>JARFJB010002273.1:70000-540000 GCA_036346205.1 Vesta saturnalis
TTATTATAGAAAATGTTCATTAGTCTATACGCCACTGTATGGCGTTAAAATCAATTTTTACACAAAGGGGCCAGGGCGCAGACCCTGATACAAGTCTTGTCTTACAAGAACCTCCTTATTAGAATACAATTTTGTATGATGGAACGAAGGCCTAGATCTGTAAGATTGTTAGAACCCTCATACAATTGCATCAAGGGGCCACGATAGGGGCTAAGCTCTACACTTGTCTTATAAGGTTAGGTTCCCACACCATCTCCGGTCAGTGGGCGAAGGCCTTAGAACAAGTTGCGAAGCCCTACACGTGTCTTACAAGAACCTCCTTATTAGAAATATGTTTTCTCGTATAGGTAAAAGATCATCCAATAGTATTTGACCATTTTAAAACAATAGGATCCATAATTTTAATAATAATATCTCATTAATTATGAAATTTCCAACATTGTATGCGTGTGCGTTTGCCTAACCTCCAGGGGCACTGCTCTTAATATAGCTAAGAGGACCTTAATTAGATTACCATCAAAAATAACCCTAAGACCAACTCCAAGTCCAAGGCCTAGCTCCAGGTCCAGCCCTCAGCACCAAGACCAGCCCCTCACGTGAGCATGTGCAAAAAAGGCTCTAATTAGGGTTGACCCTCGAAAAGAAACCATAAGGGTTGAAAATACGCGTTCTATACGTGAGCTGTCATAAAATAGGGGTGAAAAAACACGTCCTACACGTGGGTGTGTAAAAAATAATTAGGGATAAAAAAGGGTTGGAAATACGGTCTCACACGTGGGTGTGTAAAAATTAGGGTTGAAAAAGGCCTTCGAAAAGAAACCATAAGAAACAAGGGTAGAAAATACGGTCGCCCACGTGGGCATATAAAAGAACGAAAGGGGGCCGGGCTTGTGACGTAAAAAAAGTGGAGGGGATAGTGCCGGTGTACTACTACCATAAATAATTTTTAAATCAAATTTGTTTCTTAAGCTTAAATTTCTCATTGAATGAGTGCGGCCACCGTAGACGTTTGGTTATCACTACTTGAACGTGAAATGAGTGTCTTTGTTTATGTAGCATTTGATGGCTTAAAAATGTTTATTAAATTTTGTCTATATATATGAAAGCTGTTTTAAGCTTTTTCTTCTTGTTGTTAATATGTTTAAAAATTGTGTATGCGATATTACATTATCATATTGTTAATAAATTTTTATATTAAATTTATTGACATAAAAATCTACGGATGAAACTGTTGCTTCACATCACTAGAAATTAGTGGGGGTAGCTTATCAGTGGTTAAATATACTTCATTTTGATTCTATACTAAATATCAAAAGAAAGAACTCGAATTGCGAACGTGTTACTAATCGATCAATAGACTCGCAATAAGAGTCGGTTGAAATAGTCGATTACCGTTGCTTGATTATAATAAGCTTGCTTATTTTAGTCGAGTGTGGCAAATCGATTGTGGATATCGAATTATTATCGAAGAATTGACGCTTCTTTTACAGCTATCAAGTGATCGACTCGAATAATCAACCACTCGATTGATCGATTCGAATAATCGACCACTCGATAGATCGACTGGAACACTCTAGTAATCGACTCGAGTGATCGAGCAAACCAAGCGACCAGGACCAGCATATACTTCGTATACGTCCTTCTCAGAACTTATACAGAAAGAAAGAGCCTTGATTGCGGATACGTACAACACTAATCCATCAATAGACTCGTAATAATTTTATTATTATCGAGGAATTGATTTTTTTTTTTAAGCAGCGTTCTGTATGCGGACCCCAGTCCGTGTACTTTAGGGTACCCCTTTGAAGCCGCGCCCTCAGGAAATTCAGGAACCAATGATGGATCAACATCAAATTGACGAAGAAACCAGTAATCTTGCGACGCCGACGCCCACCGTCTATGATGTGAGAAAGCTACAACAAGACAACGAGAGACTCCGGGAGCACCTTGCTATACAACGAGAGCTTACGGCCAGCCAGAACCGTAAGATAGAAGAGCTTACGGCCACCATGAACCAGCTTATGTTGAGGATGGACTCTTTCATCCCGACAACGACCACCAGCACGAAGCAACCAGCCCCGTCAACCGCCACCGCTAGCGGAATAGAAAAAGACGCCCCGACCCCTTCAACATCCGGTAAGGAACCGGAAAAGAAGAAACAGAAGAAGAAAGCGGCGAAGAAAAGCGATAAGAAAACAACGCCACCCCCAACGCGGAAACGGAGCAGGAAGCCCCTATGGTAGTTGCTCAGCCGCCCACCCAACCGCAACCTAACCAAGCGGTTGTCCAGGACACGTCGGACGAAGACAAAGAAGGCTTCCAGGTTTACACCAGGAAGGCAACGGCGAAGAGGCAGCGCGTAGAAGAGAAGCCTCAGTCAGCTCAGCCAGAACCACCGGCGAAGAAAGAACGCGTGCCACCCCTCATCCTCCACCGCCAGGAGGACTACAGATCCGCGATGCGGGCCCTAAACGGAGCAGGCATCACCCCGGAACAGACGAGGTCAACGAGGACGGGCATTATCGTCAACGTTGGATCCGCCGAGGACTACAGGAGGGCCACCACTACTCTGGACAGCGTAAAGGTACAATTTAATACCTATATGTTACAGGAAGCCACTGAAGATAGTGATCCGAGGAATCCCCCAGGGAGACGACATGCTTCAGGAGGTTGCCGATGACCTCACCGCCCTCGGCCAGCAAGTTCAGAAGGTGTCCCGGATGCAAGCGAGACGAGAACGCAGACCCACGTCGCTGGTTTTGGTACAACTGGACAAGACCGCAAGAGCCAAGGAGATCTTCGAGATGAGGACGCTCGGCCACCTCAGGATCCGTGTGGAATCCCCACACAATAAAAACGAAGTCGGGCAGTGCCACCAGTACCAACGGTTCGGCCACTCAACCAGCGGATGCCACGCCATCGCCAGATGCGTGAAGTGCGGAGGACTCCACCACACCAGCACCTGCCATATAAGACCAGGGACACCGCAGCCAACTGCTGCAACTGCCAGGGACCACACACCGCCAACCACGGAGGATGTCCTGCCCACCCCAAGAACACCATCAGGGGTCAACAGCGCCGCGCCGTCTCCAGACGACCAGCACCAGCTCCACTACCAACCAGTAGAGTGGAACATCTACTCCCAAGCAGCCTCAGCAGCACCACCGCAAGCAGCAGCAGCCACAAGAGTCGCAGCCCCCCAGACCACCACCTCGGAAGAAGTCGCCGACTTCGCCCTCGCCATGAGGATCCTGAGGGCAATCCGTGCCGAAAAAATCGTCCATGGACAGATGCCTCCACAAGCCAGCATCCCTCCACATCGCGATGTGGAACGCGAACGGTCTTCTTCACAAGAAAGAAGAGCTGGCCGCCTTCATGTACCACCACAACCTGGACATGGTACTGGTATCGGAATCCCATCTACGCCCATGCAACAACCCGAAGATAGCAGGCTTCACGCTCCACCGCACGGAAAGGCTGACCGGAAGAGGAGGAGGGACGGCCATCTACATGAAGAGCTCCATCGACCACCACCCACTGCCCACACTGAGGATGCAGAGGATGGAAACCACCGCCATCGGAGTCACCACCAGCACAGCCAGTCTCATCAGGATCATAGCCGTCTACAACCCACCGGGAGCCCAGATAGACGAACAGGGACTGGACGACCTCTTCGAGGACAACACCCCAACGATCGCAGGAGGGGACTTCAACGCGAAACACCCACTGTGGGACAGCAGGACCACAAATGAGCTGGGAAGGAAGCTAGAGGACTACGTCGGCCCGAGAAACATCATCGCGGATGGACCAACCGAGCCAACCCACTTCCCATACCAGGACGTACTGGACATCGCCCTTCTCCGGAACGTGAGGCTACACTATACGATGGAGACGATAGAAGACCCCAGCTCCGACCACAACCCGGTTCTAACTAAAAGGCCCACCCCGCCCAACCACGATCATCTGGAGAAGATACAAGGGCATCACAGAAGGAAGGATCCCACCGGTGCCGACCATCGACAACGTTCAGCAGCTGAACCTCGCCGTAGAAGACATCACGAGGACCATACTCCAAGCAACAGAAGACGCCAGGCGCACCACGGAAGCACACCGAGGAAACACCTACGAACTACCCAGGCAGATCAAGGAACTGATCCGCGAGAAGAACAAGGCCAGGAGGACCTACCACAGGACGCAACACCCGGGCGACCGGAGAGAGATGAACCGGATGCACCACGAAGTGAAGACAAGGAACACCGAAACTCGACGTGGAAGACCAAAGTGGAGTCCCTCAATACCCAAGACGGATCATACTGGAAGAGGAAAAACCCTAAGAAGGAAGCCACTGAAGAAGTGTCCGAGGAAAAGGGAGACCCGGATTGCCGAGCCACCGCCCTCGGCCAGCAAGGGCCGGAGAAAAACAAACCGACCCACGCGCGGGGAAAGGAAGACCCAAAGCCAGGAATTTAAGAGGAAACCCGGACCGGGAATCCCCAAAACAAGTCCTCCACCAAAGGTTCGGCCACTCAACCGCGGAGCCAGCCTCCCAGATGGGGGGAGGATCCCCCAGCCCGAAAAGCCAACACCCGCCAACTCGCAACGCCAACCAACCGAACCACGGAGGATTTCCCACCCCAGAAAATAGGGGTCAACGCGGCCCGCGCCGTTCGCCACCCGCCCACACCAACCAGTTGGAACATTCAATCAGCAGAAGCGAGAGCCACAAATCCAGCCCCAGACCACCCCCAAAGTCGCCGACTTCGCCTCCCATGAGGATCCTACAATCCGTGCCGAAAAAAGTCCATGGCAGTGCCTCCCAACCCCCATCCCGTTGGAACCGAAACCTTTTCACAAAGAAGATGGCCGCCCAGACCACCACAACCTACTGGACGGACAACCCATCTCGCCCATCAACAACCAAGGCGGCTTCCCTCCCGCACGGAAAGGTGACCAAAAAGGCCATCGAAACCCCGAACCACCCCCCACGAGGGCAGGAGGAACCACCCCATGGGTCCCAGACACCAGTTCCGGATCTGGCCTCTACAACCCCCGGGACCCAGACGCAGGGAGACCCTTCGAACAACAAAGATCGCAGGGGGACCCAAACACACTGTGGGACAGCAACCCAAATGACTGGGAAGGGGATACCGGCCGAAACTCACGCGGAGGCCAGAACCCATTCCCATACCAGGACGTCTGGGAACGCCCCTCCGGAACTGAGGCCACTAATGGAAATAAAACCCCACCGAACCGGCTCCAACCCATAAAGCGCCCACCCCACAACCAGATCTCTGGAGAAGATAAATCAAAGGAAATCCAGGTCCCATCAAAGTTCAGAGTGAATGAAAGAATACGGGCCATTCCAAGCAACAGAAGGGGCGAACCACCGGGAAAAATGAATACCCAGGAATCAAAACTGTCCGGAGAAAAGCCAAGGCCCCGCAGGGGACCGGAAAGTAACCATCAAAGTGAAAGGAAAAAACCGGTGGAAAAAATAGTTAATACCCAAGACGGACATATAAGTGGAGAAAACCCAAAAGAATATTCTATGCCGGAAGGAACACTGTTACAAGAAGCCGAAAAAAGGACCACCAGGACCATCCCGAGTCCACCCGGTGGGCCGCCGGGAACCGGGACAACTCCGAACCCGAGCCAAAGAAGTCCAACACCCGGAAGTTAACCCAAACCACACCGGATCCACCCAAAAGGTTAACTTCCCGGGATCCATTGGATCTACAACGCGGGTGACCATTTAACGTAAAAACGGATTAAAAGATCCCAACCCGGAAAAATCAACCATGAAATAGCCCGTAGCCTCACCAAGATAAAATGGAAGTCAAACCCGACTCAAAAAAATTAAAAAAGATTTCCCACAATTGCCTTCCGTCCCGCCACTCACCACCCTAGTGGGAATTATCTCGTGGTTAGTGGAAGAAGTTAACCGGAGGATGTTTGGCTTAAAGGCCTTCAAAAGGTTTGGCAACGGATTCTTGATGTGGAACGCGGGTTCGTACCCATGGTAAGATATGGTTATACCAGTGATGCTTCCAAAACCCCCCAGGTCCCCAGATTCCTCAGGTTCTATCGCCCCTAACCTTTTCAAGATCGTGCTGTGTTGAGATATTTGAAATATTAATACAATGTAGTTATATGCCTATTTGTTGTTACATATCTTAAGTTAGTTCAAGTTAGGTAGGAATGAAATGTATATACTATGCCATGAATAAACAAGCTCCGATCAAGGTATAGGGGGCATTGGCCCAGTATACCGTAGTCATACCGATTAAAATGAAAAAATGACTAGATATCAAAATTCTCAAAGTTACGGTACGTAATAGCTAAAGTTTTTGCTTCATATCTTGCATTTGATGACGTAATAAAGGTAAACTTTTCCATTTTACGTTTGTAAATTAGTGTAGAATTTTATATAAACGGTTGGTTTATTAATAAAATATATTATATTTTAGTTTATAGGATTATTTCATAGTTTTACTTTTTTGGTGAGCAATATTTATTGTGGTGTTAGAAGTACCAAATAGAGAGTATTCTTTTGCTCGTAGAGATTGGTTTAAACAATTCCCTAATAAGTTAGATTACATAGTATGCAATAACGGAAAAGACTGAACACACAAATGATAAACAAACGATTTCAATCGATAAATGTGCAACCTTCGGTTGTGGGTACCGCTGTCGTGAAACTGGTGCACCCAAACTCGATGTCGAGTTTTCTATGATGTGGCTCTAAACAAACATCCGGAATGGCTAAACAAACCTAAACAAACGATTCCAACCTATAAATGTATAACATTCGATATCTAGTTTTTTTAGGATGTATTTCTAAACAAACGTCGTAAATGACCAAAATAACGTAAACAAACGATAAATAAACGATTCCAAACGACAAATATGCAACATTTGATTGTGAGTGCCGCTGTGAATTTGGCGGCACCCAAAATTGATATCAATTTTTTTATGATTTAAGTCTAAACAAACGTCGACAATGTCTAAACAAACCTAAACAAACGATTTCAAGCCACAAATATGCTATACTCAATTTGGGTACCGCCAACCTCACGGAGCCCGTTAGTGGCTATATTTAAATCTACCACGTGTGTGTAGTGTAAAATTAGAAATGTTTTTCTTATAAGACAAATCGACTGTGATGTCCCAGCTCTCCAACCACGTCTTTCTTAAAAGTGTATTGCAACTTTTGTGAATAGATAACGAATTTGTATAGTGAAACTGCGTTCGTTAATACAGTACCGTGAATAAAGGATCAAGGTCATAAAAAATTAAGGGAAAGTTGAATTTTACCAGGTGATTAGAACATGTTAAAGGGCAACTAAAACCCCAATGTCCCCAGATTTCCCTCCCATGGTTTCCCTAATGCGCCCACTAGCTCATCCCAGGTACAATACTCCTTTATGTTACGATTTGATCTTGAACCGTACAATAATTTAAATGAATAGTACTTTCGGTTTGATAATTGGTACATTGGTTGTGGATATTGAAATATAAGTGTTACATCAGCAACACATAATAACAAATAATTGTCATTTATTCCCGATACGTCAATAAATGACAATTGCTTTGTTTTTCCATAGGTATCAATTATACAGAACCAATCTACCAACTATCAAACCAAAGTGCTATTCATTTAGATACACCCTTAGATTTTGGTTTGTAAAGACACATGTATAGCGGGTTTCTTTGAACTTAAATTTTTGCCAAGACATTTTCGTTAAAAATGTAAGAATCTTTATGACCATACTCGAGTACACTCTTCAATATTCCTTATCAGTTAAGAATACAAAATAGTAGAAAAAACTAGTAGTTCATTCTATGAGCTGTAAAATAACATGTATAAATATATGAACTGGCCTACAAATAACTGGATCAACTAATGAGACACGGGACCGAAGTGCTGCGCTTTACTAGCATGCGTACTGCTTCATCAGCTATACGTTGTATTAGATTATGGTAATGATTAAAATACTAGTTTTTGATTTAGTCAGTAACAAGTTTGACAATTACAAAATGACCACAATTTTACTGAAACATAGATAGTCAGAATTGAATCTGATTGGACGATGGTTCTGCCCCCCCCCCTCCCCATACCAGGATGTGTACTCTGATTGCAGGCCTAAGAATATATATATATATATATATATATATATATATATAAATGCGTATATAGCTGTCAATATTATACTCTCACTCTAAGCTGTTTAAATAGTATAAGATCACAATTTACGTAAAAAGGAAATACGCATTACCCGAAGAGTCTGAAGGGTACCAAATACTCGCCAGTAAGGGGAAGGAGAGCGAAAGATTTCGTTTAAATTACATACAAAAATTTGTATTTTTATGCTTTCTAGTCTAAGTGACAAATATGGTAATGCAATACTGTCAAAACAAAAATTAAAAAAATCTAGTTAATTCTGTATTTTACTTCGGTTTTTAAAAGTAGGTACATAGGTTATGAAATTGCGAGCGAAACGTTACTGATTTGTATGTTTCCATTGAATGTACTATTCGTAAAATATCTGGACAATCTTGGAGACACTTTAAACATTCAAAACAATTCATTTCAAAATAATGTTTTGTCATTAAATATGCTTTTAAAATACTTACGGCAAGGCTAGTTTTTTCGCTGGTCCAAATTTTACTCATATCAGACTAAATCGTTTCCGTAGCGGCGTTGGATCCCGGTAAACACATGCACATGCAACAATTTTTTACATGCTGTGTGGTATATCTTCACTCTTGAAGTGGTTAGAAATCTTGGCCCATTGTTTGTCAATAGAAACAGAAACATCTTTTCACTATTTTATTGTTTGGCTGAGTGTATATTTTGTAATGCACAAAATTCGATCAAAAGTTCCGAATCATCTATGTGAATATCACAGTGTTGTTTTTGAAAAATAGTTAATGAATTTCCAACATCTGGCAACAGAGGTTCTATTTATACCAATAACCAACCAAACGCTTGCGAATTTTCAAAGTGGTGTGTCCATTTATCTAAATAGGCTACTTCATTTCCGTTGTATTAATTGTTGCTTTAAGTTTGATAGAACCATGCATACATCTACCATTGATTTTCACTTGGGCTGTTGAATGGGCATATATATATATATATATATATATATATATATATATATATATATATATATATATATATATATATATCTGAAACCATCATCTTAGACTTGCTTCTGAAAATTATAAGATTGTTTTTGGGAATGATGCAATCAGCAAAATAGGTTGATTAATTTGGATTGGTTCTCAATCCCTACAAAGCTACTGCAGATTCGATCTAGCTTAAGAATAGTTTTAGTTACACTGCATGCAAATTTTGATATACCTTTTCCTAAGTTTTAATAGGTTTAATGATTTTAAATCTATTTCAATGTGATTCCATGTCATCATCATCAGCAGACGTATAAATAAACGCTTATAATGTGATTAATTATAAGGTTGCTTCTGAGAATAACGCAAAGATCGTTTGATTCTCAAGTCCTACAGTTTGTTTAACGTATTTAACAGGTTTCGATATCTAAGGTTGTCCATCTCTTTCACGACCACTTAAAAGGTTAATTAGTTGTCTCTTTTGGATTATAAGTAAATGTAAGAGCCCCTTGTACAGTTAGACGATAGTACACAAGTTATAACACCATGAATTGGTCTGAGCTCGTTTGTATGAGAATCCTATGAGATAGTAAGGGGTCCCCATTATTGGAATTCTATTTTAAAGTTTAAATTGTCCCGCTATAACAAGCAAGGGTGCCCGACATGGGGTTAATACCCGAGGACACGTTCCGTATCTCTAGCACAATTCTATGAGATATGAATCCCCTATTATTAGAATACTATTTCAAATTTCAAGTTTTCTCTCCATAACAATTACATATACTTTTAAAATATACCTCTGGATGGAACAACGGTCAGGCTCTATTACAGGAAAGTCAGATTAGTTTTAAAAATACACCACTGTATGGTGCCACAAACGAACGCATGGGGGCCCTGAAATGAGGCTAAGACTCTAGGTAAAATTATAGAGTCCCTGCGCAGTTCTATAAGATAGTATGGACGCCCAAAGTATTAGAATATTACTTCAAATTGTAAGTCGTGTTACTAAACTCGACACAATTTATATTGCCTCTTCTATTATGACAGTGTCAGCATCTGTATTAACAGAATTAACGCTTGTATTTGTTACAATGCACCTTAAACTATCAATCCCTTTTTGTGAGTTTGCCAAAAATTCTATCTGAGGTCTTTTCCATTAAAACAAAGTGTATGTGATCAAATATTAGTTACTCGCCTAAGTTGTTCATGCTACTTTACCCGTCAAATATTACCATGATTTTATTTCCGTACTTTCCAAGTTTTAACTTTCACATCTACAAACATTTTCATAACCGAGGGTTTCTGATTTTTTCATGGCGAATTTTTATCAAACAACGAAATTTAAAGTATGAAATGCAAATCCTATTGGCCATCTGTCGTGCGTTAATTACAACTTTGGACAACTTCAAATTTTAAACACGTGCGCTGTCACATGTTTGGTGCTCGGACTTATATTTTATCCCTCGGCTACGCCTCGGGTAAAAAAAAACGGCCTCGCATCAAGAAATGTGTAAATAGCGCATTAGTTACGCAAATAACTATTAAATAATTCTATTAATAAAGACTCCTAAAACATGAAACATAATGTCTTGTTCATGCTGGGAATCGGGGTGCAGTACGTCATACATTGCACCACCCGCAATCTAAGGTGTTTCCCCGCTATTTGTAAGGGAATTTATCTTACATAGTATTTAGAAGTAAGGATTATACTAATTCATTATTGCAGACAATTTACTTACGATTGAAATGAAACCCTCTTTACATATTGTATATGAGCCCTATCAATTGAGACATAAGGGTTTACTGCAAAATCTACGCGAGCGTAAAGGGGGCGTAGGGGAATTGGGGAAAGCTAGACACGTTGGTTTTATGTTTCCTTTAACACGTTCTAATCACCCACTCAAATTCAACTTTCCCCTAATTTATTACGACAAGGAGTAATTTTTTGCCTTCAATGGTTGGGTTAATAGATTTTCGCTTTCGATATGTATAATTGTATATGCAACATTTTTTAACCCTTAAAAAATTCCTGTTTCAGATTCTCTTTACAAACATGACAGCAGTTACATTAATGACGTAAATAGTGACTAAAAGTGATCACGAAACAACTGATGCTTCTTGGACATCTTTTCAGTTTGGAATTATAAGGATATAAATTATAAAATGACAAGAATTCTATGATTCTCTTATTGTTAAGATAATTTAATAACCTTATTGTAAGTTTTGTTATGAACTAATAAGTTCAAAAGTAAATACATAATTACATAATTTTTTAATTTCTTAAATTATTCATAAATTTTGGTAGTTTTTATTAAAATATAGGTGAGCAGTAAACAGGCATAGGTTTTCCACACTGGGTGTGGTTTAACGTGTGAGCAGGCCATTTGACGGATATTTTCTACCACAGGAGATACAAGCCGGTCGGCGTATTTCTTCGGAACATTTTGTTCAGAGTATCAAAATTTCTTAACGCGGTTTGTCAATGGGACACACGTACTTTTTCATAATTGCTTCTGTACTAACCCAACAACTGGTACTACCTACTAAATGCTTTGTAATGACATATGCTTTCCCCTTAATTGACTGCTTAACGAAGAGCTACGACGTGACTATAACATAATAATGAAGTCAGGTCTTTCACATGTTATACAATAACGGTTAACCACACTCTTAAAAATAAATAAAATACTCATTAGAGATATAGAAGTATTTTGGCAGAATCTGACTTTAACATATTCAAACAACCGCTTTTTGGTGGAATTGATCAGTTGGATAAGACATCTTGTAATATAATTTACTTACAGTAATCCCATCTTGTGGTTGAATTTAAAAGTGACCCACTAAACACCCCAAATATACACAGAACATGCGTAAAAATACATCAAAGCAACTAATCTTGTAGCAAATAAAGAAACTAGCAAACACCGAAAACAAGCTAACAAATACACTTTCTCTACCTCGCTCCCTCTTAATCACTCTTTCTCTCTCTGATATTGCTTAGAAGTAAACATAGCACCACCTTGTGGTATAATTAGTAGTGGCACCTTGCGGTATAATTAGAAGTTCACTTTCGTAGTGCTTCCACTTTCCGCTTCGTGGGTGCCTACAAGATTAAGAACAGATTTAATAAAACACACAAACAGGCAAATATGCGACCAAGCGATCTCCAAAGCAAAGAAGGTAGAACTGTTGCCAACAAGCAGATACGCAGATACGTAAACGTCAATTAACGATTTTATACTTGAAGCCTATAATTAATGATCTATAGATTTTTAACAGATGTTTTAATCGCTGTAGTATTACTTGGAAAACAAAATAAAAACTGTATTTTAGTAACTGTTTATACAAAATATCTCGTATGGAACAACACACCTTCCAGCTTACAAATGGAAATTAAAAGGCATGAAATAAAAAAGTTTTTTAGGAGAATCATGCCACTTCTTTTGAAAATAGGTAACGTCGTCAAAACAAGAATAATGATATCTATCAGAGAAATAGGTAAACGTTAATCTCGGACATATGTTCATGGACATTTGGAACAATAATTACTAAACCGCACGCCTGTCAAAGATACCGTAAATACAGGTTTCGCGTTTTAAATCTTATTTAGTTAATTCACTTATTTTTTTGACGAACGCACGCACACAAGCACACACACACACACAAAACACGCGCACGCACGCGTGCACGCGTGCACGCCTACGCGCACACCCCCATCCACTCCCATACCCACACCCACACGCACGCACGCACCCCCCAATACCCCCCCCCCCTCACACACACATCCAAATACTCACACACACACGCACGCACGCATTCACGCACACACGTACACACGCACACACGCACGACACACACACACACACACACACACACACACACATACAGACAGGCACACACACACACATCCACACCCACGCGCACACACACGCACGCACGCACGGCCGCACGTACGCACGCACTTACGCACACACGCACTCACGCACACACGTACACACGCACGCACACACTCACACACACACGCACTCACGCACGCACTCACGCACACACACCATACTCGCACACACGCACACACGCACACGCACACACACGCACGCACGCATACACGCACACGCACGCACGCACGGAGGCACGCATGCAAGCACGCACACACACAACACACACACACACACACACACACACACACACACACACCACACACCCCCACGCACACACACACACGCACGCACACACACACACACACACACACACACACACATACACACGTATACACCCACGCACGCACACACGCACGCACGTACGCACGCACGCACGCACTTACTCACACACGCACCCACGCACGCACGCACTCACGCACTCACGCAAACTCGCACACACGCACACTCGCACACACGCACACTCGCGCGCGCACACACACACACACACACACACGCACACACGCACACACACACGTACACACGCACACGCACGCACGCACGCAGGCACACACGCACACGCACGCACGCACGGACGGATGCACGCACGCAAGCACGCACACACACAAAAACAACACACACACACATACACACACGCACGCTCGCACGCATCCACGCACGCACACACACACAGATAATGTTTCGTGCAAATTTAACTTTTGGATTGGTTTGGTTTAGTCTAGCTGATATGGCTCTTCAGCGAATGTTTTTTCGGATGGAAGATCACGTGACTGGACTATATCTTTCTTTCGGCCTAATAGTTTAATATCTATTTTGGAATACATCTGATGCTAACGGCATTGTAGGAAACTCACCAAATTTTATCGCCTGTTAGTGAGCGAAACGCTACCCCACACCAAGCGGTTGGTGTAAAATCGTATGTACACGGAAGTCGTTGCTACGCAACACGCCAACTATGAGTACAATCTATCTAAGTGTATTGTCTCATCACGCCGATGTAGTCCTACAATTGTTATGTGCTAAAGTAAATGTAAAAAGTATCTGATCATTTATTATTGATTTACCTGTAGCTTTTACACACCACACATCTACACGTTACGGCAAAACTTGTTTTGTGCTAATTGGTGGCATTGTATGCTTGTTGGCCTCGGCACAGGGGCAAATCGCTATTAGTTTCCAATATTTTACCAACAGTAAAAGGTAAAGGACTATAGTTAGCAATTGACACAAACGCTAGGTCGCAAATGTGGTACGATGTCATCACAAATACTAGAGGTGCTTTAGTCGAGGACTTTATTATGTCTAAACATTTTCTCCTATTCAACGAAGACACAGAAATTCCATCGTTTCAAAGCTCTCGTAGTTCGAACTATATTGACCTAACCATAGCAAATAGTTTGAGCGCTTGACATAGAAGAAAGTACCTCTGACCATAAATTGATAACGTTTGACATTACGTTACAATCTAATCAATAACGTTTAGTAAAATATCAAAAAACCAAATATTTTATAAATAAAACTGTTATGGAGAATTTTAATGTAAATAAACTTAATCTACAAATAATCATTTATTGGAAGTCGCTCTACAAGAAGCCTGTAGAAGATCATTCAGAGTTCTCAAAGCAAACTCTAAAATAGTAAAAGATGAAACAGTGTCGTGGTGGGTGAACGACGCTGTAACCATTACAAGAAAAAGACAATGCCATGAGAAGAAGATACCAACGAACTAAAAACAACACTACCCTAAGGCAGGAAAGAAGACAGATCTACATAGTTGAACAAAGAAAGTATCAAAACCTAATAAATACTAAAAAACTAAAATCCTGGGAAAAAATTTGTACAATCTCTAGCTCCAAAAATCCCTGGAATGAAGTTCATAAAATAGCAAGAGGAAAAAATAAACGGAATGTTACATTAACTACTCTAAAGGAAACTGATAATACTTACACAACAGACCTGAAAAGCACGCTACAGTGCATTATTAACTATTTTATTCCAAAAGACAACAAACATGATGAGATTTTCTACCATAAAGTTGTAAGAGAAGCATTAGATGCACAAATCAACACTCAAGATCATGAATCATTTACAGAGGAAGAAATTAACACGATAATAAAAAATATAAACGGAAAGAAAGCACCAGGAATTGATGGAGTAAATAGCGCTTACTGAAATGAATAAACACAAAATTTCCCAACTTAATTAAAACGTTATATAATAGGTGCTTAGATGAAGCTTGCATCACCCACAATTGGAAGGAATCTCTTATCGTTCCTATACTAAAACCTGGTAAAGAAAAGGAGGGCGGCGCAAGCAAATTCAGGTCAATTAGTCTGATTAATGTAGAATCTAAAGTGTTAGAAAAATGAATGATAAACAAAATTATGCAACACGTGGAAAAGAATAATCTACTCAATGAATACCAGTTTGGATTCAGGAAAAATAGAAGTACTGTAGATGCTGTATTAGCGCTAAAACCTTTCGTGGAAGACAGCTTCAGATCTAGAAATGTCACAATTGCAATTATCTTGGGCGTAAAAGGTGCATTCGATGTCGCATGATGGCCAAGTATTCTAAAAACGCTCAAGGACCTTAATTGTCCTTTTTAACTTGACAAAAAATTACTTTAAACATAGAACCGCTATAATAAGATCAAATCAAGTAGAAATACATAAAGAAGTTAGCAAGGGTTGTCCACAGGGTTCTTGCTTATGGACCTGAATTCTGGAACTTGCAATACAATTTTCTTCTAAATCTAAACTGTTCTAAAAGATCTAGAGTGATAGGATTTGCAGATGACTTGATACTTCCAGTTAAGGAAAATCGCCAAAAGAAGCAGAACACTTTGCGAATACAGACCTAAATAAGATTACGGAGTGGGCAGTTAGCAATAAAATTGAATTTAACGACCAAAAGTCACAGGTTATGGTATTAACGAGGAACAAAATATATAAGTGACGCTGTAGGCGTCTACCTCAACGACAGATTATTAAGACAGACCAGTTATATAAAGTACCTATGTAGTGCAACCGATCAAACGATAGTCCACATACTTTTTCATTGACTTTAAGAGTATGAGTAAGGTTTAATTACCAAACTAACACTAAAAATGAATGTATTGTAAATTCCTACAACGAAATCTAAAAGTTGCATACATGCATGTAATATTGTAAAATGGAGCATGCCGAAATAAATAAATAAATAATAAAACACACGTACCCACCCACGCACACACACACACACACACGTAAGCACATACATACGAACACACACACACGTAAGCACATACATACGAACACACACACACACACACACACACACACACACACACACACACACACACACACACACAACACACACACACACACACACACACACACACACACACACACACACACACACACACACGCAAGCACATACATATAAACACACACACACACACACAAGCACACGCGCACTCGCACGCAAACGCACACGCACACACACACATCAACCCCCACACGCACATTCACGTGTACGAATGTACGTACGCACACGATCTCTCACCCGTCCGTTTGCCTGTTTGACAGCGGACGGTAGAACCACCGACTGTACAGATCGTCAACTGATCTTCCTCGCTGCCCTCCCATCCAATCGCGTACCCGACCATCGGCAACGATTTTGGCGGTGTGATAAGTATAGTAGGAGTCGTGGTAGAATTTGGACCAACGATGCGGATAGAACAGTTTATAAAGAAATCACACATGTTGAGATACTGGTGATGTGACGCGAATTGATGTACTGAAAATTCTGACGAAGATTAAATACTGTGTTGATTCTATAATGGAACCTACGTATCAAGTTCTCAAAGATGCCTCAGCTGCAGCTCTAGGGCGGATTCCATGTTCTATCACTAGATTTCGCACTTGAGGAAAATCTAATACAAGTACTTGTTGAAATTTGTGTGACACGTGCTTCCAGACCAATACTTTCCTAATTCGCAAAACCTTATGTGGACCAAATGCACAATAACGACATGCGTGCTCCTTCAACTTTTCCATGTACAACGATGTCGGACATTAGAAGGTAGCGCCACACTGGAATCTACCGGTTGGATACGGCGTAACGCATTTAAGCACCTGGAAATTTTTGAATGGGCTAAAGAAAATGAAAAAATTATATATGTTGCTGCACGTGAACCCCCCTTAAAACGGCGTCCGTACGCTGATGGAGAAGTTTAACTGTAAGCAAACTTCAAACGCTCACTTTATTATTCTTACTTCGAATTTGTTCTACAGTACTTAAAAAGTTCATTTAATTGAATAAAAAACATTGTTATAGAAAAAATAATCTAAAATTGGAAGTTTCTGAGCCAATGGACAAGTTGGTTCAGGCCTAGTTTGGCCGCCTCCTGGTAGGCATCGCCGAAATAAACGTTTCCCGGTAGACCATCGTCTGTCCAGAATCGCTGGATTAGGGTGTACCGCAAATATAATAAGGGATTTACTTGAATACATTGTTCAACGAACCGGCTTCTATTGAACCTTTGGTATTCACCAACAGAGATTTTTTGCACAATTTATGTATAAAGACTATTACTAAAAGTTGGTTTCAAAAATGTATGCATATGTAATTAGAAATTTATAAACAACTTCGAAAATAAATATTTTAATTATTATTAAGAATAATGCGTCGACATATCGAGTAAGCCGTGTAAAATAAGTTAAAATCACGGAATGGGACGTTTCGGCGGTTGTTAACTCCATTGAAGAGAATCAATCGTTATCGGCAAGAGAAATAGGAGAAATGAGAAATCTATCTCATTCAAGTGTTTGGAAAATAGTAAAAATAAATATCGTTCTTATAAAATAGATTTAGTGCATAGTTTAGTTGAAGGAGACGCTGAAAGAAAGAAATAAATTTAGTCAATTGCTTATCCACGAACATGAAAATAATCCTACGATTTTAAAACAAATATTATGGAATGACGAATCGAATTTCACAAATAAAGGTATTTTTAATACAAATATTCATCAATATTGGTCAACAGAAAATCAAAGACGGTTTAATGGAAGTGAGACCTCAAGATCGGTTGGTTTGAATGTTTGGTGCGGAATATTTAATAGTAGGATATATGAAGGTCATGTAAATTCCGAAAGATATTTATACTTTTTACAAAACGAGTTGGAAAATTTTCTCGACGACATTCCACTAAACCACCTTAATTCGATTCATTTTCAACATATCACATATGCTGCAATAGTTAATTATTTAAATCGAAAATTTCCCAACAGGTGGATAGGGACAAATGGACCTATATTTTGTCCGGCTAGGCCTCCGGAACTAACTCCACTAGATTTTTACTTTTGGGGTTATGTGAAAGATAGTGTTTATCTGGAAAATATTAACAGCGTTGAACAGTTAAGAGTTAAAAGAGTTAAAACCAAGGTCATCAATTTGAACAATTATTGTGAATTGTTATGTGCAATTAGTTTTAATTGAAAATTCGTTTTAATTAATAGTTATGTAAATAGTATGTATAGTTGAAAATTCGTTGTAATTAGTAATAGTTTTTAAATCTAAATTTAATTGTTAATAGTTTTTAGTTCATAAATTATTTCCTTTAGTTTAAACTAATAACGTTATGCATCTACTAAATTTAAACTTTAATCTTTAGAATTTAAATCAAATAGAACTTTTGATGGTAATCTCAATTTGGAACACTTTTTCAATTATTCTTAATAATAATTAAAATATTTATTTTTGAAGTTATTACACATGGTATACACTCTTGAAACCAAAATTTTTAGCTCTGTACAATAGTGTAAAAATACAAAATAGTTCCCATAAGAAAAACAAAAGTTAGTGTAGATCAGTGAATCTTAACCTGTGGGGCGCGCCCCCTAGGTGGGGGGCGCGAGCATATAAAAAAAATAAGAGAAAATATTAAATTTACTGAAACAAAAGTAAAATAAAATACATTCCGAGATAATCGAAAATAAAATACACGTTCACACTGATATAATACACTTATAAATAGGATTGTATCAGTACTGCACAATGTATTTAATAATTAACCTATCGATACTAAATTAAAGACAAGTTTAATCATTATTAGTAACTTCCTTGGGCCTGTCTTGCAGAGCAAAGTTTTTTGAAAGAAGGTTTAATATTAGAAATTGACACTCTGCGTTCTTTTTCTACGTTTAGCTGAGATCTATATTTTGTCTTCAAAGCAGCCACCACAGGAAATCCGGTTTCGTAAAGGTAAGATGTTGAAAATGGTAATAGTATACGAAATGCTCTTGTTTTCAGTGCAGAAAACTCATCATCCACCCCTGCCCAAAATTCGAAGAGTGATTTATTACTAAATTGTCTTTTGTCACTGGTAACTTGCTACCAAGTTGTCGTCAGCAAGAAAATACTTTTTAAAATTCTTTGCCAGCATGGCTAAATGCTTTTTAATGGTTACAATAACAACTTTCACATGTTGTTCTTCGGCCTTGTAAGTGTTAACGCATTCATCCACATTTGCAAACATTTCTAGTTTTTTTGCTTTAAATTTCTGCTCCGCAATTCCAATTTTCAACAAAAAGCGTTAACTTTATCACTCGTATCGAACATATGTGTGTCTGTTCAAGGTATTTAATTTCTCGAAAATGTCGAAGAAGTAGCTCAATTTCATTAAAAAAAAACATTTCGAAAATTCTCTGCTTCCGGTCGATTTTCCTCTTAGAGAAAAATGGCGATCTCATCTCTTAATACATAAATACGTTGCAAAAAATTCCCACGTGATGACCATCTTGCCTGGTTTCATTTTTATATATTTTACTACGTTAGCACAATATTCAGACCAGGACTCATTTCTTTGGAAGCCAAAACTTCTCTGTGGATCATGTAATGTGTCCAGACACACAGTGGAGATTTTTGTTTCACAACTTGGAATTTTCCAGACATTGTACGAGCACCATCGGTGCATATTCCGATGCAATTCTTCCACTCTATGCTTGCCTCGTTTACAAAATCATATAAGATAGCAAATAATGCAAGTGCCGTTGCTGTGAGTTCTATTGGTTTACAGAAAAGTAGTTCTTCCACTGCTGACATACCATCACAAAATCGAACATATGCAATTAAATGAGCATCTTTATTGCTATTTGTGGCCTCATCAAGCTGAATTGAAAACAATTTGTCATGCAACGTTCCGAAAAGCTGATGCTGTACTTCTTCAGCTATATCACCAATTTGACGGACAACAGTATCATTTGATAGAGGTATGGACTGCAATTATTTGGCAAAATTATCTCCAAACATAGTTTCTACAATCTCAATTGCAGCTGGCAGAATAAGTTCTTCACCAATGGTGTGAGGCTTTTTACATCTGGCTATTTTATATGAAACTTTGTAAGAGACAAGTAAAGCTTTTTCATTCACAAAGTTTTTTTAAAAAATGGTTTTTGCTTTTCATATGATTTCAAATTTAATTCGAAGAATTCACGGGGTGTGTTAACGTACTCATTATGAAGCGTTTCCAAATGTCGTTTAAGTTTATTAGGTTTCATGCTGTCTGCTGCTAAAATCTTTGAGCAAATTACACACAGGGGCCTTTCTTCTTCATTTACTTTGGTGCTGGTAAACCCAAAATTTAAGTATTCTTGAGAATATTTTCTTAATTTTATCTTCGGAACCACGCTCGTCGGTGCACTTGTTGATGCTTTACTATCGTGTCTACTGCTGGCTTACGCCCACTTAAAAATTTATTCACGATTGTGTATAAACCTACTGCTTCTGGAATACCGTGAATTGTAGTTAACACGCAAATGACAACATACACATTTACGATACAAAGATCTACTCGAGTATAGGATTCGACTGAGACTGACTGGAATTGAGCGAGGTGCAGCATTTACAAACGCTTGCGTCGCGGTCGCGCAGACGTTCCAGAGTATTCGAGACAAATCGGAACTTTTTGCGAAGCCGCGAGAATGTCCGATATGGGTCAAAACTAAATAAACTATATTACGATGTTATGTGTTTCACTGAAACCGCACTAGTTTCAAGTATATCAAATTCAGAATTGTTTCCTAAAAACTATAACGTGTTTCGTAATAATCGCAATTATAAAACTAGAAATTTAACTTGGGGTGGTGGAACAATGATTGCTATTAAAAACAATATTCCTTGTTCATCTATCGATTTGTGTAGTATAACTAATACTATTCATAGCGTAGATATTTCAGCATGCAAATGTCTATTGGTGTTAGAGCTTTATTTGTAGTTGCAATATATGTACCGCCAAATATCACATCGTGCGACTTTCAGACATTGTTATTATCTCAACAAGAATTATTTTTACGTAATGTTATCGTTTTAGGTGATTTTAATATCACCAATTTTAATAATACTCTTATAATGATTTACAAACAAATAAGTTGAAAGATTTTGTAAATATGTTTAATTTAAAGCAATTTAATTTTGTAACTAATATTAAAGGAAGGCTATTGGATTTAATATTAACTAACTTGGACTGTAAAGTGTTTCATGATAAACTACCTATTGTTACAGAAGATAATTATCATCCGTCATTGGGAGTAGAACTTACTTGTAAGGTCGTAGAGTTTAACATCAAAATACAATTAAATAGAAACTAATATTACAATTACAGCACGATTTCAGTAAAAAATATTGTATGAGGGGGCGATGAAAATTGCGATTGAAAATTGGGTCGCAAACACTTAAAGGTTGAGAAACACTGGTGTAGATAACAAGCAAACTAATGACTGTAGATTTTCTTTGTAAACGTCACCTAAAGTACTCAAAAAATTGCCTGAAAATGTATTTTCAGAATTTTAAATGTTTTGTAAATAACGCTTCTAGAGCCAAAAATTAAAATCGGCCATTTTGTTATATTGCCCCGTATTTCAGTAACGGCAAAGTAAATGTAAATTTTGATTGGTGATCATTTTTGTGCATTTAACCGAATCTCTGCTAATAAACGAGACTCCTGTACGTAACACGAAAGAAATCCTATATGTATATATATATATATATATATATATATATATATATAATATATATATATAATCATGCTGGATAGACGTTAGTACGTGTAACTACTAGATAAATTCAGACCTACATAACATTATACAAAATTCTATGTCAAGTGTAAAAGTACAAGCGTTATTAGCAACTAACAAAGTCGGTGGATATAGCGTAAAAAAAACATTTTATCCTTATCACCGAAAATAACCACGCAAACACGCAGTGTTTTAATAGTTCCGGTTCTATTTCGGCAAGCTAGTTACTTCCTACTCACGCTTTCATAGGATAAGGTGCATTATTTATCAGAAATCCTAATCACATTGTAATAATTAAATGAGCATAATAAAAGTCAAACCTATTAGTCTTATTTCCTTTCCACTGAAGATATTTAAATACAAAGAATTTAGGTTGCTGACATTATTGTAATTCATACTTTGCGTTGTGTCATAGTTTAAAGTGTTCGAATTACAGCTTTAATACTTTCATGCAAAGGAAAACAAAATTTTAGGTTACTAGGACTAACGAAGCCTAAGATCTGGCTAGCCCACGTAATTTGCAATTTATTAACCTCTTTTCTACTAGAGTTAATATTTGATAGAAAAAATGTGGAGTAAGTAACGACTACAAGGCAACTAATAGACAGTGTAATTTATTAGTTTATTTTTTGTATTAAACACAGTGTTAAAATAGCCATTTTGTTAAAAGCTTACTTTTTATATATTAGACTTGGATACTTTATTTACATGATCTAATTATAAAATTAAGTAGGTTGGTATAGTAATATTGTGGTGTTTTATAATTCAGTAGTTGCGTGTTGGTAAAAAATCGATTCAAGTAGAAAACCGAATTTTCTTTAGTGATATGCAAACTTATTTAGTACTTGTATACACATATAACTGAAAAAACATTATCGATTTTTACGTTTGTAATGTTTTAATAATATATGACCTTTCATATGTATAAATTTATAAAAGAACATTTTTATGAAAAAGTTTGATTTATCGAACCCACCTGGCATCGGTTGGCTTATACGTGACGTCGTATTTGTACACGTTGTCTACAGATATGGACCAAGAAACACGAACAGAAGTAGGGTTAAGAAATGTAACAGTAATATTTTCTGGAACCCCAGGACCTCCAGGCATCGAACCTGTAACAGAAAAGTTATGAACTATAATAATTGAATTGAAATAGAAAGGAAAAGAAATTCTTAAGTGGTCGTTCTCAAATTTACTTCAAGAACATTTAAGATCACGTATTTAATTAACGGGTGGGGTTCTTTAGCATATTATAGATAAAATTAAAAATGCAATTTACCTTAAGCGCTAATTAATACAAGGGGGTTCTTATTCATATTTTAGCATTAAATTCTTAGTATATTTTCAATCAGTTCTTCTACTTGTATAAAATGTTCATTTTAATTTATTCAATTACCTTCAGCTATAACGTGACTAATTGCATAAATCTTTTTCTCTAAAGATGCACCTCTTTTATTGTGAACTGGGTAGCGATTTTTCCAGTAAACATTAAATTAATGAATCAGTATTCAATCGTGAAGCATAAATATAACATAAATGTAACATTTTTGTACAAACATAAAAAGATTTCCCTTGAGTGGGATTCGAACCCACGATCTTTTGTCTGTATAATACGAGGTCATGCGTGAGTTCTAATCCCACTCAAGGGAAATCTTTTTTTGTTTGTATAAAAAAATAATAGTACAAAAGAGTAACTAAACTCGTTTTATTTAAATAATACATAAGTTCATAAGCACGTGCACGCGCAAGCGCTGTGTGTACCATGTCTGGCCAAAACTGTTATTTTAAGCCAATTAAATTCTTCGCCTGAGTAGATTCCTAACATTCATTGCTAATGACTCAGAGGCTGCGTAAGGCTAAAAACCAATTAGATTTTTCATAATTCAAGATATAACTGCTGAAAAACAGTAGTTGTTTAAGTAGGTTTGACACGATTGATGCTGGATGTATCTTCTGTAATTTGAACTTTAACTTTAAAGTTTATAGTATAAATAAATACAAACTATAGTTTGTTTTAAAAATAAGATTATGAGATTTGGAAGAATAAAAATGCACACCTAAGGCTAAAAAAATCTGGGGCCAACATTTTTATTCAGTGACAAAGTCGGTGTTAATAGTCATATGTTATAGTAAAAAATATCGAAGTGAAACTACATCGAATAATTTAAAGAATTTTTATAATTTAATACTTGCAATGGAGGCATTAGAAATTCGAATTTCGCTCCGTTATATAACATTAAGTGGTTATTGGTTATTTGTATTTGAACATGACTCATGTTAAGATGAAAAGCTTGAGCTTGTTTCGAGGAGTACTTACAGATTAAGTTGGAAAGCTTTAAATATACGCGGCAATTTGAGGGTATGACTGCTTCGTAAAAGGGAGCAAGTAGAAACGTTGTTATAATGATGGGTATTTGTTAGTCAGTCGCGCTAAGTAAGCAATCAAGAAGAGTCGCACTAGGTAAGCGATCAGAGTTGGTTGAATTGAAAGCAACAGAAAATATAATAAACAAAAAGATTGATGATTAAAAGCACAGCCGTTCATAGCTCGCTTGGATTTTGTGCGCAAGCTATTTGTAGTTAATCGAAATTGTGGGAAGGGAAAAGAAGCGTATTCATCCATAACAAAGGTATAAGAAAAGATAAGGAGAACAAAGGAGAGAGTTCCAGAGTGACGGCAAAGTGACATCATCGGAGGATCAGTCATCAACTTAAACGAGGCCTATTTACCGATTCAAGAAACGCCGGGTTGCATCATCCGCTATCAACGAAAATAACAAGTAAGAACCTTTTGATTGTGTGAATAAATAAAATGTGTATGTGTTTGACTTCCTCTAAACTTTAAATTTAAACATCATAATTAAACGAAAAACAATACGTTTAATTCTGATAAAGATTTTACCGCTATATGTTAGTTTTAAGAATATTGTTTTATATTGTAGGTTTGAGTTTTATACATGATACTGTAAACAAAACAGTCGGAATTTAGGATTTGACTTAATAAAATATTATCACGTTTGATTCATTTTATTATTGTTGGTTACAAATCTTAAAAGCTTATACAAACACTGCGTATAGTGTTGGAAGCGGAGGAGTTTAAATGTGTATTAGCTCAGCGCTTTACGGAGTATTTCTAAAAAGAAAATCGAATTGAAGAATTTAAAACGCTGCTAAATACAAGGGATGTGTTCATGAGTAGTCTCGGTGCAGTCGGAAAAACAACAAATATAACATTTAGTGTCCCCAACCATATGTAAACATGATTTAACTAGAATCATTTCATATTTATCGTCCGAATAGGAAAAATGATCCTAATTGACATAATATACAGGGTGTTCGCGTCAAAGGTAAACATGCATCGAATTGCGTTATTCAATTAAACTACATTCAAGATGTTACAATGTTATAAATATAATATCAAGGTTCTTGTATTGCCTAAATTATTGTTTGTAATAATAAAAAGATTATGCTTACGTGGGCTTATACTACTGTCCTAACCGCCAGGATGAGGTAGTTTCTCCAAGAACCGGATCCGGTTCCCAAAGACAGATAACCGTTTCCCACAACAGGGGAGCCGTCACTCAACACAGGTAATCGTCCCGTCCCCCCCCAGACAAGCCAAATAGCTCATTCACCGTAGCTGAGGCTAAATTGAACTAGGCTGTGCAAAGTCAAAACAATTTCTTAGAAATCCATTTATCTTAAAAATCTAAACATAGAATCAGCTCGTGATGGGTTAAATTTTATTGCATCTTCTTAGAAATTTCAATTCGTGGAAATATGAAGGTTGTATCTTAGTACAATTCTTAGAAATCTGAAAGTAGGTCAAGGTACTGATAGAACTAGTTTTTATATTATAGAAAAAGGTGGATAATCCGCTTAAATCACCTACTTTAGGGAATATTTTTTATAGGTCAAGGTACTGATAGGGGGTAGTTTCTATATTATGTAAAAAGGTGGGTAATCCCCTTAAATCACCTACTTTTGGGGGTAAACGGTAGCTTTTCCAATAGTTATAGATACTGAGTCAACTAGGCTTATCATCCAGCGGTCCTTTCGACAAATTTTGATCTGTATTCGAGAAAAATGACGTTTGTGTTTGAAAAATCTGAATTTAGAATGGTAAATTCTGCGTCGCTTTTGAGAAGAATGACTTTTTGTGCTTGAAAAAATCTGGAATAAAAAGTAGTTTTGGAAACCATGATTGAGTGTCAAGCTTATAATGCGAATTTTTAGTATAAAAGTCATCACTGTGTGTGTGCAAGAATCAGTATACCTTTTGTTTAGAATTAGTATCACATTGTAACATCATATTTAATTTAAGTAGTATGTTGTGTTTTTTTTGTTAAAAAAAAAAACAGAGTTGTTGTTGATTTGTAATTGTAACATATATAAAAATTTGTCATATAAAAAATTGTGAATAAAAGTAATTTGGTAGAACTTTAGTTCTCAATAAAACAATTTACATTAAGCAAAAAATAGCGGGTAAGTCCCTAACATTGTGGTCCTTCGTCGAGCCGGATATTTGAATTCGGAAATATATTGTGGAGAAACATTTCTGTTCAAAGAAATATAATTGGTGTGGACAGAAAATATTGGTTTCGACATTTTGTTAAATACGTGACTGCCTACCAGTTGGTATCTAGTGAAATTACAACAGAAGTAGAAGCAGATATATATGCAAACATATTACGTTGGTTTATCACATTAAGCAAGGTTTGGTTAAGGCTTCAAGTAAGTTGACGCATCCTTTTTCAAAATATACGTTTCATATTGTTATTTTACTTAAGAGAGCATTCGATTTGTATAAGTAACGTTATAAATCATGGATGATAATGTAGATATTACATTAAAACAATTAATTAAAAACGGGGTGTTTTAAAAACACGACAAACAAATTTTAATAAATACGTTCAACAACTTTCTAATAACTACAACGAAAATAAAATTTGGATCAATTTTAATTACTGAATTAAAAATAAGATTAAAGAAGGTGGAGAATTTGTTGGATGAATTTAATAATGTTCAAACTGAAATTGAAATAATTACAAGTGAATTTGAGGATGAATATAATAAACAATTATCAGAAAGAACATTGTTTGAAAATTCATATTATGAGTTTGTCTCTATTTGCACTGTAATGATAGGTTCAGGTAGTTTTACCAGGTCTAGTAGTGATAGCAATGAGAGCAATAATTTAAACACCCACTTAGCAGATAACTCTTTGGCTCAAACTGGGCCTAAGTTACCTTCTATACCGATTCCAAAATTTAATGGCATTTCAGAAAATTGGTTAATATTTAGAGATGCATTTTGCTCTTTAGTACATAATAATAAATCGATCGGCAATCTTGAAAATTTTATTTTTGAAAGATGCACTTACAGGTGAAGCTCAACAAGTATTAAAATTGGTAAATGTGTCGTCTGATAATTACATAATTGCTTGGGACATGCTATGTGAAAATTACAATGATAGAAGCATGTTAGTAAATGAACATGTAAAACTTCTATTTTCTATTCCCAACCTTTCTAAAGAATCAGCATCGGATTTGCGTGATATGGTGAATAATATAACAAATAATTTGTATGCTTTAGAAAAACTAAATGTAGCTGTTGATCAGTGGGATCCTATGATTATTTATTTGGTATCTAGTAGATTAGATGGTGTTACTAAGAGAGTGTGGGAAGAAAAGAAACCCAGAAAACAATTGTCTACCTGGGAAGAATTTAAAGAATTTTAAAATATAGGATTAACGTGCTAGCAAATTTAGAAAAACTAAGAAAGACGAGAAAGGTATAATTTTGATAAACATAAACAACCTTCAAAATCATTTGTAGCAACTGCTAATAGTATTTGTGTGTATTGTAGAGAAGCACACACTATAATTAATTGCACTGAATTTTTAAAGCTATCAGCTTCTGATAGATATAATGAAGTCAGACGTTTAGGCTTGTGTGCTAATTGTCTGAAGAAAGGAAACCATAGAGGTAAATTTTGTAATGCAGGGTGTTGTAAAAAATGTGGATCAAAACACCATACTTTATTACATTCTGGGACTTCTTTGGTGGATAATAAACATAAAGCAAGTACAAGTAAACAACATGAACCAATTTCAAATACTCTTTCCGATATAACTCATATAGGAAATGGTTCAGTTACAATCAATAATAATAGTTCTAATCCACAAAATTGTGATGATCAACAATTGATCAGTAATTCAATACAAATGAATGTTTATGACAAGTTATCAACAAACGAAGTATTACTTTCTACAGCTCTTGTACAAGTAAGTGATAGAAACAGTGTCTTTCATACTTGTAGAGCATTGCTAGATAACGGATCTCAGTCTAATTTAATAACAAAAGAATTTTGTGATTTTCTAGGGCTGCAAAAACAAGAAATTAACTTGTCGATTGTTGGTATAAATCAAATAGAAAGTAGGATTAAAGAAAATGTTACATAAATTTTATGTCCCTGCATTATAATTTTAGTCAATCTGTTTCATGTTTAGTAGTTCCTTCAATCAGTAAATCTATTCCGTCAAAAATATAAATATTAATCATCTTGTTGTACCTAGTCATCTAAAGTTAGCTGACCCTGGATTTGCTACTGCTAGTGATGTCCAAATTCTTTTAGGTGCTGACATATTTTATCATTTACTGTGTGTTGGACAGATAAAATTGGGTTACAGCGAGCCGATGTTGCAAAAACCAGATTAGGGTGGGTTATGACAGGATCAATTCAGGACACGGGGCGAAATATTTCATTATGTCATTTTAGTAAAACTGATGTCCAAAATCAATTAGAAAAGTTTTGGAAAATTGAAGAAATTCCTCGATAAGTAATTGTATGTCCTTTGACGAATTGCAATGTGAAAAGTTATTTTCAGAAAATACAAAGCGTGACTTTGACGGTAGATTTGTGGTAAAATTCCATTAATTCAACATCCCAATGAATTGGGTAACTCGAAAAAATGGCATTGAAACGACTGTTTGCGTTAGAACAAAATTTGAAAATAATCACATTCTTAAAAAATGTATACAGATTTCATGAACGAATACGAGCAACTAGGACATATGTCAGTTTGTAATTCTTATAATTTTAATTCTTATTATTTACCACATCACGGTGTGTTAAAAGAATGTAGTTCAACTACTAAACTAAGGGTTGTATTTGATGGTTCTGCAAAACAACTACTGGTGTGTCTGTAAATGATTTGCAACATATTGGTCCTAAGCTTCAGGATGATCTTTTTGGCATTCTTCTAAGATTTTGTATGCACAATGTAGTTGTTTGTGCAGATATATCTAAAATGTATAGGATGATCTCTGTAGATCCTAGTGACAGATACCTGCAAAAAATTCTTTGGCGTTCGGACCCTACAAAAGATGTCCAAGAATATACATTAAATACTGTTACCTACGGAACAAGATCAGCACCATATTTAGCTATTAGGTGTTTAAGACAATTAGGTATAGATAATCTTGAACGATATCCTGTTGCTTCTACTACAATATTAAAAGATTTCTATGTAGATGATATGTTGAGTGGTGCATCAACCACAGATAATGCTATTCAGTTATCTAAAGATGTTAGTCAAGTATTAAAATCTGGATGCATGCAATTAAGAAAATGGATATCTAATGATCCATGTGTTTTAAAGGGTCTTCAAACTGCTGAATCCAATTCTATTGATGTATATTTCGGCGAAAAGATCAAAATAAAACACTCGGTTTATATTGGTCTTGTAAGCTAGATATTTTGAAATATAACATAATTTTTGAAAAGGATATTAAGAAATATACCAAAAGAATAATTTTATCAGAAGTATCAAAAATTTATGATCCATTGGGATTAGTAGGACCTTGTATTATTTTAGCAAAAATTTTATTACAAAAACTTTGGTGTGAAAGATTAGCCTGGGATGAAACAATTTCCATGGAATTGGAGTCAAGTTGGAGAAAATTGAGAAATCAATTACAATTTTTAAATAAGTTAGAGATTCCAAGACATTCACTTCTAAAAAATCCATCTAGACTAGAAATTCACGGATTTTCAGATGCTTCAACACAAGCATATGGCGCTTGTGTATATACCAGGAGTATTTCTTGCACTGGAGATATAAAAGTATCATTGTTGTGTTCAAAAGTTAAAGTTGCTCCTTTAAAAACAATATCGGTGCCACGTTTAGAATTGTGTGCAGCACATTTGCTTGCAAAATTAGTGTCAAAAATAAAAGAATTTAGTGAAAATCATTTTGATGCGACGTATTGTTGGTCTGATTCTACAGTAGTTCTTTGCTGGATTAAAACTTCTCCAAATCTCTTACAGACATTTGTTGCAAACAGGGTAACATTAATTCAAGATTTGAATCCAGCAGCATTATGGAATTATGTAAAATCTGAATATAATCCAGCAGATTTACTTTCACGTGGTGTATATCCAGAAAAATTGCTGATGATTGTAAGTGGTGGCATGGTCCTAAGTGGCTAGAATTGGAATCACAATTCTGGCCTAATTTAAGCCCTGCTATGTTAGAAACAGTACCTGAATTGAAACTACAAGTTCATATAAATAGTGTAGGCCCAGCGAACATTTCAAAATGGTTTCCATTTGAGAGATTTAGTTCATTATTAAAACTTCAGAAAACTGTTGCATATTGCATAAGGTTTCAATATATTGTTCGTAATAAGACTAAGAATAAGATACCAGGTATTATGGAATTAAGACATGCACTGAATGTTCTTATAAAAATTATGCAAAATGATATGTATTGTCAAGAAATCAAAACTTTGCAACAAAATAAAGTTATTAGATCAAGAGCAATCAATCATTTGAGTCCATTTATGGATGAAAATAATATCATACGAGTAGGTGGTAGATTACAAATGTCTGATCTTCCATATAATACCAAGCATCCTATTTTATTACATGGAAAGCATACGCTTACCAGATTAATTGTTGAGGCAGAACATAAAATGCTTCTACATCCGGGTCCTAATTTTTTTGTTTAGTTCACTTCGTGAAAAATATTGGATAATCGGTGGGAGAAATTTGGTAAGAAAAGTATGTTTTCAATGCATAAAGTGTTTCAGATGCGCTCCAAAACCATATACACAAATTATGGGTAACTTACCAAAAGAGAGAATTTGTCAATCTCCTCCATTTTATAATGTAGGTGTAGACTACGGTGGTTACTTTTTAATAAAAAATAGGGATGGCAGGGGAGCTAAATTAATAAAATGTTATGTTTGTTTATTTGTCTGTCTATCTACTAAAGCTGTGCATTTAGAGATAGTTTCGGACCTTACATCCGACGCATTTATTGCTGCACTACGTAGATTTGTATCTCGGAGAGGAAAGCCTCATTGTATATTTTCAGACAATGGTACAAATTTTGTAAGAGCTAATAAAGAGCTTCAAGAATTAGGAAATTTTTTTAATTAATTCCTCAAATTGAATAATTAATAAAATTGCAGATGAAGGAATCCATTGGAGATTCATTCCAGCAAATTCGCCTCATTTTGGGGGTATTTGGGAGTCCGGTATAAAATCTTGTAAATTACATTTAAGGCGAGTTATAGGTACTAATCACTTAACTTTTGAAGGTTTTATGACGTTACTTACACAAATTGAAGCTGTTTTAAATTCGCGCCCAATATCTCCGCTTTCAAGTAGTCCAGATGATTTTGATGTTTTAACTCCTTCACATTTTCTAATTGGACGTCGACTTACTTCTTTACCTGACCCAGATCTTAATGACGTCCCCATCAATCGGTTGGCAAAATATCAACATATTCAAATGCTGTACCAGCATTTTGGAAGCGTTGGTCAAAAGATTATTTAATAGAATTGCAAAGACGCAATAAATGGACAACGCAAGAAGATAATGCGATTGTTGGAAAGTTAGTTTTAATTGAAGATAAGTTAGTACCTCCATTACATTGGAAGTTGGGTCGTGTCGTAGCCGTTTACGCAGGAAAAGACAAATGTGTACGAGTGGTGAAAGTTAAAACCCCAATTGGAGAGTTGTGTTGAGCTATCAATAAATTGTGTCCTCTGCCAATAAAAAGTAATTAATAAAATTATCATGTTGAAAGACATTCTTTCAAGGTGGGGGGTATGTTTAGAATTAGTATCACGTTGTAACATCATATTTAATTTAAGTAGTATGTTGTGTTTTTTTTGTTAAAAAAAAACAGAGTTGTTGTTGATTTGTAATTGTAACATATATAAAAATTTGTCATATAAAAAATTGTGAATAAAAGTAATTTGGTAGAACTTTAGTTCTCAATAAAACAATTTACATTAAGCAAAAAATAGCGGGTAAGTCCCTAACACCTTTGATTAGCAGAAATGACGAAAGTAATAGTATGTAAGGTAGAACGAGAAAGTAAGTGTGGAGGAGCGAAATAAGAGATTGGAGACATTAATAAAGCAAGTAAAAGTAAAACTCGATTTGGAGTGTTATATACTGAAAACAAAAATGATGAAGTTGTGTATTAGCAATGGGGAATATGTAAAAATAGTGTGGTAAAGTAGAAGCATGAAAGGTTAGGAAGTATGGAGAACGTATAAAGTTGGAAACGGAGGAGTTTAAATGCATATTACCTCAGCGCTTTTACACTTATTTTAAGGAAGAAAATCGAATTTAAAACGCTGCCAAACACAAAGGATGCGTTCATGAGTAGTTTGGGAGCAATCGGAAAAATAACAAACATAAAATTTAATAGTACCCAACCATGCTTTAACTAGAATCATTTTACAGAACTGTACAAAGAGTGTGTAAAATGTTGTTATGAGTATCTCACAATTATATGTATTAGATTTAAGGAACTGTATTGTATAATTGAAAAATAAAGACTTTAAGTGTTGTGAATATGTTGTTCTTTTAAGTTAAACAGACGTAGACAGTAAAATAACTTCAAAAAGCTTTTGTAGTACTGGTTTTCGGTAATCTCTTCTCCAACCCATAAAGGTTAAACGGTTATTGATTGCCTCTGCATATATATGTTTGGGCGCGGGAACTTTTTGACAAACGTCTAGTCATTAGTACAGAATACTACCGTCCTAGGATGTTATCCGATATCGACCTTCTTCTTCTAAATGAGAAGGCCATACATATTATGTACTTTAAGCTATCGAAACACTGAACTAGGAAATTGTAATCTCCCATAAGGAAATAGAATCCCTGACGTACGTTGGAACTGGCTTTAAAGAGGCGAAATTGGACTATATACAACTTATAGAATACAGATTGAGTGGAAAAGAACAAACAATCACAGAGTTTAATCAATTGCATTATAAATTAGAAAATATGGACTCGTTGTCTTTGGCTAGAAGAGAGGAGCAATGTATATATTTAAATTTGATGTACTAAAGTATAAAGAAAGAATTGTGCTTGTGTGTATTTGTGTAAATGACCCCCTAAATTAACAAAAAAATCGATTTAGTTACAGATTTGTCGGTTTTAATGCAGATCGCTGGACCCTGAAGGGATCTAATTTACTTCCATCAAACAAGTCCAGTTTCGGGCCATTACTAAGTGTTAAGTGTGGTACTTTCCATTGAATTTGATTTAGGGTTATTTCCGCATCAACGTCACCATAGTAGCAGTTTGTATCGCTTCTAGATCGAATTAAAATCAACTCTTAACGCATATTCACGATCACTTTACGATAATCCTCCATTATTCCAAATATGTGGTTCAATGGTATGCATACTGTAAAGAATTTTTCACCATTTCCCTTATCGAATTCTACTTGTAATGGTTCCTCATTCTTTGGTGACCACCCCAAATGGCTTAATACTTTGCTCTTGCTTGTCGTATAAGAAATATGTCCTTTAAGTGTAAATGTAATGCCGGGATTTCGGCAAACGTCCACTCTTTGACCACCTAACTGATAACGAATCTCTTCGAAAGTTGCGGAAATTATTGGTTCAGTTGCATGATTTTCCTTCATCCTCTTTTTCGGCTTACCTTCTATGCACAGAAAACTAAGTAGCCGTAATTAGATCCTGACTTTGAATTAAAATGCGTATTTCTTCGGAGGGTCCATACTTAGAAGAACCATACGGAAGATAGGTGTGAATATCTGATTTAATTATAGCATCATCAAAATGTACGTTTTGAAAGATGTTTAATGATTCGGTCATTGTGTCTCTGTAGATGTTAACCGCAATGAGGGTTGATCACTAATTAAAGATTTTGTGTAGGGATGACGTCTTATATATGAATTTATTCTCAAACCTATGTTCTACGCGTACCGTGAAAGGTTCACCCTTTAAATTAATTGTAACTAATTATGCCGTGTAGTTTTGAACAGCTTAATTACTACATTACTTTTTTTTTAAATTGATACAAATTTTTTAAGAAGGTAAATCTATCACAATAAATACTTTCATTGTTATACAAAGAAAATCCCTGGTTCATTTTACGTTGAATATTGCATTTTTTAAATTACATGCGCACTTTATGAATGCAAACCTATTGTTTTATATAAAGCAAAATTCATTGTACCTATCGTTATTTATAGCGAAATTTTTTTCTTCATAACACATTTTCATCAAATTTTATATTACTAATTATGCAATGTAGTATTGGGAAGCTTAATTGTTAAAATTATTAAAAATAGTTATTACATTTTTTAAAGAATGCAGATGCTTTGTGCGTGTTTTATACAAAGAAAATCTGTTGTCCCTTATCAGCTCCCTACAATTTTTTAAGAATGAGAATGCATTGTTCACAAACAAAGAAAACCCATTGTTCAATAAAAAACCGACTTTTTCCGCATTATTGGTATATCCATGTATTTTTGATGAATACATATGAGAGCACTCCGAGAATGCGATACAATAACTTTCAAGTAGTGATGTGTGTAAGCGAAACACATCATTGTGCAAAAGAGATCGACATTAAACAATTAAGCTTTATTGATCAAGTTTCAAGGTCTCTTACTTACACATATTACAATTATTAACATTTCTTGGAAATACTAAATCTTTTTTTTTTATTAATTTAGGGATCATTTAGATTTACAACACTTTACATAAATGTTATTTAATTGATAGAAACATTAGGCGTAGTACAACAAATTAACATTCTTTACTCCATATCTATACTGCAATTTATTAGCTGTCATTGTTTGTTCTTTTTTAGGTACAGCCCTAATCACGTTTATGTTTTTCGGGATGCTGAACATGAATCTGAGGTTTGGAACCTCCAAATTTGGTCAATTTTGTAGGTTTTGGGCTAAATCTTGATAATTATGCATTTTTTTTTCAAAAAGACCATGCTTTGCAAAAAAAAATCAATTTAAATCTTCTTTATACAAAGCAAAGTCACATATTTTTTCATTACAACGCTTCACTAATGAAAGAAATTTTAATTAACATATGCATTAATGCCATTTAGTTCTTTTCCAATAAATCTGTATTCTATAAGTGGTATATAGTCCAATTTCGCCTCTTCAAAGCCAGTTCCAACGTACGTCAGGGATTCTATTTCCTTACGGGAGATTAAAATTTCCTAGTTCAATGTTTCGATAGCTTAAAGTACATAATTTGTATAGCCTTCTCATCTGGAGGAAGAAGGTCGATACCGCATAACATCCTAGGACGGTAGTGTTCTGTACTAATGACTAGACGTTTGTCAAAACGTTCACGCACCCAAACATAGATATGCAGAGACAATCAATAACCACTGAATCTTTATGGGTTGGAGAAGAGAATACCGAAAACCAGTACTACAAAAGCTTTTTGAAGTTATTTTACTGTCTACGTCTATTTAACTTAAAAGAACAATATATTCACAACACCCAAGTCTTTATTTTTTAATTATACAATACAGTTCCTTAAACCTAATACATATAATTGTGAGATACTTATAACATTTTAAACACTCTTTGTACAATTCTGTAAAATGATTCTATTCTATTTTAAAGCATGGTTGGGTACTATTAAATGTTATGTTTTTTGTTTTTCCGATTGTACCCAAACTACTCATGAACACATCCTTTGTGTTTAGCAGCGTTTTAAATTCGATTTTCTTCCTTAAAATATGTGTAAAGGCGCTGAGGTAATATGCATTTAAACTCCTCCGTTTCCAACTTTATACGTTCCCCATACTTCCTAACCTTTCATGCTTCTACTTTACCACACTATTTTTACATATTCCCCATTGCTAATACACAGCTTCATCATTTTTGTTTTCAGTATATAACACTCCAAATCGAGTTTTACTTCTTTTACATGCTTTATTAACGTTTCCAATCTCTTCTTTCGCTCCTCCACACCTACTGCTTTTTCTTTACTTTCTCTTTCTACCTTACGTACTACTATTTCCGTCATTTCTGCTACTCAAAGGTATACTGATTCTTGTACACACACAATGATGACTTTTATAATAAGAATTCGCATTCTAAGCTTGACACTCAATCATGGTTTCCAAAACTACTTTTTATTCCAGCTTTTTTCAAACACAAAAAGTCATTCTTTTCAAAAGCGGTGCAGAATTTGCCATTCTAAGTTCAGATTTTTCAAACACAAAACGTCATCTTTCTCGAACACGGGTCAGAATTTGTCAAAAGGACTCCTGGATGATAAGCCTCGTTGACTTAGTATCTGTAACTATTGGAAAAGCTACCCTTTACCTTGTACTGGGATGCAACCTTCATATTTCCACGAATTGAGATGTATAAAAAATGCAATAAAATTTAACCGATCATGAGCTGATTCTATATTGAGATTTCTAAGATAAATGGATTTCTAAGAAATTGTTTTGTCTTTGCACAGCCTAGTTCAATTTAGCCTCAGCTACGATGAATGAGCTATTTGGCTTGCCGGGGGGGGGGGAGGGGGGTACCTGTATTGAGTGACGGCTCCCCTGTTTTCGGAAACGATTATCTGTCTTTGGGAAACGGATCCGGTTGTTGGGGAAACTACCTCATCCTGGCGGTTAGGACCGTAGTATGAGCCCACGTAAGCATAATCTTTTTATTATTACAAACAACAATTTAGTCAGTACAAGAACCTTGATATTAGCATAGACAACAACCCCATCATCCTTCTTGTTTCCATGAACTGATTCTATTGTTAGAATTGAGCAATGGGAATGGTTATTTGCAATTTCCAAGAATTTAGCCTCCAAGGAATGCTAAAATTGTTGACCTAGATAGATAGGGTGGGGTATTTATAGCTAAATTGTGATCACAAAAACTTTATTTTTAGTAAATGCTATACATTAGATAAGCGTGATGATAGTTCAATAATTCATACAGTGTTATGTGAATTAATATTATACTTAACATTTATAACATCTGGAATGTACTTTAATCGAATAACGCAATTCGATGCGTAAGTTTCCCTTTGACGCGAACACCCCGTATATTATGTCAATTAGGCTCATTTTTCCTATTCCGACGATAAATATGAAATGATTCTGGTTAAATCATGTTTTCATATGGTTGGGGGCACTAAATGTTATGTTTGTTGTTTTTCCGACTGCACCCAGACTACTCAAGAACACATCTCTTGTATTTAGCAGCGTTTTAAATTCTTCAATTCGATTATCTTCTTTGAAATACTCATAAAGGCGTTGAGGTAATGCACATTTAAACTACTCCGCTTCCAACACTATACGTTCACCATACTTCGTATTAATTACGGTCACATTAATAACGTTATATTTTTTCGATATCTCCAGGTCACATACATTTTTATAGAGTTTGAAATGGGTGCTTTGGTTTAACCCAGCTAATTACATGTTTGACAGGTTACTAACCGACTGATGTCAACACACTGTGATTTATATAAAAAAAAAATGTGTCACCTTTGACCTTGAAAATCCTGTTTTTAGATTTCTCAGGCGTGTAACCATGAAATTTAAATTTAAATTGGAGAGAAGTCATGCTTATTTTGCTACTTGAGCTTCAAGAGCGCGAATACGGGAACCCTTGACGTACCTTTTAGCATAGACAACAACCTTTCTTCAACAAACACCTATTCCGCGAACAGTTTAGATTTCTAACAATTGCTCCTTTAGGTGGCCTTGAAAATTGATACCAGTACATTTTGACCTTGACTCCATTTTGCCATGAACCTACTTTAGCATAGTCCGCAACAATCTGTTTGAATTGTAGTATGATACCACTGCAGGTGACGTTGAAAATTGATTTCTAGGAATTAACACATGACCCCGACTCGACTAAATTCCAAGAATTATTTGGTGACCTTGAAAATATCCCGTCCAAAGGGTATTACCTTGAAAAACTTCAATGGGTGACTCACAGCTTTAACGAACTTGACCCATTCTAAGAATACCCCTACGGTTAGCCTTGGGAACTGATTTCTACGGATATCCCCGCAGACAACCTTGAAAATTGATTTCTAGGAATTGTAATAACTTTTAAGACTTACACAAAAGAATTGCTTGAACAGCGTGGCCTTGACAATTTGCTTGGTGACCTTGAATACATTACCTTGACTCAATAGAGAATTGTTTGGTGACCATTTCCAGCGAAAAGGACGTTACCTTCAAGGATCACTCGCACCTTGAATGATAATTCTAAGAATAAACTTTGACCTTGAAGCGATGACAGGAATTGCTTCATAAAAATTCCCTGTCAAGATTTGACCCTTGCATTACTATCGAATAAGATCGGGGAACCCCTGCAGGTGGCCTTCGATTTCGAGGAATTACCACATGGTATTGACTTGGGCAAAATCGGCCTGACCTTGATAAATTCGTTCAGAATCAACCTATGACTTCTTTGAGCCTAATGCTAGATATGCAAACACAGAGCCAATAAAAGAGCCTTGAATAGCTTGACTTTATCACCTTTATCCATGAAAATCTTATTTTTAGATTTCTCAGAATTGTGACCTTGACATTTAAATGGTTGGGGTAGCTGGAAACTACAGGTGACCTTAGTATTCCGCTACGCAAATCCATGCTCATTTCGCTACTTGAAGAGCACTAATACAGGAACACCTTGACATATCGTTTAGCTTAACCTTGAAAATTGGTTTCTCGTGACAAAGTCGGATAGGTATCCTACTCGTGACCTTGATTAGCAATGCTACTAAATCTAACTTTGAACACTTCTCGGCACATGGTCTCAACCGGGAATGGTTTGGTGACCTGGTCCTGAAAAGCAGAATCCCCCACACCTTCAAAAGTCTATTTGAATACCTCACGCAGGTGATTTCTAGGAATTATGACCTTAACCGGACCAGAATTGCTTGAACATCGCCTTTGTCCTTAAAAATTGATTTTTCAGAGGTGTGGCCTTGAAGAATATGCAGGGAAAGTGAACGAGACCTAATGCACTTGCGGGTTTTCCTTAATAAATTAATAAGTGGATTACTATACGTGACCTTGCAGAATATACGCAGGAAAGGTGTGTACGCAATGGCTTTGAAAACGAGAAAGTGGGTCCTATAGTATACGTGATCTTGAAGAGCATACCTTTACCGGTCATATATCGCAATCTGTTTGATAGCCCTACAGGTGATTTCTAGGAAGTATGACCCTGACTCAGCCAAGAATTACTTAATAATGGATCGCCTTTGTCCTTTTCTCAGAGGTGTGACCTTGAAATGGTGGGGGAAAGGGTTACCTGTGTTGGGTAACAGATACCTGTTCTGGGAAACGGCTCCCCTGTTTTGGGAAACGGCTATCTGTCTTTGGGAATTGGATCCGGTTCTTAGGAAAACTACCTCATCCTGTTGGTTTAGGACAGCAGTATTATGAATTCACATACTGTAAGCATAATCTTTTTATTTAAATTTAGCCAATACAACAACTTTGACTCACATTTTAGCATAGACAACAACAACCTGTACGACACCCCGACCTTGATAATTAACGCCTTGAGTCAGCCAAGAATTGCTTGGGTGACCCTGAAAGGTAGAATCCCCTACGCCTTGAAATGTCTATATAATACCCCTGAGAATTGATTTATAAGAATTAGCACCTTACGTCAGCCAAGAATTGCTGTGTGACCTTGAGGAATATACGTAGGCAATGTGTATGATGACCTTGAGCAAAACAACTTTTGACCTTGAAGCTCCGGCTGAACAATGAATCGCCTTTGTTCTTGAAAATTGATTTCTCAGAATTGAGCCTGAAATGGTGGGGGTATCTAGATAACAATCTATTTTTAGGAATTATGACTAACTCAGCCAGAACAATGGACCACCATTGTTCCTTTCTCAGAGGTGTCACCTTGAAATGGGGGGGGGAGCGGCTACCTGTGTTGCGAAACAGATCCCCTGTTTTGGGAAACGGCTCCCTTGTTTTGGCAAACGGCTATCTGTCTTGGAAAGGGGATCCGGTCCTTAGAAAAACTACCTCATCCTGGTGGTTTAGGATAGAGGTATGAGGCCACATAAGCATAAGCATAAGCATATAACCTTTGACCTTGAGGTTCTTGAAATATCCTTCGCAAAGCCATTTTCGACCTGAACCACAGAGGTCAATGAACTTTGCTGGGGAGCGTAATCTTGAAATGGATGACATTGAAAAGGTCAATGAACTTTGACTACTAGCATAGACAATGATCTGTAATATAATACCCCAGCAGGTGGCCTTGATAATAATTGTAATAAATAACTCCTCCTATATACTAATTGTTAACTGTGAATGCTCGTGACCTTGAACAACATCCAAGAATCCCATGTGCCTACAACGAGTTAAAAAGTCTATTTAATACCCCCAACGTTGAGACTTGTAATAAATGAATTAACACTTCGGCTCGGTAAAGAATTGCTTGTGACCTTGAACACTGTGGAGTATCTCACCTTTGGCCTACGTAAAGCCCAGACACATGAGTCATGCAATTTTAGGGACCTATTTCAGAGGTCAATAGACTAATTGCGTGACCTTGAGCATTTCCTGCCACGGTGTCCTTGAAATTTCCTGCCAAATTAACCCGACTTGATGCACTTGAAAATTTCCCTGTCACATATGACCTTGACTCGGTCAAATTCCGAGAGTTGCTTGGCGACCTTGAGCATTTCCTGTCACGTGGTCTCCAAGACTAACTTTGATGCAGAGAACGTGTGCTTGACCTTGAAAACCGTTGACTCCCACGTAGGGAGTGTGAGTCCCCATACCTTGAAGAATATACACAGGGAGTGTGTACAGTGGACCCTTTGAAAACCTTGACATAGGTAATGTGACTGTCTACGATGACCTTGAAGAATAGGTAGGCAATATGAGCGACCTTGAAAACTATGTAGATAATGTGATGACGTTGATAAATATATTTCGATGCAGGCAATGTGTACGATAACCTTGAGCAAAAATACTCGCAGAAAAAGTATAGGAGAAAAGTGGGACGGAACCCCCTTGGCATATCTAGTGACATTCTCAATCCTAGTTTTCTGGTGACAAAAGCGCGTTAGATGTGGGGTGTGAGCAACCTTGACGTTGAAAACAAATCTAATGACTTTTCTAGTGAGTTTTCAAATCTAGTTACTTTAATGACCTTGAGGAATATACTTCGATGCAGGAAACGTGTGACCTTGAAGCAGGTAACTCGTACGTTCCCGAATGACCTTGGAGGATATGTCGGCAATGTGTGTACGCAACGACTTTGACCTTGGAAACAAGAAAATGCATCGCTATTGTATACGTGACCTTGAAGAGCATACTACTATTATCTCTGTGAACACAAACAACGCTCGTGACCTTGAAAAACGTTGGAGAATTGTACCTTAAAAGGTCAATGAACTGGAGACGACGCATGACCTTGAGAAAGAGGTCTATTAATTTTTAGTGACCTTGAATCCGCGTGACCTTTCAAAAGGTCAATGAACATCAACGGTGACCTTGAGACATGGCAACGTCGCATGACCAGTACAACGCTCATGACAGACCTACTTCCACGAACGGAGGTCAGAGGGTTAATATACAGGGTGACCCAAACTCGATGGCCAAAACGAAAACAGCTGATTCCTCTGGCCAAAAGGAACAAAAAATTGTTAATACAGGGTGTATCTATTGTTGATGGTTTCCAAGATGTTAACTTTTTTTTAATTTTTTCTATTTCGTGGACTTAATTTTTAAATCACGCTGTATCTTCCAAACTAGAAGAGTTACAAGAAAACACATTAGGAGAAATTTGTAGAAGACGAAATTGCCTTAAAGAATATTGAATTCATTCGAGACAAACTCATCATTCAACATTTTTAATGACATAATGAATTCAGAAATGATTTTTTTTCAAATCCCAAGACAAATTTCCAAGAGGAATATTTTTCCAATAGAGATGGATTTGATACATGGCCGATAAAGGAAAAACTTCCTTTTTTCATAAGCTTCACAAAGATATGAAAAAAACTTATGGTTGAAGTACTAATTACTGAATTGTTACAGGAATACACCTCAGGAAAATCTTTTAGAGCATAAAATTTCTTTCAAAAATAGGGTAGAGTAGATGAGAATTGACGATTTGTCCCTCACTTTTCAATCAATCTGTACATTTACGGCAAGAAATACGTCTCCTTTACTGATATCTTTTCATCACCGAAGCAACGACTTGACATTAGTAGGTTAGTTGTCAAAATTTGTTTGCTATTACAGTTTTGCTGATTTCAATACGAGTTCTTTCCGTTGTAGTGATATTGTAATTTAGTTTTTGAGTCGTTCTTGTTCTTGTTATTATTATTGTTCTTGTTCGTGTTCGTGTTTTCCTTCCTGAGTCATATTTTCAAATGAAGAATATCCCGATATTCATTATTATTATGATGTTACGCAAGGGAATGCGAGTGAGGTTGCTAGACTGTATGCAGCTGCTTTCCCAAGAAGAATTCATCCAGAAAGGAGAGTTTTCTCTAGAGTACACACTGCTCTAAGAGAGGGAGGATCTTTTAGGATCCTAAGAGATCATAGGAATTTCATAATGTTGAGAGGATTGACGACGTAATTCAGCATTTCGGAGCCGATCCTGAGACTAGCTTGCGGCGGTCATCCAATATATTGCAGATGCCACGAGAAACAATACGGAGAACTCTTAAGGCTGACGGAAGACGTGCGTATCACGTGACGGGAGTTCAAGAACTTTTAGATGGAGATCTAAGTCGGCGGATTGAGTTTTGCCAATGGTACCTCAATTCAGTTAGGAATGATCGAGATTTCCAAAAAGCAATCTTGTGGACGGATGAGGCCACCTTTACAAGGTCAGGCATCTTCAATATCCATAACACGCACGTCTGGGCACATGAGAACCCACATACTATGCGACCAAATAGCTTTCAACACCAGTTCAAAGTTAATGTTTGGGTTGGTTTACTCAACAATCAACTTATTGGTCCATATATTCTCCCAGATAGAGCCAATTCAGTGAATTTTTTGAATTCCTTTCAAGAAAACCTCCCTGAATTGATGGAGTAGGTTTCATTGGCAACAAGAGCAGATATGTGGGTTCAACTTGATGGTTGCCCTGCCTGTATGAGAGATTGGCTAAACGAACCTTATCCCCAACGTTGGATTGGAAGAAGTGGTACAGTGGCGTGGCCTCCAAGATCTCCAGATCTCACCCCTCTTTCTGGATGAATTCTTCTTGGGAAAGCAGCTGCATACAGTCTAGCAGCCTCACTCGCATTCCCTTGGGCAACACCATAATAATAATGAATATCGGCATATTCTTTATATGAAAACATGACTCAGGAAGGAAAACACGAACACGAACAAGAACAATAATAATAACAAGAACAAGAACGGCTCAAAAACTAAATTACAATACCACTACAACAGAAAGAACTCGTATTGAAATCAGCAAAACTGTAATAGCAAACAAATTTTGACAACTAACTTACTAATGTCAAGTCGTTGCTACGGTGATGAAAAGATATTAGTAAAGGAGACGTATTTCTTGCCGTAAAAGTACAGATTGATTGAAAAGTGAGGGACAAATCGTCAATTCTCATCTACTCTACCATATTTTTGAAGGTAATTTTATGCTCTAAAAGTTTTTCCTGAGGTGTATTCCTGTAACAATTCAGTAATTAGTACATCAACCATAAGTTTTTTTCATATCATTGTGAAGCTTATGAAAAAAGGAAGTTTTTCCTTTATCGGCCATGTATCAAATCCATCTCTATTGGAAAAATATTCCTCTTGGAAATTTGTATTGGGATTTGAAAAAAAATCATTTCTGAATGCATTATGTCATTAAAAATGTTGAATGATGAGTTTGTCTCGAATGAATTCAATATTCTTTAAGGCAATTTCATCTTCTACAAATTTCTCCTAATGTGTTTTCTTGTAACTCTTCTAGTTTGGAAGATACAGCGTGATTTAAAAAATAAGTCCACGAAATAGAAGAAATTAAAAAAAAGTTAACATCTTGGAAACCATCAACAATAGATACACCCTGTATTAACAATTTTTTGTTCCTTTTGGCCAGAGGAATCAGCTGTTTTCGTTTTGGCCATCGAGTTTGGGTCACCCTGTATACAGCGTGTTCAGCGAGGAATGGGACAGTGCAATATCTCGAGAGCGGATGAAGATTTTTAAATTATGAAGATATTTTTGTAAATATCTTCCAAGGGCGCACATTTGTTGGCACAAAGATTGGAATCAGTGCCCATCACCGCCAGGTGGCGCTATCTCACTTCAATTTTTTAAATGAAATGCCCTATTTTTTATTTCATTTTTGGATTCTATGATATATTTGTGATGACTTTTATTAAGACTCCTACCAACCTATCTTTTGTAGTTACTGAGAAAAATAATCCTTGGAATTTTAGCACAAAAATGTAATTTCAGAAAGTGCTCATAACATTTGAGTGATACAGACAAAATAGCAAATTTTATACCAAATGAAAGATAAAAGATTGTTCTTCCACAAAAATAATGGAGATAACGCCGAAATAATGCGATACGCTGTACACTAAATTGTAAGGGGGACTTATCACTTACTTAACTTATCACAGTCGTTGATTAAGAATCATGCGAAACATTTATCATGCCATGAAAACAAACGCATAATGAAGTGTCTGTCAAGTTTCTGTCAGTTTACAGTTTCAGTTTTGGAAATCGTCTGTGCATCTTCAAATTCCATAATTATGTTTACGTTTTCTAACAAAGAATATTTTGATATGGTAATAATTTATGGTGAATGTAGAAAAAATGCAAGGGCTGCACAAGTATTGTATGCTGCCAGGTTTCCCGATCGACGCCATCCCGGAAAAAATGCATTTGTTCGTGTAGCAAATATTTTGAGGGGAACCGGTCATTTTCCTCACCGTGAGTGCGAGAATCGCACAAAGACAGCAACAGATGAAGCACACACCGTCGGTGTATTAGAATGTGTAGCTTATAATCCTCATGTGTCTGTGAGATCTATTTCTGAAGAGTGTGCCGTATCAGTTGTCCATAAAATATTAAAATGTAATAAATACAAACCATTTAAAATTCATTTGGTACATGGACTGCATGCAGGAGATCAAGATCGCAGACTTAATTTTATCACCGGAGTTTTTATGGAACATTATGCGCAAGACCCTAATTTTCTAGGTCGTATCGTGTGGTCTGATGAAAGTAATTTTTCAAACAATGGAATCGTTAATCGCCACAATTCCCATTACTGGTCGTCAGAAAATCCTCATTGGGTAAGAGCAACCAATTTCCAAGTGAGATGGAACATAAATGTATGGTGCGGAATGATAGATGACAAATTGATTGGCCCATATTTTTTTAATGGTACCTTAACAGGCCGACGCTATTTGGATTTTCTTGAAAATCAACTGTCTCTTTTGCTTGAAGATGTAAATGTAAATCTGCGGCAAGTGATGTACTTTCAACAGGATGGCACACCGGCGCACAATAGCGCAATAGTGAGAAATTATCTAAGTAGAGTGTTTCCGCAACGATGGATAGGTACAAATGGTCCCATTATATGGCCAGCTCGTTCTCCTGACCTTAGTCCCTTAGACTACTTTCTTTGGGGACGTTTAAAGAGTGTAGTGTATGAAACACCTTCTAGAGATGTAGAGGAGTTACAAAACAAAATTATAATTGCTTGTGCACACATACCATGAGAAACTTTAAGACCTGCAACTAGTGTTACATTAATCAGGCGTTATCAAACGTGTGTAGAAAATGATGGAGAAACATTTGAACATTTAATTTAATTTGTATGCTTTCAATTAATAAAATTCCAAAAATTATTTTTTTTCTCAGAAACTACAAAAGATAGGTTGGTAGGAGTCTTAATAAAAGTCATCACAAATATGTCATAGAATCCAAAAATGAAATAAAAAATAGGGCATTGGATTTAAAAAATTGAAGTCAGATAGCGCTACCTGGCCGTTGATTCAAATCTTTGTGCCAACAAATGTGCGCCCTTGGAAGATACTTACAAAAATATTCTCATAATTTAAAAATCTTCATCCGCTCTCGAGATATTGCACTGTTCCATTCCTCGCTGAACAGGCTGTATATATATATATATATATATATATATATATATATATATATATATATATATACATATATTTGTATACACATTACCTTGAAGTGAGGTAATTTAACCTCACTTTTTGAGACGTTTCAACACTGTAAAGTGAGCTAGAAGTGAGGTAGCTTTACTTTACTACTATATTTTACAATATTAAATTTATTTTTAAAATAAATAAAATCTCCCGTTATATCGCAATATAAGCTAGGATCAGCCCTTTTTGAGTGTATCCTCTCGCTAACCGTATTTTCACAGGAAACTAAAAGTGAGAAGCTGCCCCACGATCTATGCTCCCATCTGCATACAAAGGCGCCCACCCAGAGAATCCTGGACCAACTCTCGACATCCTGAGGGAAGCTAGAAGTCCCGATTATTGGTACTTCCTGATATTTGTGTTTTACCTGAAGTACTTTGTTATTTTTTTACTTATAGGTTCAAGTTAGTTGTAATAGTATTAAGTGTAAATATTTAGATTTTATAAACCAAATAGGAATAATATACGTCTAAAACCCTAACCAGTATATTGCTTAGTGTGGACGAACCTGGTAATTAGTGATCAACCCCGTAACAACGAACAACTCCCCTTTTTATAAAATTTAAAACGCGGTTGAGCTAGAGTGAGGCAAATTAAAGTAATCTTCAATTAAAGTAGGCGAAAGCAGCTAACAAACAAAAACTACAAACGTTCGTATAAAGGTCGTTTCATAGACGATAAGTCTGATGGAAATTGTTAATACACGAGTGGTATTAGCTACGAGTTATTTATGTTTCACTATAGGTTAATTTCTTTTACTTTGCGGTTGAGGTTAAAATACAATTTTATAAATGTATAGTTGTTAAGGTTACAATTTAATCACAGTGTAGATAAATTGAATTTTATATCTTCTTTGACTTTAACGTTACCTACGAGAGGCTTGACAATACTAAAATACTTAATTATTTATGCACTAACACAAAATAGAGTAATGTATTGCATATGACTATAAAGGGAAATTAGGATCTCCTGAAAGGTAATCCACTAGATGTGAAAATATCCCTTTATCCTCCAGTATAATAAATTACTGTTTTCATGTACAACTTTATACAACATAGCCTAAGGCATTGAGAATTCGCTTCAGTGTAGACACTGCTATAATTAATGTTACATACTTACAGATTCTGAAGAGATGAAACAAATATATTGTGCACGTAAATTACTTTTTTGGTCTGTGGAAACCCTCCTTTGACTTTGGGGCTTAAGTTCCTAAAGCTAGTTAAGTGGTTGGGGTATTAACGAACTTATTAAACAATATGAATAAGAAACTACATTTTCGCTTTCACAAAAACATTTTGTAGCACTACTTCATAAAGACGAATAACGGTTTCGTCTAAATTTATTAAATTAATATTGAAATTGTGTTTCAAAATTACTCCTTGCTCACACAACTTAACATCTTGATCAAGAAATTAAAGACACGCATTCATGACCTACAACAACTAAATGTTTTGTACAAATCCATCTGAGTTAAATCCATAATTAATCTTGTTGAGTGACACTATAGATTGCCTTAATAAAGATGCGTTTAGGGTAGACTTTGATTCCATTAGGCGTCACGAAACAACTTAGGGATGGTCGTTAATTAACTAAAAATTAAAATAATTCATAAATACTTTTATTGAAATTATTATAGTTACCCAAACATTAAAAGGGGTTAACTTAGTGATTAGATTTTATAATTAGAGAGTACACAATAGTTCGATTAAGTGTAGGTAATTTGTAGTTCTCGTTCTTGCAACAAAAGGTTTCGCAACGGAAATGAGAAAAAAAATGTTATTTGTGTAGGAACTCAAAAAAGTTTTCCTTGCCAATTTCCTGCGGATGTCATTTACAGCACTTAATAGGGTTTATTAAAACCGTCGGCATATGTGAATTACTGTTTACTACCAGCCATTTACAATATTGATTTCGTAAAGACTATGTTATCGTATATTATAGTGCGTGACAGAATGAAGGAAACATTTTATTTCTTATATACTTTTGTATTTAAGCTAATACGTTTCATAAACATTTAGGTAAAAATGTAGAAAGGTGTAAAACATAAATCATTTGCATATGATTTGATTTGACTATTTCTGTTTAACAAGGAATTTTTCCAATATATCTAACAAACAGTCGCAAGATAAATCGTACAATTGGACTTTGTTTTCGGTTTAGTCACGGACTATTTGACTGAAATTGTGGAAATTGTGGTTGGCACAAACGTGCACAAATGAAATTTATAACACCATCAGTCTTTAACGTAAAAATTTGATTATAGTTGTGTCAAGTGATTTACATTTCTAATTTTAGATAAAATAAGTTAATTTAATCGTAATGTGAGAAAGTAAAGAATACGAACAGCAATAGCACGAAGCTGTGTGATACTGCAAGGGTTAGTTTTCTCTATTAGTAGTACAATGTAGGATCTTTAAATAAACTACCAGTCACATAGAGTAATCAAAATAGTAATTAGGTAATGTTTAAACATAGGGTGGTCAAGAAAAACGAAACAGCGTCAATAACTCGCAGTAAACGCAAAAACCTGTGGACTATGTTTGAGATGAGGACAGCATTTAGATCGAATGTAACTGTCCTAACTTCAACCCCAGTAAGTGGGACCGAATCCCCCCAAATTCAAAATGAAGCACAAAGTCAATTCGATAAAGTATACAAGTGTATCAAAAATCGATAGTTTTCGAAATGAGATCAGAAAGGATTACATCTCCTCTTTCGTTTGTTATGTAACACTTCTATTCCTTTCCTTTTATTTAAGAGTTGTCATTTATTATATACCAATGGATTTTAATAAAGATTTGTTGGTAAATATGTTTTTTCCATTCGGAGATGACAAAAGAAAGTAATTATTGGTAACCTGAAATAAAATGTTAAAAAAACGTTTAGTTAGATAAAGACATTTTTTTACAAAAAAAAAGTATGTTATGTTTCTATTTCTAATAAACGTAAAAATCAAGATGTGTCACGCGCATATGATTATTAAGATAAGATGCAATACAGATATCTGTTAAAACTAATTATTAAGGGATAATTTATTTTTAGTAGTTACTTAATAAAATAGGTTGGAAGGTCGTGTGGTGTGGAACACTTCCCAACCTACAAAATGGGAATTAAAAGAAATGAAATAATTTTAATAACATTTTTTTAGGATAATTACGCAACCTCTTTTATAATAAGTTCATTACAAAAATAGGCAACATTGTAAATGCAAAAACATTAATCTATGTCAAACCGACGCGACGTTTAAAACTTCATGACAAACAAAGGTTAATAGACAGATGTTAGCTTAAAAAATTAAAGGAAATGAAATAATTTTAATTATAATTTTTTACGGTAACTATGCAACCTTTTTTTTATACGTTCATAACGAAAACAGGCAATATTATAAAAACAAAAATAATAATCTGTCAGAATGACGTTTAAAACTTCATGTCAGATAGAGATTAATAGAAATAAATACATGTTAACGTAAACGAAAAAACTACAAAACATTGATAATGTAGCTTCAGCATTTTCAATCATCTTTATCTAATTTTTACATTTATTTCGCTTTACATTAAAAACCTTTACAAAGAAAATTTATATAATTTTATTAAATACATAAATAAAAAGTTTACCTCGAGTAGGATTGGAACCTACGACCTGTACTTAGCTAGAGTACCGCGCTAACCAACTGCGCCATCGAGATTCAAGCTCCAATCGATGTAAATTTAGTCTTTATGTATGTAGAACTGATGTAAATTCTAAATATAATGAAATTACATTCAAATTACTTATATTAATGGAATGTGAGCCTGCAAGGATTCACACAAACCAAAGCAACTTGACTAATGTTATTATAAGTTTTGTTATGAAAGAATAATAATAAGTTTTAATTACAAATTTACTTTTGAACTTATTCGTTCATAACAAAACTAATAATTTAAAATTCATGTAAAATTAAATTTTCTTTAAAAATACGTCCACACTTTTTCTTATAAAATTAATCGTAATTTAACACTTAAAATTCTACCTAAGCAATTTTTTTGCTGCTGCATTATGCGTCATATCGAAAAATTGTATAGAACATAATTAATCGGTATGTTCAAGGTCTAAATCTAGATATTTTTATATCTTTGAAATATGCTGCTGTTTTTGAAATAATTGATAAAAATTAAAAACTGCGTTTAATAAACCCCACCCTCTACGCCGCTGGATTTCACCCAAAATCCAACCAGCTCTAAGCCAAATGAAAACAAGGTCAAATACAAAAATTGAAGTACGTAGGTACTTTAGTTCTGGAGTTATCGTGGATACTAACACATATCCACAAAGATATAGACATACACACAGTCACATACAGACATCCATACATGATGGCCGATATTGGCGAAACTGGCCAAAAGTTGTAAAATGAGCTAATATTAGCGATAGTCAAAAAAGTCGATTGCACTACCTTCTATATCTACATATGTATATGTAGGTTGGAAGGTAAAAATCGTTGTCATAATTCTGAGACGTGGAGATTTTACTGGAACCATTTGTTTTCTTTCTGTTATCGTAAAGTTTACTATATAATAGGTTATTCGAATGGTCAGAGGTTCAACGAGTTTGCTGTGCTATGGTGTAGCTGTCTGTCGCTTCAGATAATTGCGATCATTACCGGATGCTAAATTTTCAGGCTGGCGGGTTTAGCGTAACAAAACTATAGATTTTGATACTTCAGCTCATTAAAAGTAATTTTTCGATTGGTTGACCATAAAGATAGCGAGGCTATGTCCATAAGTAAGTGTTAAGGTGGGGTACCGTATCGTGGCCGTTTTAGACGGACCGCGACGCTATACGTCGGTCGGTTGTTGGAGGTGAACGTTATGGTATACTTTGTTAGTGCAGTAAAATTTACGATTCTAACAAACGTATTTATCGTTGCCTTTTTGTTGCCGTTCTTTGGAGTGCTTATATTTGGCGTTGGCGATCTGTTATTAAGTGCCTCCTACAACAGGGACAGACATGTTAGTGTAGCACATCCAGCTGTTGCAAACTATTATGGTTATACATTTTTTTGAATGCCGGAAAAATTAAATTACTGTAAGTAAAATACCAAACAACACGAGGAGAATGCGCTTTAGTTTAAGGACTAAGCTAAGATTTGGAAACTACACTGTTGACGTAATTGTAAATTTTTGAGTAAAGCAGATAATGTTATGTAGTGCATTTCGTTAATGCTATTGAAAACAACTAGGATAATACAGGAGAAGTGTTTAACATTTTGTAAAAAGATTAATCATTATTTTTATGTATATCTAGCTAATTCTGGAATACTTTACGTAAGCTGAGTGAACAAAGTGCATTCCTGCTTTATGCAAGCAATGTAGACCGTGTTCATGACGTATGTCGTTAGAAATTTCAAAGTAGGTGGTGTTATATTGACATTTTTGCTGAATTTCAGCTAGCGCCTTATTATTTATTACTTAAAAGTAAGAACCATGACGCACACTACTGAGCTACGTCGGAAACATGTACTGATGTACATGTGCGGACTGATGTCTAGTGCACTTTTTGCCGCCAACAGGTAAAACTGAGAGTGTTGGAAATAAGTAAGACACCTCACCGCAGAACATTAAAGTAGAATATCACGCTTATTGTATTCCATTATTCCCAGCGTTGAATGAACCTTTAGTTACTGTTACGGCTTAGAAAGCCAGTATTGTTTGATTGTTTACCCGCAATATTTTTTATAAACGTTATGCTTTAACTTTCCAGTAAGCTCCATAACTTGCACCGTTACTAAATGATTTTAAACGAGCTAGTCAAGTATAAGAATACAGTTGTTTTTTTTAACCTAAATGACATTATCATTTACTGAACTATGGAGAATCAAGATTCCATTAATTTACTGAGAATGACTTATAGAACTTTTGTCTTTCGTCATTAGTAAATATTTATTAATATTTACTAATACAGCGCGTTCGTAAATTATCGGATAAATTCAATAAAAAGGCGAATGGGAGTTTAGGACGATATGACGTCATCGACATGTTTTTAAATATCAACTCATCTTTCATTACACACTTGGAAAGGGTACATCTTTTTACATCCGACAAGGTAAATATGAACGATGGTTACATAAGGAATGAAAATGATCGTAAACATTAAAAATGAGAAAATTTCATTGTCAATGTAGAAAAACCTTAAATTGTACAATTTGTTAAAATTATTTTAAATATTTGCATGTTAGCAACTTGAGTTTAGTTTTTTGATGCGCGACACTCGACACCATAGATATTGTGAGTTTATCTACACTAACCATGACGATAAATAACACCTGCGCAACATGCACCATGTGGTGTCATTGTCAATGTAAGAAAACATTAAATTGTACAGTTTGTTAAAATTATGAAGAAATTGATCGAATGTGAAGGAATTGAAATCCTGTGCATGCTTGACTCCGGAGATAGGTCGCGCACTCAATCAGAAATGGATGCGTTGTTTAATGCAACTCACCCTGATCGGCCGTTATTAGCCAAAGCACGGTAAGCAGAGTTGAGGCGAAAATCTGGTCGAAAGTCGATAAGTGAAGAAGATCAGTTGAACATTGTGTCAGCAGTGCAAGGTAATTCTAATACCACGGCTAATAATATTAGTGTGGCGCGATCTACTTTGTACAAAATGTTGAATAAAGAGAAGTTCCATCCCTGCAAGATATGCTTACTTCACAAGCCGTCGTGATCTTGATCGGCGAAATTAGGCCGAACCCAAAAAATTGTCTGTTTCAAAATATATTTTATTAAAAAAACCATTATTTTCTTATTAGAAATATTAGGTACTATTTTTTCTTCTAAACTACCCTGAATAATATAATCAAACCTCATATTGAAAGAATGGTGAAAGTGCGCTGAATCCAAATTTGAAATAACACATAGGGTGTCCGATTTAAAAAAAATCATGTTTGGTTCACCCTGTATAGATGAAACAATCTGTATAACCCAAAATAATTTTAAAATATGCGCCTTAGTTCTTTTTACTACACTTCAAAATTTTGTTCTCCTATTCCATCCAATAAGGGAGGTGTCGTCCGCGGACGCAAGTTTGGGATACCCTGTATTAATATCTTCCACATGTACCTTGTCGTACGTAAAAAGATACCCTTTCTAATTCTGCAATAAAAATTGGGGGTTGGCAAAAAAAAAATATCGATGACGTCACACCTTTTTCTTGACATACCCTGTATATTTGACTTTTGAATTGAAAATGAAAATCGACGTGTCCGAGCGTTTGCTTCCTAAACTCCTATTCGAATTTTAATTGAATCTATCCGCTACTTTACGAACGCACTGTATATGGCTTCGTCTTTGATTTCCAGATTGATACAGAAAATTAAAAATTCATCGTGATGAGCATATCACAGTATCAAAAAGCTTCTAGTAATTCTTATAAAAGTACAAAGGAAAAAATAGTACCTTGAAACGTAAAGGCTACAACAAATTCTGTTCTCGGAAGCATTTAAGCAGAATGCACCACGCCTCGGTAAACGGAAAATATTCTAGCTCTGATTGGTTGTGACTGAACGCGAGTACATCCTGCTATGTCTGACTAAAAAGGAGTGCATTGTGTTCCTTCGTTCACTGCATGCAGAAATTTGTGAAAATATACTTGCTCTGTAGAAACTGCGTTGTTATTTTAATAGTGTTTTCGCAATTATGTCGTAACTTTACCGTACGATGTGCCTAACACGTTCAGATAGTCTATTAAGGAGATAATTAACGAAGATGTAACCATTTATGCTGAAATTAAAGCCGCTAACCAATGTGATAAGTGGATTGAAGAATTTTCGAACATATCCTCAACAAAATCGATTACACGACGAACTAAACCAGCATTGAATTGTCCTTTATGCAAGTATGTATAGGGCTTCTCGAGCTTTTCGCGTAACTTTAACCCCCATTTGCACTAGTTCTGCTTAAAATTAAACCGCCGGTAATGTTAAAAATTACTATAGAAACAATAGTAATTGTAATCTTAACTGGCGGTAAAATTTTAACCAGAAGCAGTGCAAATGGTGGTTAATCTATTTAGTAATTTTGCGTAACCAATGTAATAATATCGCAAGACCGTGCCGCTTTACAATCAGGTAACCCTAAGAAAGTATAATTTCTGGTGTTGGTATTTCTTACGTGGCTAGATTGTGTTACAGTCAAAGACCTTTGATCTATTCATTTAATAGCTTGACGAATTTCTTACCCAAATTATAGTTAAAGTTAGAGTTCTTATAAGGACTTAAACTTAGTATATTCATTACTTAAAGTTACTTTTAATACGGTGTATTAGTTCCTTATTGAAGCTACTTATACGATGTATAGATAACTGCTTTAAAATATGTACGCAAAAGAAAACAAATAATTCAAAATGCCGCTTTAAAGCAGACACTTGTTTTAGGAAAAATTACTTGTATTATCATAGTACAGGAAAAAGAATCTGAATCGAAAGTCTAAACATTTAGATTGTACAGCCAGTATTTCTATTCTTATTAAATTGACCACGGAAGCAACTAAAAGAAGGCATCAAACATATTAAGGTAAGATATTTTTTTATTATTTAATCTAAAATCAGTTCCATATGTTAAACACGTAAAGATAATTTACCAAACATACTCATAGATTAGATACTGCTGATGCATTCGGTGTATTGTCTGCTTTAACTGATACGCGAAAGGTTTTTGAGTCCTATTTTGAAGATGGATTGGGTATTATGGAAGCCATTAGTTATCAAATTGCACAATTAGAGCTGCAATTGGAAGAAACTGATTTACCGAAAATTTCAGTGTATCCAAAATATCGTACAGTAAGGTATTGGTATGATAGTTGGCGAAAGTTACACCTAGGTCCACGTACAGGTGTTGGCGTTTTGGAGGTACATACCTACATAATTAAGGTTAAACTTCTAAAATACTTTATTATTCATTAAAAATGAAAAATTGGGGATTATAGTAAAAGTTCTAAAACACCCATTTACTGTTGTTATAGTTATATCTTTGATGAAAAGGGCTCATCAGTTAGCAACTACAAGTGATATTGTCTTTATAGATAGAAGTGCCTCCTGCGATGCAGAACGCAGTTAATAACGTTTTTGTTAATAGTTACTGCTGCAGGGGCTGTACCTCTTGCCATATATATATATATATATATATATATATATATATATATATATATATATATATATGCATACATCAGCTTTTCAACTTGTAAAAAACGTTCTTGGTAATATGGAATTTGGTGGAAAAGGTGCGCCACAACTCTTTATCACGGAAGATAGCGACGCAGAAAGAGGAGTCGTACAACAGGTATTTCCGAAAGCCAAACTGCTACTTTGTGGCTTTCACATTGGACAAGCTGTATGGAGGTAGCGTTGGGATAAAAAGCACGCAGTTTTAAAAGCAGATCGTCCATCGCTATATCAATCTTTCAAAAATATTCTAATCACCTCATGGGCGACGAAACCAGACTACGCTTTTAAGACAGCCATTGCTGATAGACTTGCCAGTACATACCCTCACTGGGTAAATTATATTACTGACTATTGGAATCGCCGTGATAGTTGGTGTCTTTGTTACTGTGATGCCACAATACCTGTAACGCAAACTAGTAACTTTTCTGAAATTAACGTTCACTTGTATAAGAAGATGTAAAGTGTATAATGCTGTTCCCCTTGTTGAGTTTTCATCGACCGTCATGGAACAATCTTATATTCGGCGCTTTCGAGATTTTGCTAATGGTCGTAGTAATAAAAGAAGACTTTTTCTTAAAGTACAACTTAATAAGGCCGCACATTTTACGAAACAAATGATAACCAGAAATGACGAATATTGTATCAAAGTACCAAGTGAAACAAGCAGTGAACTATACGACATACACATATTAGGCAATTTGTGCAAACATCAAGCTACCGTGTATTCAATATTTTAGATATAAGTGATGTTAATGGTGAAGATCGTTACGATATGGCAATATTGGCACTTGGTGATAAGACCAATAGGAAAGAATTCTATGCACCAATAATAAGCAACAACGATATTGATGACAAAAATACAAATATTAGAGTCATCCAAACAGAAGATGTAGAAGAAATGACTGATATAGAAGGAAATATTTATTTTAAAGGAGAGGAAATACCAAACACGAGATATAAAGAAGATAGAAAAATTATTGAAGTTATGAAAATGAAACATGAACATTTTGGTTCATCGCATCAAATTGTTGACAGATGCCAAAAACGATTGGAAAAGGTAAAGCATAGGGGAAGCTGGGATACATTCTTGAGTACTATTGCATTAAGGCAACGATCTGGAGCAGCAATACGCATCCAACCTACTGCATTATAAGGTAGAAAACCTGGGATCACGAGAGACAGTAAAAGATTGCCATGTGGACGTTCGCCTTGCAGCGAGTCATCCGCTACTCCCAAAACAAAAGCGAAGTTTGGCTAGCAATGCCAGAAAAAATGTACCAAATGCTAAATCACATGGCACAGGCCCTTAGTGTATTTTTTAATATATTTAAGTGTGTCACCTTTATCTGTATTAAAAGATAATAAGTAATATTGTAACGTGATGCTCCCATCTAGCCAATTTTCCTGTTTAATACTTTCCAAGTCTAAGTATTACAATTTAGAACTTTACTTTTATCATAATTTACTAGAATTATTACAATAAAATAATCAAAAATAGCAAATTCGTTTTTTAACAGTTTATATTGGAATGTCACAACTGAAAACATGCTTTGACATTTTAAAAAGTTCCTATTATTATACATATATGCAACCTGGCAAAATGCACCTGCTTTCAGTCACAACCAGTCAGAGAGCTAGAATATCTTCCGTCGACAGAGACGTGGTGCATTTTGCTTAAATGTTTCCCGGAAGAAACGAAACCATAATCTTACATATGTAAGATATACGTACATTCTCATTAAACAGATTAACTTTATTTCATGCACGTGCGTCATTTTTCCAGATCTGATCCTCAGTCATTCCTCATTTTCAACATTTACATTCTTTGCGGACATCTACCTGGCAGTTTTCTTGCTAATCTCTTTATGTGCTCTGGGACCTCACCATACTATCATTCTGATCTACCGAATCATGCATAATATTGTAGGTAGCGGACCGCAAAAATTTTATTAATACTACAAAAATTTTTTAAATCGAAATTGTTACCGCGATAGGAAAGTTAATTAATGGGGTTTAACATATTTTATTAAATATTAAGTCGTTATTTGAGCATGGTTTTCGGGATATTTTATTTTTTGTAACTAATAATTGGCTAAGCGTTGAAAGATATGTTTGAGGTTTGACTAGCAGGTGTACGCTTAAAAGCTGCTTTACTGAAGGGGCGTAACGAATCATTGAAATTTCTTAGGCGCACATTCAAATGTCACTAGTTAGTAATTAATTACGTCGGTACACACTGCAATCAAAGACGTCTTTGTTTGGTACGTTGAACTTGAGACTTAAATGTACCGCTTGTTACGGACGAATGCGTATTTTTAAAATTAAGATGTCGTTCAATAATTAATATGAAACTGTTCCCACATAATAATTTTTGTTTTTTATTACTTTTGAAAAATGGGGGTTGATTGTGGGAGTAACTTTAGTTAGTTTGAAATCGGGGGAAAAGGTAGTTACAGTTACAGTGCCGTTCGAGCCAGATCGATACGGTTAATTAAATACCTTCATTGTAAAGAGCTTGTCTTTAAAATAATTCTTGCTTGTACATTTTCTTTTGAATTAGCCAACGCTTATTTGTCTTTCCTTTCGGGTGTTAGTTTTAATGTGTTTTTCAAATATTAATCTATAAATCAAAAGTCGCCCTTTTGAAGTTAAACCGCGTATGTTAAACGTTTTGTGTCTTTGATCAATTAAACGAATATATATATATATATATATATATATATATATATATATATATATATATATATAAGTGTAAGTAGGTATTTCTATATAAATTAAGGCTTTCAGCAAAAGTCTATATAGTGTATTAATAATCAGACATTGCCTCGCAAAGGTATCTCATTCGCACGCGGGCTCGTTAAGCGGAAATAGGCTAAAATAAAAGACTCACTCTGGTATTTGGGTGAATTAACATTTTTGTTTGTTGTTTATATTTATATTTGTATAGAAGTGGGTCGTGGGCGAATGGGTACAGGATACCGTTTGGTTATTAATTGTAAGAGGCAATTGCCAAGTGGGTGCATACTCCTGGGTCCAGATGACATTAAACACCTCGAATTTTATTTTTATTGTTTTCATTAGATGAATGTGTAACCTGAGAAAGGGGCGCTGTATTTTTCTAACGCACTCAACCTTACCCTTGTAAGGCTCTGTTTGAATGAGTTTTTTTTCAGTTTGTTAAGTAGAATTGTTTGCCATTCTAACTAATTATTTATATGTAATTTATTGTAATTTTACGTGTGCATTTTATGCTTTAGTCGTCACTAAAACAATTGTTTACGTGTAAATTCCTTGTCTATTTTCTTTTATCCTTGCCTTTACCTTATTATCACCTGTGCAATTTTGCTGTTGTATTTCATATGTACTGTAATTTGCCTTATTGTTTTATGTCCTTATTTACTTAAAGACCGGCATGATTGATTTTAAAGGGCCACATGTTTGGTATTAAGATTTTTATTCTGATTATTTATGACACAATTGTAAGTGTGACTACAGGTTTTTTTTTGTTTATGTGTAACTAAACAGCTTTTTATTTATTTTTCTCTTAATGTTATAATTTTGTACGCATTTTAACCTGATTTAGTGGTGTTTTGTTATATATCTAACTCTTTCATTGTTTTTTGTTGTGTTATTTGATTTATGAATGTACTTGCACAATTATTTATTTATGAATAAAGTGGGTTTGTTGGTGATTCTTTCCCACAATAGTATATTAACGGGCTGAACCACCATTGAGCAAAACTTGTTAATTTTAATTTGAGTAGTTTCATTTTTTACCTGCCCCACACGATGCAACACTTACCTCATTCAGCCTATGCAATTAAAATAGCACAACGTACCTACCACTAGCCGGCCAATTCTTTTGATCGTATTTGAGGTTTGCAGGTAATTAAATATCAAACTTGTAAATAAATCCTAATATTATTGCCAGGAAAGTCAATGTAAAAAAAAGTAATTAATTTGAGTAATAGCACCATTATTGTCAGTCAAGTCATGATAAATCATTTAGCGATTGTTTTGTTCTTGAATATGCATTATTGCAAATAAGTCCAAATTACACTTTTCAATATAAGGCACCTGGGGGACGCTACAATATGCATAGTAAAGGGTTATCTCATACACTTGCACTTCATGATCGGAATATTGCTCACATTGTTTTTTCAGCCTTAGCACAAAGTTTTTGCAACGGACGATGCTGGCTTACTTATGTTGCTCTGCTTAAATTTTGTGCAATACGGAATTGAATTATCAATGTAGGATCACTTACTTCCAGACACGAAATTACGCTGCTGTATACCCAATCTATCTGCAACATGTGCTTGGACTTGTGATAGCCCTGATCTGCTAACTTCAAACAAATTATTTCATGATGGATCTTGTGTGCTTCCGTTTCGTTCACATCGAATAATACCGTTTACCGCACGTTTTCGAAAAAGTAAAGCAAATGTATAGCCAGTTTTTAGCTGGAAGGGAAGTGCGTTGATTAATTGTACTTTTTCTGTTTGACGCAATTGGAAAATATTCTTGTACCACTGAGACGTACATTCTTTGAGGCTAAATGTTCATCTGATTGCATTTATAGGAGAAACTTAATGATGTCATTAATATTCTCCCCTCTAATAGTCGCAGACTGTTGATTATTGCGGTGAATCGTTGGAAGCTAGTTGCTTTTGCAGACTTGTTGTAGACTGAACAATAAACGAAAAGGCAAAGAATGGTTTATTATTCATAAAATGCAAACTTTTACATGCTTTAGTTGTTGAGTAGCGACAGTAATGTGGTTATAGTAATATCCTAAGTTTTATAAATAACGCAGCTGCAGTCTGGTGAATAATGCAGTGTACACACTATATGTCGAGGTCCGTGGTAATAAAAATTTCTAAATCAGTATTTTGATGTACACTGATGTTTAACTGATATTAAACACTTCACTAAAACGATTTTGAAAAGTTATTTATCGAATAAAAATATAACCTGCTTTTATCCTAACTTGTAAAGTGCGCGGAGAGTTGATTATAGGAATTATTACTTCTTTAAACTCACCCTCTGTCAGGGTTAGTTAACTATTGGGATGACGTGCCAGAGAACATAATATCTGGCTACGTACCCTGTCGAAGTTCATTGTGGAAACGTTCTAAGTCAGTGCTCGGAATCTGCTGCGTCCTCCGATGAGTAACTAACATTCAAGGCGAATTATCACAAGAAAAGGTTGGTGAAGTATAATGTATAGAAGGTTTCTTTGGACGAAATATGAAACAAAAAGCATGAATTTAGAACAAATTCTAATTTATTTTCCTCGATTTTAATACCGGTTTCTTGAAGTGTTATCCTTTAAACAGGGAACAAGATATTGCATGGAAGCTGAAACCAATTAATGCAAATGTAAATTAACATTCTATAATTTAATAGTCTAAAATAAATGTACGACATTTGCGTCGTTCATCAACTACAGTTTTTCAAACTGCGATACGTTGATTTAATTGAATTGTTAACTACTTTTCCCTGGAACATTAACTGTCTAGAGTCTGGCACGCCTTAATGGCATTCTATATAAAAGCAGCAAATTTATTTTTATACTCGACCACTATCAAAGTAAAAAGTTTAGTCACTTAACTTTGAAGGCTTACTCTACAAAATTGGTGGGACTGATTTACCTAATTTTTTTGCTATTTAACAATTTATATATTGCTCTTAAAATATTTAAATTAGAAGTGTTTAATTGACGTACTTTTGAAACTGTTGAATTTTATGTACAACAAGGTACTATAAATCGTATCATTCTTCAAAACGCTCGACTTTAAACCATCATAAATATTTTATTTTCCAATCAAAAACCAATAAAATTCGGGAATTAGGTAGTTCGATTCTTCCTGTACCTATTACCAAATTGTAATAAATTGTTTTCATTTGCGCGTGAATATCCGAAACAGGCAAGCATGACCAATGCTCACTACTACAGCAAGTAAAACTGTTTTTGTTAGAACATTAAGGAAATGCCTAAATAACGTAAATGCAAAATATTTTCTTAAAGTGTACTCGTGATTATACGATTATGCGGTTTCTGAAAATGTGCTCTTATTGAGTAAGTATGGCAAACCGCAACCGTTTTTAATCTAGGAGAGGCGGCATACATGAATTATAGCGTGTGAATGAAAAATTTATACACAAGTTTGAACCTTCAATTTAAATCAATATATTATTTGTCAAAATATTATTTTAAATAAGGAGATATGAAGGCTCGAACCCAGAGCGGTATTACTGTAGTATATAGTATATATATATATATATATATATATATATATATATATATATATATATACAGGATGACTCACGGTCGATGGTAGGTTAGACGTTTATGGAGAACGAGGCATAGAACCGTTCTGAAAATTTGGTCATTTACATAAGCGGTAATGCTCTATCAATCGAAAATATTTTCAGCATTGCGATGTTGCCGCTTATACCAAAAGTCCTAGCAACTTTATTATTTTAAACGGAACACCCCATATATTAATAAATTTTTAGAATCGCTCTTTTATTGGGATAATTTTTTGTTAATATTGCCATATATCTATCTATATCGGTTTTTGAGATAAAAAACAATCTGTGTTAAATATGGTCCAAAACATGGCCCTAATTAAATTTAAGTAAATTAGTGATCTCAATCCATGGAATGTTGAAATTTTGGTGATAGTTTAGATAGACCGGATGTATTTAATTTTCACTGATAAATCGACTCCAAATCATCCAGGGCGTGCTAAAATTACTATTATTTCCGCTATTAATAGAATGAGCCAAAAGTTCGTTTTTTTAAATGAAACCCCCTGTATGTTACTCAATAAATTGAAAGACAAAGAAAAATGCTTTAAGACGATATCTCAAGTTCCTATACCTAAATCATCAAGTTTTCTTAATAAAGCCGCTTTTTTGCCAAAACAATTTTTTTAATGGATTTAATTTTACTCCCTGGGTGCAATAAGCTGGCGCTCCATCCAGCTGAAACCATGAATTCCTATATTCCTCTAAAGATAAATTTTCGACGAAATCAGTAACGGTAGTCCTTAGTATTTGAAGATATCTCTCAGCATTTAGTGTTTCATCATCGATAAGAAAGGAAATTTTATTCTTCTTTAAAATACAGAAAATATTTGGTTCAAATTTTTCTTGACACTCCATTTCTTTTTCTACGCGAGGATTATGATCAGCCTAATAGTGCTTATTTCTTCTGTTAACAATCCCACCCCTCGTAAATTTTGCCTCGTGGCTCCAAATTATTTTTGACAAAAATTCCGGATCCTCCTGTGTACGCATTAACAGGGTTTCGCAAAAATGCACTCTAAGTTCAAAATCTTCTGCTTTGAGGGCTTGAATTTCAGTAAATTTATATGGATGCATTTTGTGATTTTCCAAAATTCGTTGTACTGAAGCGTATGATAGACCCAATCTTCTGCTGTACTACGAATGGAAGATTCTGGATACGCATAAAAATATGCCAAAACGTTAACAATATTGTCTTCATTTGAGGTAACAGCTTTTGGTAATGTTGGAGGCGCTTTTAAATTTGAGCCATAGTTAATGAAATTATTTTGTAATCCTACAAACTTCCTCTCATTCATTCTCGAAATGATTTGATCACACTGCCCGTGTAAAATAAATAACTTCATAAGAACTTCGTTTGAATAATCAATATTTGCGTTCATTTTGGGAGATTTTTTACAAACACATTGAAATGTCATAAGCTTCATGTTTCCATGGTTAATTAAAATTAAATCCATTAAAAAAATTGTTTTCACAAAGAGCGGCTTTATTAAAAAACTTGATGATTTAGGTATAGGAACTTGATATATCGTCTTAAAGTATTTTTCTTTATCTTTCAATTTATTGAGCAATACAGGGTATTTCATTTAAAAAAACGAACTTTTTTCTCATTTTATTAATAGCGGAAATAATAGTAATTTTAGCACGCCCTGTATGATATGGAGTCGATTTATCAGTGTAAATTAAATACATCCGGTCTATCTAAACTATCACCAAAATTTCAACATTACGTGGATTGACATCACTAATTTACTTAAATTTAATTAGGGCCATGTTTTGGACCATATTTAACGGACATTATTTTTTATCTCAAAAACCGATAGAGATAGGTATATGGCAATGTTAAGAAAAAAGTATCCCAATAAAAGCAAGTTTCTAACAATTTAGTAATATATGGGGTTAACTCTGCGCGCGGTTAGACGTTATCTTTGTTCAAAGAAATATTTCATTCTATCCCTTGGTTAGCAGTTATATAAATTACGAGAAAGTCTATCTTCCCGTATTTATTGGTTTTAATGTACAGCATGCTGTAAAATTATTACTTATAAGGCTTAGAATAAGGGAATTAACAAGCGTTGCATTTTTCCTTTATTACACGGTTTTTTAATAAGAGAAAGTGACGAAATCAGCATCTGCCATTAATCAAAGGTGTACTAGGCAATCCATTAATTAGTGTGTTAATTATTAATTCTTAAAGATTGGTCTTGCGCAAAGAGTGGTGAAAAATGGTGCTTTCTTCCAATATATTTCGTACTAGTACTAAATGTAACAAAAAATATCAAATTACGTCCACATACACAGAAATAAATTTCGATTATGATGCAAGTTGTTTGATTAAAGTCGGCCCAATAGTTTTCGAAATATGAACGATTAATGTCAGGTGACTAAACTTTTTACTTTGATAGTAAGCCATTTGAAACCATTCGACCGTTTCGTTCAGTATCTAAGCGTCTATAATGATAAAGAGGCGAGACTGCTTTTCAACCATTGGTTTAACGCAATGTTCCACTAATTTGTTCTTTGTACTTTTTTTAATAAGAAATGTGTCTGAAATATGGACAAATGTTTGTAGAATAATGTTTTAACAAAATTGCATAATTTTTTTAGCGTTTCCTATTCCCTAGAAATTTTAAGGAAAATTTTATTTGTGTGTTAAATAAAATAGATAGTGTATTCCTTTAGTATTCCATTTATTGTTATTCTTAAGGAAAAAGTTATTTATTACATCAGGATGCAAAAATTAAATTAAATTAATTCTTGTTTCATTCTTAATCATTTGAAGTTGATTATAATGCAGAAATTTCAGTCTCTTTGATATAATTACTATTGAAATTTTTGTCAGAAATCAGCACGAATATAACTTCGGAAATACAAGAGATCAAAATTCAACTATTGACTATATTATAAGCAATAGAACTAACTATCCCTTAGACTTAAATATTAGGGGAGGGCGAGGAAAGATGGGTCCACGGAGCAAGACGCCCCCCCCCCCATAATTCAAGTCCAATGAGCTGCCATCTGACGGCATTCATCATATTTACTTACAATATCAGTGTAGTTAACCACCTCATCAAAAATAATCAAATTTTGTTCGCTATCCTGATTGTAACAGCTGATCATCGTTTTCTGACGTGCGTCTTTTACTTTTGTCCTGTTTTGCAAGTCGAATAAGGTAAGTTTAATGAAATTATTTTGTTTTCGCGTGTAAATGTGTGTATGAAGCATTAATGTAGTAATGCAATGATGATATAATCATATGTCAATATAACGATTAAAAAAAATGGGACTTTTAACCTAAAAAGTGGTGATGGGGCAAGATGGGGACGTCTCCGTCTTGTGCCCTCAGTAACATTAATTATGTGCTAATTTTATCAATTTTTTACTTTCAGAACGTGGTACGTAACTACAAATGGAAGACAATTCGGCAGAGTTGGTCTGAAGAGGCAATGGGTAAGGCCATTTTTGCGGTTATTGTAAAGAAAATGGGATTTCGTAAAGCGGCTCAACCCGCCTTAGGGTTCACCTCCATATGGATCCTCCTCGGAGGTATCAATATGAAGAAAGCCCTACTTGTCACCCGCAAGGTGGAAGCGGCCCTCGTCCAGGCGAAAACTGCGATGGACCTGTGGGTAGTGATCCTCACGCACGGTTAGAGATGGTTGCCCTTCTTGAGTAGTCATACAAAGGTCCGGCGAGAAGACTGGTGCCCCAAGTTAAGTATATAGAATCGGAACTATTTAATTTTTATGTTCTGTTAACACCAACAATGTATTCACACAAGTGAAACATGTTTGCATTTATTTCGGATACACAGGGCATCAGCAGCATCAACTACACTAACTGAGAGACTAGAAGACAGTCCACACAACCTCTCCACCAACAATAATCACCACTAAAACGCTTTTTTTAGATAATCACAAGACTCAACATCACGATGTCAACAAGCATAACACACAACCAAGGTGAAGATTTCATCCACTGTTGATCTGTTTGATCTAAAGCCCCGCTGCTCTTCGCTTATTTCCATTGTACATGTTATTTTTGTTGGCAACTTGTTAGTCCTGTTTAGGAATGTTATCATTGTGTATTTGTCTGTATAATTTTTATTTCTCTTCTAATTTACAGGAATCGTAATGCTATTTTTCTAGTCAGTAGGTACTTTTTTTCTCGAGATTATTCGTTGAAATAAAAATGTTATTGTTTTTACTAATTCAGGTTTAGCGTATTTCAGCATTTTATTGCTGATATGATCAGGGCATGAGGCTTTTCTGTTTTTCCGATTCTTCAATGTAGGATCAAGTGTGTAACGCAACATAAATTTCTCGGAGTAATATTCGACAAATCTTTATCTTGGAAACAACATATAGACGCAATTTCAAGAAAAGCTCAGCATTCGCTATATGTGTTAAGGTGTTTGTCAAATTACACTAGGGAGCTGATAGTGACGTCCTTCTACGCGTATATAAAACATTAATATTGTCCGTTCTGGACTATGGGTCCATTATGTATGGCTATGCGGCCAAAAGTAATCTACACGAATTAGACAAAATACAAAATGCGTGTGTACAATATGCGATAGAGGCATTGCAGAAGAACCTGGCTGTTAATGAAATATGCATTAACAATACAGCAACGACGTAATCATTATATGAACCAGATTTTATTCAAACGGCGAGGTGAGACCATAAAAAACTAAACCAACCAATATATTATACAAGCGAATAAAAGAGGCTAAACAAACCTTAAGTATAGAAAATGACTTCAAACTAAAAGAAAGCAAAACAAATAAAAAATTATGGGCTATATGGTAAGAAGAGTGGGAAAAAGAAAATAGATTCTTAAAAGAATTTACCCTCATAGCCCAAGAAAGGAAACCCTTTCCTCAGTTGACAAGAAGAAATACGAAAACGCGAAACTTATACACACACATATACTTGAAAACAAATTATGCATAACTAACGGGATAGAAAACGATATGAACTTAGAACAAAACAAACTGAGTAGAATATTTAGTTTCCTACAGGAAACAGAACTGTTAAAACAAATCTAAAAAAGCAAGTGAGAAAAGCGTTATATTGTACACTATATCAATAGCATTAGTAAGAAAGGCAAATAACCCAGTGGTCGATGCCTAATATATAATAATAATATATAATAATAATAATAATAATAATAATAGTGTTTATTGTCTAAGAGAAAACAATCCAATTATAAGACAATGACAAAAGAGTAACTGGTAAAAGAATAGATAAACGTTTTGCAAAAATATAAGTATGTAAAGTAGCGCATATAATTATTTATGTATTAAGGGCATAATTAGGAGACTATGGCACGAGGGAACGTTTAAAGCCCCATGAAGGAGGGCGTTTAATTTCCCAGGATCCGTAATCGACTGTTATGCCCGTGGTAGATACAACGTTCTATTCTGTTTTAGTTTTTAAAACTTTCAATCACAATATTAAGTATTTCCGGCAAGTTTGTAAGAGTTGTGCCGATGGAAATGTTAGTGTTGCGTAAATAGTTGGATATATGGATGTCGTTCGGGATACTATGTACTTTTAATTTCTATAAATAGTAATATGTGTTTTTCCTTAACGTTAATAAATGTTTCCATACCGAAGCTTGTTTGAATAATTAGTGCAATCGTTACTTAGCAATTTTTGATTACTCTGTTACATAAGGGCCATTTATGCCCGTATTTAAGCGCTTATAGACAAGATTACAATTCTAAAATATACTAAAGGAAATTAAGCTCTATAAAAAATACACTTAAACTAAAACTAAGTACAATTAAAAATAGGACATTTGTACAATGTTTTTGTTTTTGGTATAGAATAATAGAAAATGTTGTGGTGTCGGGAAAAATACAAGAGAAAATGAATTAATGAAAGTAAGTAAGGACAATCAATTTCATTGTGCAAGAGTTTGTATAAAAATTTAAGACAATGCTTATGGCGCCGGAATTTTAAAGTATGAAAATTTAATCTTTGAAGCAAAAGGTCATATTGAGAGCCTCGTTGAGGGTACACTTTGTCCATTTTAAAAACTAGTAGCTTTAAAAATTTTCTTTGGACGGGTTCAATTAGATATTTTATGTTAATAATTCCAAATTAGCCAACAATATGCAAGCTTTGAAAGAACTAAAGAAAAAAATACACTTTTTAAAGCAGTTACATTACAAAAAGATTTTCAACGTATTATAAAACCAATCCTAACTATAGAAACTCGTATTTGCACATGAAGGTGATGATTGAATGCTAACTCACAGTTAAAATGAATTCCCAAGTCCTTGACAACCTCAGTCCTATCTAGAATAGATGAATAAATTGTGTAGTTAAATTAAATTGAATTTATCTTTCTGGTATAATTGTTTTGTACTTTGGGATATTTAAGTACAAATCGTTAGAAATACACCATTTATGTATCGTGTCATCTTGACGTCAAATAAAACTTCGACGGATGATATACAAGCAAATATTTTGAGATCGTCGGCAAAAAAAAATTTCCGTAGTCTATTTTTTCGGAGAGATCATTAATGAATAACAAAAATAGCAGATGCTACAGGTTAGATCCTTGAGGTACATCAGAAACGGGTAAACTGGTAGAAGACGTAAAATTATTGCAAGTAACCTCTTGTGAACGATTTTTTCAATAAGATCCACGCATGGATATTAAAGAGTCACTAAAACCAAAATATTTTAATTTATCGAAGATAGTGACATGAGAAATGCAGTCAAAGGCCTTTAAATGTCAGTATAAATGACATCAACTTCGCCATGTTGGAATGGAGAAATCAATCTTTTAACCATTTGATACACTTTTGAATAAAGAATCGTTTCATACAATTTTCCAAAGTTATTCAGAATAGAAATGGGTCCACAGTGCGTTACATCATTAGGATCACCATTCTTTAAGATGGGACAAATATTTGCCACTTTACAAATGCTTGAAAATAAGTTTGTCTGAATTGAAACACTAAGTATGAATGTAAGAAGATCTCGAAAGACATTAACATAATCACTCGCAAAATCTGCTTTAATACGCACGCACGAATACGCACAAACACATAATTAGACACACACACACACACACACACACACTCACTCTCACACACTCACACTCACACTCACACACTCACACACTCACACACTCACATACTCACACTCACACACACACACACACACACACACACACACACACACACACTCACACACACACTCACACTCACACACTCACACACTCACACACATACACACACATACTCACTCACTCACACACGCAAACGCACACGCACAAGCAAACGCACACGTACCCACACACACACCCACTCACACACCCACACACACACACACACACACACACACTCACACACACACACACTCAAACACACACTCACACTCACACACTCACACACTCACACACTCACACAACACACACACACACACACACACACACACACACACACACACTACACACTCACACTCACACTCACACTCACACACTACAACACTCACTCACTCACACCACACACACAACAAACCACACTACTCACACACCACACACCACACACACACACACACACACACACACCACACTACACACTCACACACTCACACACACTCACACACCACACACTACACACTCACACTCACACACTCACACACTCACACACTCACACACACACACTCCACACCACTCACACACTCACACACCACACACACACACCACACACTCACACACACATCACACACTCACACACTCACACACTCACCACACGCAACACACGCACACACTCACACACCACACACCACACAGCACACACACACACTCACACACAGCATACACGACACACCACACACACACACACACCCACACACACACACACGCACACACCGCCACACAAGCACACACAACACACACACACACCACCACACACACACACCACACACACACACGCACAACACGCACACGCACACACCACAACACACACCACCACACACACAACGCACACGACACACACACGCACACCACGCAACACACACGACACACGCAACACGCACACACACGCACACGCACGCCACACGCACACACCACACCACACACACGCACCACACGCACACACGACACACGCACACAGCACACGCACACGCACACACGCACGCACGCACACACACGCACACACACACACGTACACATACACACATGCACACACGCACACACGAACGCATACACACACACCGTACCGGCACCCGCATCTACACAACCACATCCACACCTACACCCACACACACACCCACGTCCACTTCCACGCCCACTTCCACGCCCACTTCCACGCCCACTTCAATGCCCACACCTCGTACACGCCCACGCCCGGCCCGCGCCCACACCCACACTCCCACATACACACACACATACACACCACTACCACGCCCACACCCGCTGCTACGCTCACGCCCACGCTTATGCCCATGCCCACAACCGAGCCCACGCTCACGCCACTCTATGTCCACGCCCACGCCCACGCCCACCACCCACACCCACGCCCACTAGCTACATTCGCACCCACACACACGCAACACAACAGAAAACATTCACACAACACCCACACACACCCGCACACACACACTCACACACACACACGCGCGCACACGCACACGCACACGCACACGCACGCGCACACGCACACGCACACGCACACACGCACAGCACGCACACAGCACACGACACCACAGCACACACACACACACACACACACACACACACACACACACACACACACACACACAGACCGACACCATAGCCGATCTTTGCAAAATTTTGAAAATGTGAAACGGGCTGATAAGTCGATTTTGCGTTAGTGAAAGAAAGTCGATTATGTAACATTCTATACCTACGTATGTATATGTAGGTAGGAACGTAATAATATTAATTTTCACTTATTTACTAAGATGTATAATAATCACTTACCTACTATATGTGCTCCGTTTAACAGTATAATAGCAGCCAATAAGATCATTATTAGCCACAAGCACTATTTGTTGTCGCCCCTATCATGGCGTGTCTTGGATTTTCAATGTACCAAGGAAAGACGTCAAAGTAGGTTCATCTCTGATTTTGTTATTGGGAGATAAATCTGCAAAAGAAAATGTTCGTAAATAGCAAACAAGTACATTGTGAATGTTATTAATCAACTCCCTTAAACGAAACTTTCTGTTTAATCACATATTTTGTACAAACTTTTAAACTTTTTCGTCTGATCTGTGGTATTTATCAATTAACAATGCACACTTTTAGATCGGTGTTCATAATTGGTTGCTATGATTGTTAATAGTAAACATTATGGGCAAATGATTACTTACCTACAGAATGGTAAGTAAAAATATTGTCTATTTATTTGTATTGTAACGTGCAACGTTGTAATTCCTGGCTATCGTTACCTAAATTAGTTTTCAATTCTTATCTATCGTTACCTTGCTTTAAGTTTTGAGTTTGTATTATTATTGCTAAATATATATTTACATTACGTTGGTATTTTTTTATATACGAACGTCCCTGTACATATGTTATGTCTATGTTTTGTGCGCAAATGCAAACAGAACAACTTGATTCACTTCCGTACCTTTTGCGTTGCAATGCATTTCGTTTTTTAAGTTTACGCCCTTGTATAAGGTATGTAAAGGCTTTTGATTACATTTGTACACACACACACACACACACACACACACACACACACACACACACACACACACACACATATATATATATATATATATATATATATATATATATATATATATATATATATAATAGGCAACAAAGTAGGGTGCAAGGGTACATCGCTACACTAAGGAAACCGCTTGGGTTAAGAAAAAGCTGAAATGTTAAAGAATTTTGTTCGTTGTGAAAGCTTGGTGCATGACGTCACGACGTGAATATTCATAAAATGGCGCATGATAGTGCAATATCATCTTGACGAGTATTAATAGAGATACCTTTGTTTTGCATTAATAACGCATGCTGTTATATATCTCTGGTTTCAAAACAATTATTTATGTCAAACAGGCGTTTAAAGCTTCACTCCAATAAAATAGTTTTAATTAGATATAAAAATCTAAGACCTGTAAAGAATAGAAAAGAAAAAGTTGTTATTGTAATTACCATAACTGAGAAAACCAGAAAATAATTGCTTTATATTAATGATTGTTGAAAAATCTGACCTTTAGAGATTTTTTTATAGATAATCCTGTACCACGAAATGGCCCAACTGTAAATTATTTCAATTAGACTGCGTAGATGTTTAAATTGCTAGATTTATTTAATACAACGGAAATATGAAGTCTTTGAATTTCTAAATAACATGTCAGTTTTTATATTAAAGGATACGGTTTATTTCAAATCATACAAGGTCATTTTAAAAAATTTTATCCATTACAACGCAACAGTCTTCCGTTTTTTTAAAATGTTACGCAAATAATATTTTCGAGGAGGGAAAAATACAACTTTCAAATAACATATGAAAAAAACTTTGTAAAAACGCATTAAAATAAATGTAGAATGTAGAAACAGAAAAAGTAATTACATGCATTCGCACAATTTATTCCTGTGTACATCAACAATAACAAATGTGTGCACCTACAAACCGGAGAATTATTATTGTAAGTAGTCATAGATACATTTGATCATTACTATTAATTAATTAATTTGTTATAGCAGCTGCTGGAAAGTTATGGCAAATGTCGACGCTAATGACACATGTTATGTATGTGGTTTACCATTACCACAGGGAATGAAGCTGACTCGATCTGTATAGTGTGAGGTTTAACGGTAACCCGGGATTAAACCGCTGTCCTTCTCATGATATAGTTTTAATAAATTATTAAAAACCCTTTATCTTTTTTTAGAGCCTATAAGCACTTTCAAAATGTTGGCGTAATTTAATTATAATTGGGTACTTTAAACAAAATGACCAAAATGGTTTGATTATGACTTATAATGAAAACCAAGATAAATGGTAGAGGTTGTAGCCCCAAGCGCTCTATATCTGTGTTACAAATTTGTGTCGGGTTCCCTTAAAATTAGACCTCCAAATAAAAATATAGTTACTTTATGCACGATTTAATTATGAATTATTATTATTAATTTTTGTTAGAGAATAAAAAAAAATGATTAATTGTAACTATAATTAAAATCAAAAAAAAAAGTGTTCCATAACAGAGGACTAAGTCCAGAGAACAGATTCAAGTGTCCTATATTTGTCTTACAACTTAGTTGGTGTTAGTGTCCCTTATCTCCAATTTCCCCGTCATAACCGTTACAAGGACCTGTATGTACTTTTAAAATAAACCACTAGATGGCACCACAAACAAACAAAACCAAATTAGTCGTAGAAATACACCGCTAGATGGCACCACAAACAAATTCTAATTTCAGCCAAGGATCACGACAGGGGACGAAGGCCTACACTTGCCCTACAGGAACCTCCTTATTATTATTATTAGAATACGAATTTCACACCAAGTTCCGAAGGGGCACGACAGGGGCGCAGGCCCTAACACAAGCTCATGTACCTTTCTTATAAGGTTAGGGCCGTCTTATTAGAATACAAATTTCCAACCAATGAGGGGCCACGTCAGGGACGCAGGCCTTAATACAAGATCGAAGGCCCACATGGTAGTTGCTACACTTGTCTTACAAGAACCTCATTATTATTAAACACTATTTCAAATTTCCCACACAAGACCAGGTTCAAGAGATAGTTCCTACACTTGTCTTACAAGAATCTCTTTATTATTAAAAATAATTTCAAATTTCCCGCGCAAGACCAGGTCAAGGTTAACCATTTCCTCAAGGTTAGCCTGTTTCTCAAGGTAAACAACTTTCTTAAGGTAAAAAACTTTCTCTAGGCCAACAACGCTCTCAAGGGAAACAACTTTCTCAAGGTCAAAAATACGACCCTTCAAGTGGGCCTCAAGGTCAAAAGTGAGAGGTGAGATGTCCCAGTGGGCGGGGCTTGTGACTTAAAAAAAGTGGGGGGGATGGTGTCCTGTTTCTACTAATAATCATTTTTGATCATTAAATCCGCTGCTGTTGTCATATTCAACCACCTCCATTTCTAGTCCTATAAATCCGGCTTGCTTTTTTAGTATTTTTGCGTTTAACGTACTGTTCCTTGGATTTCTTAAATAACCCTACTATGCGTGCAAGTTCTTTTAGTTCAAGCTCTTTTGGAAGTTTCAGCTTACTTCGTACAATGCTAGATCGTCAGTGTAGATGCACTACTTTGTTATTTCTATTTATCTCCATCATTCGTACTGTTTTAATATTTATTGAAGGTGTTGCAAAGGATATTTATTAGTAATAGACTTAATATCTTATATCTGACTTGATTTCATATGACATACAATAATTAGTCCGGTCGCTGTCTTGCTGAAGTTATCCTTGTATCCCAAACACCAGGTAGCTCCGCAGTGTCAAGTTTTATCTATTTTTTTCGATAAGAGCAAAATCTTGGTCATTGAACAAGTGCGATTGATTGCGCAATATAAAAAATATGTTACCTTATCAAAGACCTTGGGCTGGTTTACTAGAATATGATGGTAATGTAGCATAACGTAATTTTGCCCCTGACACAAGCCATGGTTGATATTATAACGTAGCATAGATATATCAATGGCATTCTTCTTCCCATCAGTTTCAGTCTAGGTATATTTGATCACAGTTGCAGATTTTAAAGTACTGGTATGACGCAATACCAAATTTTGCATGATGTCGAAACTTCATTTCAATAAAATAACTCGTTTAATAATAAAAACTCGTAATAATTAATTTGATATAGAGGGCGGATTCTTCTCTCTGCAACGCGATAGTCAACTTTTTTCTTCATGATGGGTTACGAACTCATAACCCCTGTAGCTCAGTTGGTGGAGCACAATATATATATATATATATATATATATATATATATATATATATATATATATATATATATATATATATATATAATCGGGTAATATGTAATGTTTACTCTTTTAAATATACATTTAATAAAATAAAATTCATCAGGTTTTCGTACACTTTGCTTTATAGCAAAATCAGTAAATTAGTAAAATAATATACAATCTTGAGACGGCCAATTCGATCGTACATGCCATTTTAAAAGAAGAGAAATTAAAGGCCTACGCAGTTGACAGTTCGGAAGGTGCACGAGTTGGAATAAAACGATTGGAGACAGTTCTGCAAATGGTACTCAAGGAAACTACGAGAAGGTTCAGAAATCTACTAAAAGGTTTTCTTTTGTACTAATGGCATATTCAATGGAACCATGAATCGATATTGGAACAGAGAAAATCCTAATACTGTAGAAGGTAATTTCTAAACATGATTTAGTTTAAGTGTATGGTGCGGGCTTTGGGAAATACATTAGTAGGGCCATTCTTCGTAAATGCAAATTTAAATGGAAAAAATACCACGAACTGTTATCATACAGAACCTTTGGGATGAATTAGAACCACAACTACGTGAAATTTACTGCTAGTAGATGGGCTCTCCCTCTATATAAAATTCCTTAAAACCGATTTGTATTATTAAACGAGCTATTTCATTGGGCTTTTCTCATTTTTAAAATTGGATAAGTAGCCATGCGAAGGTTCGTACAAGAATCTTATCAACTGAAGAGATTATAGACCCGGCTAGGTAAGCGCTTACAAGCAATCTAGGGAGAGACTAATTCCTTCTTTAAATTCTTTGTAATTCTCTCGGCTCGACATATATAGTGACAAAAATAATAATTGTGTTTGTAGATATATTCAATTTATTTGTGTAGTAGTGGATAACTGTATATTCAACCGTTAATATAGCTTATTCTGAAATTTACACAGTTACAATTTATCTCTTAAAGCTCTTACTGCAGCGTATTTTTTTCACGATCATCTGCCCTCTTATAAAGCTGGCTAATAGGCTTGTGGTAAACTTTCTTGCTCATGTTTGGGACGAAGTATTAATAATTAAAAACTTAGTTCATTTAAATTAAAATTTGATTTGGGAAATAGCACTTTTTAATTATTAATTTCTTGGGGAATATCACGTAGCAACATATTCAATTTAAACATGGCTGAAATTTTTGTTGAAACAGGTGTGGTATATTAAATATTAACAATGGTGTTGTTTACCTCTTCGAAACCAGTTAGACCGTTAACGTTGGTAATCATTATACTATTTTATATTTGATGTCATTTTTTAATAGTAATGGTTTCCTTACATACTATAACAAATCCAAAATTTAGTGTGATTGATTGTTATATTAAAAAGATAAATTGCACCACAGTTCTAGCTCAGTGAAGTACAAACTTATGAAACTTATTGTAATTGAGAACTCATTGACTTTAAGGTCATAAAGGAGGCAGAGATATATCCGTAGGTATAACCAGTAATGTATTTGTTTTGTTGGACGCCACTCAAGTTATAGGTTTAATAATTAAGATACAACAAAAATTGAGAAAGTTGTACCTTAAAGCATAATAGGCAATTTGAATAAACTCTAAACAACTGTATTTATAAGTATATTTAATAAAGCAAAATGTCTGACTAATATCAGCATAAAATAACTAAAACGATATTACTCGTAAAGATTTACGATACTAAAATTACTAAATTGAACACAACTATAGAAGCTTATAATCTATATTTACTTAAAATTCAAAATTCAATATGATCAACACTGTAATCAAGAATAAAACGTATACTGACCTATGTCAACAAATATTACGATTAATAACACTAACTGATTTGTTTACTTACTTAAAACGTACTTTGCATAAAACGATAAGTATTGCTTACATGTACTCAAAATAAATATAACGTCATCTTTAAACAAACTATAGCATGAGAAATTCATTTCCCATTCATAAGATACACATACGATAATTTCCATTTGCCAATAACTTACAAATAAACGAACTGTAGACCATATATGAAGGTAAAGTAAGTTCCATTATATAAACGTAAGGTAAGGTACTACAATTTTCATTTTGTTTTCTACATGCAAATAATGAAATGCAGATCTAAAAATGAAACCAGAGATATATAACAGCATGCGTTATTAATGCAAAACAAAGGTGTCTCCATTAATACTCGTCAAGATGATATTGGACTACCATGCGCCATTGTATGAATATTCACGTCGTGACGTCATGCACCAAGCTTTCACAACGAACAAAATTCTTTAAAATGTCAGCTTTTTCTTAACCCACTCCTGGAAAGAAGACTGCTGCTATAACAAATTAATTAATTAATAGTAATGATGAAATGTTATCTATGAATACTTACAATAATAATTCTCCGGTTTGTAGGTGCATACATTTGTTATTGTTGATGTACACAGAAATAAATTGTGTGAATGCATGTAATTACTTTTTCTGTTTCTTCTTATATACCTATACTGCATTCCTTTTAATACGTTTTTACAAAGTTTTTTTTGTATTTTATTTGAAAGTTCTATTTTTTCCTCCTCGAAAATATACATTGAGTAGCATTTTAAAAAAACGGACGTGCGTTGTAATGGATAAAATTTTTTGAAACGACCTTGTATGATTTGAAATAAACCGTATCCTTTAATATAAAAACTGACATGTTATTTAGAAAATCAAAGACTTCATATTTCCGTTGTATTAAATACATCAAGCAATTTAAACATCTACGCAGTCTAATGAAATAATTTACAGTTGGGCCATTCCATGGTACAAGATTATCTATAACAAAAATCTCTAAAAGTCAGATTTTTCAACAATCATTAATATAAAGCAATTATTTTCTGGTTTTCTCAGTTATGGTAATTACAATAAAAACCTTTTCTTTTCTATTCGTTACAGGTCTTAGATTTTTATATCTAATTAAAACTGTTTTATTGGAATGAAGCTTTAAACGCCTGTTTGACATAGTTGATTGTTTTTTCTTTTACAATGTTGCTTATACCGTAATGAACTTAATTGCATAACTATCCTAAATAGTAGATTACAGTATAAGTGGATAAAAAGGTCTTTAAGACACACGCGATTTTTCCAGCACGACAGCGCAGCCGGAGTGCTCGAAATAGAGTAAGCGTTTTAAAGACCAGTTATCCACGAATACTTTACGCTATTTTTTTATTGATGCACCTTGAAATCATAAATACTAGTATTATTACTACAAAAAATGCAAATAAGAACTAATAATTAAAATATGTAAGTAAAAATTAATATATCTAACAATACTAACTATACCTTCTATTTTCATTTATAAAATTAAAAGTGTTAAATAATGTTTAAATATACGTTTTAAATTTGTTAGTAATGTTTTATTTGACGTTATAAGGTACTTCTGTCAGATCAATTAATAAAAAAATTGTCATTTAGACTTCACGTTTCTTAAGTTGTTGATGTTGCCATTGAAACTTTAAAAAACGCGCGTTTTTGAAAGTTCGATTTAAACACGCTAAGGCGTGCTTTAAATAGGTAAAATGGGGCACCAATAAAAAAATATTATTATTACATTTCTTTTTAAGTCCCTTACTTTCAAACAGTATTTATATTGTAACAAAAAATAAAAACAAGTATTATCCAATTAAGAAATCATTAAGTGAGTAATTAAACGGAACATATTGTTTATGCTTATGTTTGACTTAAGACCTCATTATTGTAAAGATATAGAAGATGCGGCATTAGTGCGTCTAATGTACAATATATCCGTTATTAAAGAAGATATCAAGAAACGCTATTTACAAAAATTATAGGCAACTTCAAACTTCACATTATAAAACTGTTTTCGTATTTACAGGGTTACATATTACCAGGGTGAACCAAACATAAATGGGACACCCTATATATTATTTCAAATTTAGATTAAGCTCATCTCCCCCATACTTCCAATATAGGGTTTCATTACGTTATACAGGGTATTTCAAAAGTTATGGTCAATCGTACACGAAAATCATTCTCATTCCAACGTCCTGTATACCCTAGGCAGAACAACCTAATAATATTTTTTTCCATGCATAACTTTTTGACATTGTTATAGTATTACGAGAAAGTGCTATTTCTTTATTGTTGCACCAATTGAATATAGAGCGAACCAAAACTCGAACACATGATTTTGTCAATTTTTTCAAATGAATCACCCTGTATTTTATTTTAAAAACTGAAAATACACTTTATGTTGTTTCATTTTTATTAATCACTCCCTATAGCTAAAATTGTTAATTTCTGAGATATTTTCAGTTTAATAACAGAAAGAGATCTTTTAACAATTTAACAATTTAACAAATGATAAATAGATATTATTCAGTAATATTTAGTAGCTTGTCATTTAACAAACTTCTTTGAGATTGTGTAGTGGTTATTAATTTGTAAACACTTAAATACTGTTTGAAATGAACTGTCCTGTTGAGGAATTAACAGACATGACATGGGTACTGGGAGAGTGTTTGAAAAATTGTTTATTAGCACAAAGAATTAACAAAGAGATATACCCCGTCGAAGACAACCCTAGAAAATAACGTTGGAAAGGTTAGTAGATCATTTTAATCGTACGGGTTCAGTAGTTTATGAAAAAAAGGAAAGGACAAAACCAGTATTTAAAGACGAAAATGAATTGAATTGATGCTTGAAGTTACGCATAATCCACATGTTAGTACACGTGAAATCTCGCGTTAGCCTGATATTAGTGACAGGTCCGTCCGAAGAATACTGCGTAAAAATAAAATGCATCCGTAACATATCCAGTTTCATAAAGAGTTACTCGAAGATGACTATCCTGGAAGTGTTGCCTTTTGATTTTGTCCTCTTTGGAGACGAAGCCACTTTTCATAAAAATGGAACTGTGAATAGACACAATTTTCATTATTATTCGACAAGTAATCCCCATCTTATAGCTCCTCATAGTCAAACTAGGTGGTCTTTGAATGTTTGGAGTGGTATATTTGGAGATAACGTAATTGGACTACATTTTTTCGATGGAACAGTGAATGATCAGGTTTATTTGGACTTTTTAGAAAACCATTTACCATTACTGTTGGCAAACGTTCCTCTTAACATTCGTCAAAGAATGTGATTGTTACACGCTGGAGCTCCGGTACATTGCACTAGATTAATTTGTAATCGTCTTAGTACCCATTTTCCTGAAAGATGGGTGGGAAGTGGAGGACCCATTCCATGACCAGCTCGTTCATCAGAGTTAAGTAAAATTGACTTCTTCAAATGGGGTTATATGAAATACCGTGTATATCAAATACCTCCAACCGCACAAGATGATATGAACAATAGAATACTAGAAGCATTCCAGATTATTAATATAGAAAATGTTAATAAATGTCAGTCGAGAATTTGACGATCCACTACAATGCTGTATTGATGTTTTAGGTGGACATTTTGAACATTTATTATGAAATTAATTAATTTTATAAGGATTTTGTCTTAATAACCGATGTTTTTTGAATTTTTATAATAATTTGTCACACTTTTATTTGTTCACGGCTAACTTGTTATAACAGAAATGTGGATTATTGTAACTTTAAGCATCAATTTAATTCATTTTCGTCGTTAAATACTGGTTTTGTCCTTTCCTTTTTTTCATAAACTACTGAACCCGTACGATTAAAACGATCTACTAACCTTTACAACGTGATTTACTCGGGTTGTCTTCGACGGGGTATATCTCTTTATTAATTCTTTGTGCTAATAAACAATTTTTCAAACATTCTCCCAGTACCCATGTCATGTCTGTTAATTCCTCAACAGGAAAGTTCATTTCAAACAGTATTTAAGTGTTTACAAATTAATAACCACTACACAATCTCAAAGAAGTTTGTTAAATGGCAAGCTACTAAATATTACTGAACAATATCTATTTGTCATTTGTTAAATTGTTAAACTGTTAAAAAATTTCTTTCTGTTATTAAATTGAGAATATCTCATAAATCAACAATTTTAGCTGTAGGGAGTGTTTAATAAAAATGAAAGAACATAAAGTGTATTTTCACTTTTGAAAATAAAATACAGGGTGATTCATTTGAAAAAATTGACAAAATCATATGTTCGAGTTTTGGTTCGCTCTATATTCAATTGGTGCAATAATAAAGATAAAGAACTTTCTCGTAACACTGTACCAATGTCAGAAACTTATGCCTGAAAAAAATTATTGTTAGGTTGTTCTGTATAGGGTGTATAGGATGTTGAAATGAGAATGATTTTCGTGTACAATTGACCATAACTAATGCCGCACCCTGTATATCAAAATTTATCAAATTAACAGCGAAATATTTACTTATAGCATAATAATTATCATCTTATGTGTTCGCCTTAATAACATTTATAGTATTTTAATTACTATGTTAATGTGCTTAATAACATTTTTTATAGGTTACTTTGACAATAGGATGAATATTTTTTTAAAAATGGGTTCTATTGCTATTACTTGTAAGACAGATGTAGGGCTTAGTAACTTACTCTCAGGCCCTCGACCAAAAATTTTAATTTGTTTGTGGAGCCATCTATGAGGGGAAATTTTAACTTCTATTATAATAAGGAAGCCTAATTCTAACTTATAAGACAGACACAGGGCTTCGCAACTTGCTTTCGGGTCTTAGCTCCTGGTCCCTTGGCGGGAAATTTGAATTTGAATTTATATTTAAGTGTTTACATTCTGATTACTTATTACGAGAAATTTGAACTTGTATTCTAATAAGGGGCCTATTGCTAACTTATAAGACAGACATAGAAACTTGTGTTAGGGCCAGCGCCCTCCTGTCGTGGCCCCTTCTTGGGAAATTTGAATTTGTGTCGTCATCTAGTTGAATATTTTCTGTAATAAAGGTGGCACCACCTAGCGTTATATTTCTAGGATTAATTAGGGTTTTGTTTGTGACACCATCTAGTGGTATACTTTCAAACTAGCGAATGTTTTCTGTAATAGAGGCGGCGCCGCCTAGCGGTATATTTCTATGACTAATTAGGGTATAAAAGGAATTGCCCTTGATCAGACTCTCTCTCTATAATTTGCCAGTTGTTTGAAAAGTTTAAAATAGTGTAGTGTTTTTTGTGCAACAAGTAAGTTTAAATAACCTAAATAATTATCGAGAAAATTTGATATAAACGGAGAGACGAGAAAATCAGGCGCAATTGTTTTTAAACCTACAATTGTTTAAAAATAAAGTTAGGTTACCGATACCTGTTCACATTCGTAAAGTTCATTACGAATAATTTTTCTTACTTGACGATTAATGTTTAACATTCTAAAAATTCGTTTCTTAAATTTGAATACTGGTTACGTTTTGCCAAAATAAAATTGTGATCATTTTTCTTCAATTGGGTTTTATTTTCTGCTGCGATCTTTTAAATAATTAATATTTGAGCCGGAGCCTAAAAATAAAGTGACATTAATTTAAAGTCTCTACAATTATCAAATATTATTTTAAACGACAAAGTTAAAAAGCATTAATACAATTAGATAATATCATCGATTAAAAATTTGTAGTTGGGTGAAGCCGTAAAGCTTAGAAATAATAGCATTTACCGAAGCAAAGTGACCAACAACCCGAGGGCCAGTCTACAGCTAGTGGGTGATTGTAGCAGTAAACATCATATATCAAGATTCTCGATCATATTGGAAAGTGCCTACATCTACATATGGAACCAGCTGTATGAAGACATCCGTTTGCAGTTTGGAATATGCACATGTGAGTTAATTTTTGATCATAACCCTGTTTATTGTGTTCTTAGTTGTGTGATTTCCTGCAATTATTATTTGTATATGTATAGGTGTAAATGTTTATATAATACTTGTGTAAACACCTGCAAAATAAGCAAAAATTTAGTTTATTTCCAAATTTTAAATTTCAATTATCCAGTCATAATTATAATCACAAATTCAACAAGTCATTATTCAACAAGTCTGACATTTTTTTGACAATTGTATTCATTAAATTTATAACGCATGCGTTATAGTATAAATTTTGTTCAGATACATTTTTCACATAAGATATTTTTTATAAAGTGCAATCCACATATATTCGAACCAGAAATAATTTCCCTCTAAACCTGAACCCTATCCCCAAACGAGATAAGAGCTAGTCCGGTGCACACAAATATATTATTATTATTTTAAATCCCTCCCGTACAATATATATATATATATATATATATATATATATATATATATATATATATATATATATATATATATATATATAGATATGTATAAGAAGCAGCAGAAAAATTAATGCATGCATTCACACACAAATTGATTTCTGTGTACATTACATTACATTACAACAATAGCAAAAAAAATGTGTGTGTGTAGGTACCTACAAATCAGAGAATTATCATGAGTATTCAATATTATTAATTAATTAATTTGTTACAGCGTCATTCTTCATGCCAAAAATGTGGTACACCTCTACCGCCAGAGTAAATTTATGCAAGCTGCATATATCTCTCATAACCTTTTGTTATGTCTGTGGGTTAGATATTGCACCCGGTGAAGAAGAAGATGATAATTTATGCGAATACTGCATAAGAATTATGTTTTATGCAAACGATAACCGTCATATATATGATTTACTGTTACCAGTGGGGATGAGGTTCAGCACAGCTCATTCTATTTGTGAGGAATGCGATTTAACGGTAACCCTAGGGTTGAACCGCTGGCTCACACATGATATCGTTTAATAAATTCTTAAACACCCTTTTATCTTTTTCTTAGAGATTAGAAAAACAAGATGATTAATTAATTGTAACCTAACAAATATGTATTCCATAATGGAGGACTAAGTCCAGAGAACAGATTCAAGTGTCTTACAAGTTAGTGTTAGTGCCCCTTATTAGAATAAAAAAAAAATTTCCGCCATAACAATTACAAGGATCTGTATAAACTTTTAAAATATACCGCTAGATGGCGCTACCTTTATTACATAAAATATTCATTGGTCTATACACTGCTAGGCGGCTCTACAAACAAGCGCTACAACAAGGGGCCACGACAAGAGGGGGCGCAGACCCTAACACAAGTTCTGATAGCTGTCTTACAAGGTAGCGTTAGGGCCCGGCATTGTAATACTATTTCCAGCCAAGGGGCCAACGACAAGAGGGCGCAGACCCTAACACAAGTTCCGAAGACCTGTCTTATAAGGTTAGGGCACCTTATTAGAATACAAATTTCTAACCAATGAAAGGCCACGACAGGGGCGTAGGCCCTAATACCAGATCGAAGGCCTACATGGTAGTTCCTACACTCGTCTTACAAGAATCTCCTTATTCTTAAAAAACATTTTGAAATTTCCCGGGCAAGACCGGGTCCAAGAGATAGTTCCTACACTTGTCTTACAAGAACCTCTTTATTATTAAAAACAATTTCAAATTTCCCGCGCAAGACCAGATTCAAGGCCAATCACTTTCTCAAGGTTAGTCTGTTTCTCAAGGTCAACCACTTTCTCAAAGTAAACAATTTTCTTAAGGTCAGCCACTTTCTCAAGGTAAACAACTTTCTCAAGGTAAACAACTTTCTTAATATCAATTCGTTGTGCAAATAAGTACGTACTGTGCTACTGGCTAATTTTAGCTAGCTTAATTTTTAGTCAATTAGATTTCTGTGAATTGTGAGTGAACAACGCCAGCATTTACTGGGGTATAACACTTATTTAATGTACGAGTTCCGTCGAACTTAGTGAAACATTCAAAATTCGGTGTGGGGTTGTTATAACCAATTTGAGAATATTGATAGATAGCTAGAGTGATCAACGCTACTGTATCCTTACTAGGGCTCGTATTCTGGTTTGCGCCAGTTCTGTCTTTCACTTTTGCTCTGATTCATCATCGCACCATTACCACCTCTACTTTTTGTGGCTACCTGTAAGCCCCTCTGTTGCAGTAACTTGGTGCGGTTTAAAGAATTGCACGCGGCATATTGATTTTCAAAAAAACGTCTCATTTGTATATTGCTCAATCTATCACAGTCGCTCCCCAAGTTCTACTACACCATTTACGTATTCAAAACATTAAAAAACTATAAGTATTAAAGAAACGGCCGATTGGACGAAAAATCGAGAACGGTAACAGTTTACCTGATCTCAGACGTTCTTAAAACATTACGTACTATATATTAAATATCTGAACACAACGTAATATTTACATTATACGTTAATCACTAACTCTTTTGCGAGTATGACGATCTGAGTTGAAGGCTTGTTCAATTTTTCGTCCAGAAAAGTTGTTCCAAACAGGTGAGTTGCATCCCTAGCGCTTATCGTCCTTTGTCGAGGTTCTCCCCTCTCTGAACTTAGCCACCCACTTGCATCGACATTTTTCACAAGACGTATTATGTAAGCAGGGTTCTTAAAATCAAGAATTTTCGAGTCCCCACCCGCACCCCCCATCCCCACCCTTCACAAGCAATTACAAACGCAATCTCCCAATGTTACCATTGTTCCTAAAACAAAATGAATCCTAATATAAACAAAAATTGTTAAATTCTGTAGAATCATAGAATTCTGCAAAATAAGTTTATAAAACATCCATTTTAATAAGGTCTGTTTTTTCGTGATTGAATAAATGAATAAACTGAAACGCTTAACCATTTATCGCGAGATGCAAATAAAATTAATGCAATTTTTGGCATTAGTTGCACTTTGAAATAAAAGCAAACTCGTTTAAAACCAGACACTGTATAATTTGATTCTGCAGATTGAAGCTCACGTAAAGAAATATTCATTTGAAATGTGAAATGTAAATTAAAATCTGAAATCAATGTTCATTGCTTAGTTTCTAATAAATAATACAACTAAGGAGACGAGACCGTGCTATTTATGTTAGTTGAATGTGTAAGTCAATGCAATCAATGCTTTCCCTATTTAAGTTTTCAAGATTAATGATTGAAAAATTGCGCTCATTTCCTTCTTCCACATTTAGAGCGTTTAATTTACTTTTCAAATTTTTTGTTTGCGTACTTTTAAGAGGTATTATGGAAATATTTACTTGATTTTAACATTATTACATTTTTATGATTAATTTAAGGAATTTTACAACTGTATACTTAAATCTAAATAAAGCGATTTTTAAATATTTGAATAAACGTTAAGGGTCATTATTTCATTATTAAAAGCTTTATTAAATAGTACAATAAAAACAAATTTGGGGTGAATTAAACCTCACGAACACATTACCGTCCTTTGTTAAGTAGAGAACTGGACGTGTTTAAATGCAACTTAAGTTGTATTCCATGATGCATCAAACAATTAAAAGCTTTCTTATATTTAAGCATTACTTTTAAACACATATCAGTACGTATTAAAAGTAGGTAATTTTTAGTGCATATATGTTTTAAATGCGATTGACTATTCTATTTTTACTTTTTACTACTCTATCAATACCGTTTCAACAGTTGAGGATTTATTGTTTGAAATATGGATTACTTTTAACAATAGTTTACTGTGTTAAAGCGTATAATGAATATTTAAAAAACGAGATGTAGCTTCATCCAACATATTTATTATTCAGAACCTTAAATACTTATGAGACCTGTTATAGTACCTTTTCACTTAATAATTAATTTATTTTATTTTACAATCATTGGCCACAATATTAGCATTTACTATGTCAAAGTTTTTCAATTTATACATTATACTGACGATTTACCTCTTAATATGTAGACTAAGATAGTTTAGGTTGGATGAAGAGATGCCCTATTCGGGAGGATACTCTGTACCTACATCAATTGCAATGGCTCGATTGAAATTAACGTTGATGCTCTTGATTTATTCTATAAATAAATAGCGTGTGTAAATACGTATATGGTATTCATAAATAGTAACCCACATATCATGATTTTCGATATGTTTAATCCGAATAATAATTTTTAATGTTTTATACAGGGTTGCTCAATAGTGAGTCAATGTGAATTTGCGGCTAAACTGTGACCAGTAGAAAAAAATGTTTTATACAAAAGTTACTGGAATTCAAACACGCTATAACCTAAAATATTTTCGCATGCACAGTGTTCTATAACCCATCTTTTTTATTTCAGATGGAATTGTATAGTTTTTACAGTGGATTTCGTTTCTACCCTGAAAAACAACCAATTTCTATTAAACATGTCGTATAGCTAAACTTAACCGTTTTTGAAATATTTGTACTTTAAGATAAAAAATTATCATTTTTCGTCGTAGTACAGTAATTTATTATAAGGTTACTACGAAATCTATGAATTTGTAGCTCCGCATGTAGTGCAGACATTGATCCTTTAACAAATATTATGACATTTAATTTTTATACAGAGTGTACCAGAAATATGAATTTATAGTTTTTGTGTTTAAACGTAAATAACTATCTTATATTAAATACAACACCCTGTATATTATTAAATCATTCGAAAGAAAATTAAAAAACCTACATTTTTTGTAATAAGCAAATTTTGTCTATGTGCAACGGTTTTTGAAATATTTACAATTTAGAATTTTTATTTTAATTATTTGAGGTATAATAAATGTGCACCCTGTATAATATTAGTTGCTATACTTAAATAAATAGTAAAATGTATTACGTTAAGTGTTCATAAAAAACTTTCAATATACCGAGCGAATGACACCACCCGTATCAGTACTTTTTTTAAAGGACGGTGATTCGTAGAGATTTGCTTTTAAAAAAAATTATTATACACCCCATAATAAAGAATTGAATCGCAAGAGTCAGCAGCCTGAGTAGTTTTCTCCAGAATGTCTCCACAATTTTGAATGGTACCATATGTCGAAAAGAGTATTGCTGAAAAGGTCGTTAAAAAAGAAGAGAGTTTTAGAGATAAAATTATTTTATTACTCCTACCCCTTTTAAGTAATTTTCGACTAAAAACCGCTGCCAAATTATCTCCCATAATGCTTTCTCATATATGTAAATAAATAACTCCAACGCCCACAATACCTAAATTTGAGTCATAACGGTTTTTAAACACGATAATTCTCCATTTTTGATCCGCCACTTTGAATTTTTTAATTTTGATAAATGATTTATTCTTAGCGATCTTAAAAACCACCAATACCCGACTTTCAAGAAAAATTTGCACCCTAAAAGCAATGCGCCACTGGCAGTTTTTAATTTTTTTTTATTTAGATGAAGTTTTACAAATTAACAAAGTTGAAAAATTGACAATTAGCCCAAAATACCTGAATTTTAGTCATATTGGGTTTTAAACACGATAATCCCCCCATTCTTGATCTACCATTTTGCATTTTTTAATCTTGGCAAATGATTTATACTTAGCGGTTTTAAAAAACCCCAATACCCAACTTTCAACAAAATCGGTTGATAAATTAAAAAATGCACAACTTTGTACCTTAAAAACGGCCCGCCTCAGGTTATTACATATTTTTAATTTTGAAATTATATAAAGAAGTTTTTTAATTATGTAACTTTTTAAAATTTCCAGCAATAAATTTTTAAAATTTTTTAATTCCCTAAAAATCCTTCGCCACTGGTTGGATTTTGCTCAATAACGTACTTGACCTAGATTTTATGGCCTAATTTCAGATCGATAGCTTACCGGTTTAAAAGACATCACACACATACCCACGCACGCACGCGCGCACACGCGCACGCACGCACAAACGCACACGCACACGCGCACGCACACGCACGCACACGCACACGCACACGCATTCGCACACGCACACGCACACGAACACGCACGCACACGCTCACACGCACACGCACACGCACACGCACACGCACACGCGCACGCACGCGCACGCGCACGCGCACGCGCACACGCACACGCACACGCACACTACACGCACACGTACACGCACCCGCACACGCACACGCACCCGCACACGCACACGCACACGCACACGCACACGCACACGCACACCCACACGAACACGCACACGCACACGCACAAGCACAAGCACAAGCACAAGCACAAGCACACGCACACGCACACGCACACGCACACGCACACACACAAACACGAGTTTTTTTTTGTAAAAACCTGTTTTTTACCGATAGCTGTAATGTTTCAAAAGATATAGGTGTTCAGACCACAAAACGTCGAGAAATGGAAAAAAAAGTGTTTGGCAATTTAAATCGATTACATAGCTTTCTATTTATACATACCTATGTAGGAAAGCAGAATTATCTCCGTGTGCTATGGAAGTGGCTTCTACTACAAGACGTTTGTGCGATAGACCTGACACAACAGGCTCAAAACAAGAGAACCTGAGAAAGGAAATATCGCTCAGATACTTAAAGAAAATGAATACAACGAACTAACCTATAGAGGCAACTGGTAACCGAAACAAAAAGAACCTAAATACACAGCGGTAATACCATACGCAGCAAGCAAATGGAAGATACACACTGCCTTCAAACCCACAAGTACTCTCAAGAGAATACTCCATGTACTTTCCAACATTGTGACGCTGTTTTAAATGTGTGGCCACTATGAAGAGTAATAGTGCGCATTTAGGAATGTTTAACACGATAGAGATATAGGCAGACTTCTAAATTACTAGAATATGTTAAATGATGTTAAATAACAATAGCCATCTTTTTCATAAACACGGGTTGCATAGGAACGTACGAAAATCTAAATTATTACAAAAAAAAAAACGAAAAAAGAAAAAAAAATACAAAATACAACAAAAAAAACAAAAAAAACACACAAAAACAAAAAAAAAAAGAATAAAAAACAAAACAAAAAAAAAAAAAAAAAAAATTAATATAAATTACACAGAAAAGAAAAGCACGCAACAACAACGCACAAAAAAAAAAACACAAAACAAAATAATAACAAAAAAAAAAAACAAAAAAAAAAAAAAAAATTAAAAAAAAAAAAAAAATACAGACAAAAAAAAAATATCAAAAAAAAAAAAATATAAAAAAAACGATAACAAAAAAAAAAAATAAAAAATTCGCACACGACCAACGAAAAAAAACGCACAAAAAAAATAAAAAATAAAAATAATAGACAAAAAAAAAAAGAAAAAAAAAAAAAAAAAAACACAAAAGCACAAAAATAAATAAATAAAAAAAAATAAAAAAACAAAACAAAAAAACAAAAACACAAACACACACACACACAACAACACACAACCACACCAACACACAATATATATAATATATATACAAAAAATTATATAATATATTATATATTAATAATATAAATAAAAAATATTAATTTTAAATAAATAAATAAAAATAATTATAATAATTTTATATAAATATAAAAAAAATATATATTTTAATAAATTTTTATATTTTTAAAAAATAAAAAATATAAAAAAATATATATTTTAAAAATATATATATTATATATAAAAAAAAAAAAAAATATTTTTAAAAAAAAATATATAAAATATATATAATTATAAAAAAAAAATTAAATTATTATAATATTTAAAATAATAAAAAAATTAAATATATATATAATTATATATAATATAATATAATATATATATATATAATATATAATATAATTAAATAATAAATATAAATATTAAAAAATTTATTATATTAAAATATATAATATATATAAAAAATAAAATATATAAATTATAATATAATTATAATAATATAAATATATAATATAATATATATATATAATATAATAAATAAATATATTTATATAAATAATATATATTATATAAACAAAAAATAACAAATACAAAAAATACATATATATAAATATAATATACAAAATATAAAAATAAACATATATAAAACATATAATATATATAATAATAAAAATACACAAACAAAAAAAAAAAAATATTTACACAATAACACACACAAAACACAACAGACACACACACACACAAAACAACACACACACACACAATAAAATATTTCATTTTACATAAACTTTTGTTTTGTCGTTTTCCTTATACTTTTCATAAAACGAGATAGACCATTATTAAGTCATATTTTGTTTTTTTAATTAATTCAGTATAAGAGCAGAAGAAACCTTGAACATATCTCACCTATCTCAAAACTAAATACTAAAACACCCTTAACTGTGTTTGAGAAATTTAATGCTATCTATAAGATTCCTTGCAAAGAATGTAACTTATCTTATGATTTCGAGAAATGATGCGGATCGCATTACTTCTCACCAAAGCGGTTCTCGCAGGGGAATGTTGTCGTGTGCTCTTTGTGAACACACTAATAGGTATTCGCATTGTACGAATTATAATGATAACGGCGTACTACCGATTGAACACAACGTTATAAAAAGGACTTTTCTTGAAATGGTCTTTATTAAGAAGGAAGTGAATTCTGTGAATAAAAAGACACATCAATAACTTGAGTGTTATGTATAATTATATACTTCAATTGTCTCATGAAATTAACACTTAATTTTGTTAAGTGTTTGTTTTTGTTAGATGTTTAATTATTTCAAATCCATAAGTATAGTAATGTTAGAATTTTATCCCTTGAAATGCTTAAATTTCCCTCGTGTTAGTTGTTATTGTTACTAATATTTTGTTCAAATTAAGATACAACTATTTGTGTGATTATCTTACTGGTTTCAATGTCAAACGTCTTAAATGTGTAAGTTTATTGATTTGAATAGTTTAGTTGTAATTTTTGTGGACTTTTATAATAACATTGATTAATTAATGTTTATCTTAAATGGTTTCTTATTGTTTTGATATGATTGTTCTTTATTCATTGTTTTTTACGTTGCGACTTTAACCTCACGTGTAAGTACGATTATATTCTCTCATGTCAGTATTATAATTTTAAATTGTAGTAAGCATCCTGATGGAGATATGAAATATATCGAAAGCTCCACTTTATAACAAAGCGTAGTGTTCTTTTTCATATAAGGCCAATTGACTACTACCCCACCAAGTGGTGAACTTTGAGGATATTTTATTCTCATATTAACGTTATATATATATATATATATATATATATATATATATATTGTATATACAAAATTGTCTTTTTTAATGTACGAACAGAAGTTCAAAATAATAATAATTAACTGTATTTATTTAAAATTAACTTTTAAAGTGTACGCAGTAAAACACTAACTCGAGTGGAACTTGAACCCACAACCTCCACTTTGATAGATGCTCTTCCGATTGAGTATAATTTTTATACACAATGAAGGATCACAGTCAATTTTTGTGCCATGTGAGCTAAATTTAGTTATTTAAAAGTATTTTAAATAAATAGAGTTAATATATATATATATATATATATATATATATATATATATATATATATATATATATATATATATATATATATATATATATATATATATATATATATATATATATATATATATATATCGGTGGAATACAATCGGTGAATAATTAAAAAGAAACGATAAAACTCTTTCAACGATTAATAACTAACACATTGACAAATAACACAAACTGACTAACTATTATTTATAAATTTTCTAATATGTGGTCATAGTTGGAAGGCAAATTTACCAAATCTTTTTTACTATTGTACACAAATTTATTATTCATTTTTATATGTAACATTTCCAAAATTAGACCCTTTTTTAAAATTGGTTTAATGCCTGAAATATTGGTTTTGTCATATTGAAAGATGTGACTTGTCTCGTTACAGTGTTTAATCAAAGCAGTACTATTTGGTTTTACACGAACATCAGATTTGTGCTGCGTTAGTGCTTGTTTATGTACCGATATAAACTGGATTGATTTTTTTTTAATTATTAATAAAATAATAGATTTTGGATAATTATTTTCAAAAGAGGCCTTAATAATTTTTGTACCGATATAAACTGGATTGATTTTTTTTTAATTATTAATAAAATAATAGATTTTGGATAATTATTTTCAAAAGAGGCCTTAATAATTTTTTTAGTATGTATTGGACCAAAATTTGGATCTGCAATTTTTAAACATCTTTCAACAGTATTAAATATTCCATACACAAATAAGCAATGTTTAATATTCAAATCATTAAAAAAATTTAATCTAACTCCAGTTTTTTCAATTAAAAATGTAAATTTGTTATCAAAATTAAAATCAAAAAAAATCTAAAAATAATGTGACAAATACCATATACCAAATTCCCTGTAATTCTTGTAGTAAAGTTAACATCAGTACATCATTACCACCACTAAAAAATAGATTAACGCAGCATAAATCTGTCCGTGTTAAATCAAATAGTACTGCTTTGGCTAAACATTGTAACGAAACAGGGCACATCTTTCAATATGACAAAACCAATATTGTAGGAATTGAACTAATTTAAAAAAAGCGTTTAATTTTGAAAATGTTACATTTAAAAATTAATAATAAATTTGTGTGTAATAGTAAAAAAGATTTGAAAAATTTGCCTTCCAACTATAAATTTTAGCAAATTTATAAATAATAGTTAGTCAGTCGTGTCATATTTGTCGATGTGTTAGTTATTAATTGTTGTAGAGCTTTATAATTTCGGTTTAATTTTAATTGTATTCCACCGATGATGAATTCATCCGAATTCGAAAGGTATGGATACAGAGTTCAAGTTTTTAATGTTTTGTATAGTGTGTAGTACCAAAAACTAATTATTAACTGGATTTAAAAGACATTACATTAAAATAATTTAATTTATTAATATATATATATATATATATATATATATATATATATATATATATATATATATATATATATATATATATATATATATATATATATATATATATATATATATATATATATATATGAAACTGATTTCGCAGCAAAACTTCAGAAGATGTTCTATTCCGCATGCTTGACATCAACAAAAATCGATCATCTCTTTGACTCGTGACTCTTTTTCACCCAGAACCGGGTCTTCTGGTTGTAACCACATCCTCCTGATAGCGCTGGTACACATTTGGTACATCACATAGGATCTTACCGACAATTCTGGCGGTTTCACGTTGTCCTCTACCATCCTGTATCAACGCTACAATTCGTGCTACAACAATAGGATCTAGAGGCATTATGGCCTGGTAAATAAACAATGAGAACAGTAAACCGTCACTACACACAAAAAAACCATACAACGAATAGGTTTTAGAGAAAAAAAAATTAACGCTTAACTGAAAAATAAGCAACGAAATGTGAATGTTTACTTAGGACTAATTTTTGTTGTTTAACAAACGTTGCGAATACGGTGACTGAATGCCAACAAATAACTTTCACCGCCTACTACATTTATGCCTCCCTGATTAAGTTTTATTTTTAAAATTGTTTGCAATTTCTTAAGTTATTTAAAGTGACCTAAATTTTTTGCTCGGCCTCGTATATATATATATATATATATATATATATATATATATATATATATATATATATATATATATATATATGCAGGTATGGAAACATATCACGGGTCTGACTTATAATAAGTAAAACAAGGACAGTGCAAACAGTTCACGTGCTAAGTGAGTTAGAATACACAACACACTAAAAGCACTGATGCCATACACGCGTCTTTTGAGTAGGCAAGTATCAATGACACATGTAATTGCTACCATCAACGAGAATTGAAAATCAGTGTTTCTGCAAGTCCCGAATTGTATATTTTTGTACAAACTATTAGTTAATTAATTATAGTAAAATTAATAGAGCATATAAGCTCTTTATTATATTTTCAAAATATGTACTTAAACAAGTTCATTAACTTAATAAAATGTAATTTTACCTCATAGTTTTGATATTAAGTATGTAATTGGAAAAAATAAAAAATATAATGAAGTTAAAATTTGTCCTGTTAAAATAAATGGATCTTTAACTGGTTTAGCTCCAATTCATTTAATATTGAAATCATTACTAAAAATGATCAAATTAAGATTTTATTTATTGGATAAAATGAATTTCTTTCTATTTTTTTTTGAATAATGGTGTAATAGATAAAATTATAATTGATATGAGAAGTGCAATTACTCTCCGAACTGAATTTTATCACAGACTGGGTTACTGCTTTGCGTAAGATGGAGGTCTTTTCGAAAATCTTATAAAGTAGAGTTTTGAAAAAAGTGTATTTTGTTCATTTTTAAAAATAATTGGTTTTTCAATAAGATTTATAATACTAAAGTTAAACCTTATACTTAAGTTATACTCTCAATGTAAATGTTAATGTTCTTGTTTGTAGCTCTCTTCTTACGAGTAGTAATCGAACCATATCGTAAATTCGCAATTACAATAAAATCGATGTTTGAGGTATTATCATTTAATGTTTAAGTGTAAAGTATTTATTTAATAGTTTCGAAGAACACGCGACTTTTCAACATCACCTTAATTGCTTTGGTTTCGTTAGAAATGTTGAAGCTAGATTGAAGCAGACTTAAGTAGTTCATATTTTGTGTGGCAACATCGGTAAAGTTATATCTCTTTCACACTCATATAATGCTTATTGGGTTTTTATTTCTAGCTTATTATAAGTCAGACCCGCAATAATGCTTTTCCATACCTGCATATATATATATATATATATATATATATATATATATATATATATATATATATATACATATATATATACATGGTGAGTCAGTTTTTTGTAGACAAACTTTAACAGGGGATAAAACACATGTTTCTAAAAAGAAAAGTCCCTATAAATATATGTCGTAGAAGGCTTCGTTTCCGAGATACAGGGTGTTGAATATAATTTTTTTTTCACAAATTTTCATTATAACTCATAAACGAATGCTTAGATTTTTTTCATATTGGGGGGATGTCTATTAATTAAGGGGCATAAAACAAGCGATAAGAATGTTCACAAACTTGCACAGTGGCGGAGTGGAGGGGGTGCTCAACCTCTTTCATAAACAGAACTTCTACGCCAATAACTATTTTTTAAAAAAACTGTTATTTTCATTATCTACATACAGTTTAACAAAAATAATGTACCTTCTTCTGTTTCGAAATTCCTGTGCGTTTCCGAGTTATTTTGATTTTTAGTGTTTGACGTTCTATTGTACGTCGCTGTGAAATGTGTATTGAAAAGAACGGTTTACATTTTGAACATAGTGTCTAATTTTATTATAATAGTGTTATTGTTATTTATTTATAAATCGTTATGGCTAAGAATTCTTATTAATTTCACAATTATTAATTAAGTATTGTTACAATAATAAATAAGGATTGTTAAAATTAGTGTACTAAACAGATTTCAATTTACAAAAGTATTGCATTTGAGTATGGCTTGATACAGTGGCGGCTCTTTAATGAGAGCAAGTGAGCAGCGGTCTATAACTTATTAGAATCTCACTTAAAAACTACATACATGTTTATGGCGAAATTGATACATACATAATTATACAAAAAGTATTGACCGCATAACAATAATAATTGTGCATTTCTTTTTATACGAGGATAATAACAATGGATACTAAAAAAAAACGATAACCTACCTATTTATAAATGAAAATGTATTTGAAATTTTAAAGAAACGATCGTTATGTACTAAAATGGCTCTAAATGTTTTATTATATCTTTTTTATTAAAAACTTTATATTCAATTATTCACATAAAGCACATTACTTAACTTAGTACCACATCAAACACTAAAAATCAAAATAACTCGGAAGCGCACAGGAATTTCGAAACAGAAGAAGGTACATTATTTTTGTTAAACTGTATGTAGATAATGAAAATAACAGTTTTTTTAAAAAATAGTCATTGGCGTAGAAGTCCTGTTTATGAAAAGGGTTGAGCACCCCCTCCACTCCGCCACTGTGCAAGTTTGTGAACATTCTTATCGCTTGTTGATGAAAAAAATCTAAGCATTCGTTTATGAGTTATAATGAAAATTTGAGAAAAAAAAAATTATATTCAATACCCTGTATCTCGGAAACGAAGCCTTCTACGACATATGTTCATAGGAACTTTTCTTTTTAGAAACATGTGTTCTTTCTCCTGTTAAAGTTTGTCTACAAAAAACTGACTCACGTATATATATATATATATATATATATATATATATATATATATATATATATATATATATATATACCCTGCAAGGAAATGGCGTAAAGGTTAAGTTAAGTCAAATACAACTTTAAATCAAGAAAAAACTTATTATAGAACCACATAGTAGATTTAAGACGTTCTCAAAATGACACATAGCAGAAATTGTACAAGAATTTAAATCGCATTATAGAAAAATAATAAAGTTTTTACCATTTAAAACGAATCTAGTAAAATATAAAATTAAGCTGTTTTAGTTACGTACTTTATTAAATGAGGAAGTTTTCTATAATATTATTTATATAAAAATTACATAGAAAAAAACGAAAATTATTATAATTATTATTCAGTCCGTTTTTTCTTCTCCTTACTTTTCATGTTAATTGTCTCTTCCTGACTTTTATTTGGCTTAGTTCTGACTTTGGTAATCTTGGTTAATTTTCTTCCAACTTCCCAGATTTTTTGTCGAGTTTAAAAGACAGATTGTCATAGAGTGCATGGTGATTTATTTCAATTGCGGTTTTTAAAGCTTGGAGGTTTGCGTATTTAGATTCTGTAATAGTCAGTGGTTTGTCATAAAGCTGTTTCAAGTTTTCGCAGGTGATAACCAACTGACGGCGTTGTGGCAATGATTGCTGCCAATCTTGGGTGAATTCAGTCTTGTGCCATATTACTACATCGGATCATATTTTATTTCGCAGAAGTCAGCTATTGTGTGATCTCCAACAGATTTCCCTGGCCTTAGGGAAATTAGATTAGACGACAGCACTTTGTAATTTAAAAAAAAATCAAAAGTGAGTACTTTTACTTCATACAGATGTTTCGGTCTTGCTGATCGCATTCTAGATATGTAGTCGCTAGCAGAGTTGATGGGGGGATAAAACAGTCGCGTTAAAGTGGAGTGGACACTATCCGCCTCCATTATCGTGTGTCCTTTCATAAGATAGACCTGCTCTATTGTGGTGTTTTTGGTAACTGCAAAGTCTTTTAGAAAGCCGATTCTAATATCGACAGCCATCTGATATCAGTGTAACAAATTTGTATTTGTCTTTCACTGTGGTGAAAAAGTCAATAATGCATGATGTAAATTCGTAGGCAGTTACGCCTCCATTTACGTCATATCACACATACAAAGTGACGTTTCCATTTCCTACGTTATAAATGGTAAAGTTATCTACTTGAAATTTTTTTATAGTACATTGTCGGTTGTAATGTCTGTGAACAGAGAAGGGCGAATTATAATCGCCAAACTATCGGTATTAGCAATTTCTGCGTCCTTTGCCCGATTTTTTACACTTCGTGCTTTGTTGTTTTCGCTGAAGGTGATCTGGTATTTTTCCACCGAAACATAACCAAGTTTATAGCTGCAGCAAATGTCGCATTGGTCTTTTCGAGGCTTGTGTATGGCTATTTTTTTCTCTTTCATTGTTTGCTTTAGTAGAGTTAGAGAAGCAAGCTCAGTGTTTTGCTCTGAACACCACTTTAGGTACTATCGGTGTACGTGGGCCTTTGAGTGCCACGTTACTGGCCACGTGCGAAGAAATGTCCTCTGACTTTTCTTTTTGTTTCCTTATGACCACACCTTTCCTTTACTTTTCTGGATTCCTTAGATAGGTCTTGTACTGTGCGATTGTCTAGCTTTCTATATCCAGTATAAGCTTTACCGAAAACCCTCTGCTGTTTCGATCTGTTTTTGTCTTCACGACTATATTTTTTCGTTTTTTTTTATCAAGAACGGCATTTTTTTCTTTGTTTTTGGAGTTCTGCTCCTAACGGATTTTCTGGGTTAAGCCCCTTATAAACTCTTTTTATTTTCTCATTTTTGCTTATAACCTCCGCAGTTTGGTACACATTTTCAGGACCATGTACTTTGGAATGTGCTGCCACAAAAACTTTCGATTTTTTGTCCAATACTTAATTCTTGAATAACAACTTTGTTATTTTTTGAATAAAGGAAACTAGGTTGGATTTGATTTTGTTCATTGTCACCAGGACGCATAAATTCCGGTTCAGTATTGATTTGTTCAACAGGGGCAGCCGAATCCAAATATATGTTTTGATTAACCACCATGAGAGTTGTCGGTGAATTAAAATGTTTCAGGCTCTATATTATCAGAAAATACAATTTCCATTTCGTTTTTGTCCGGATTGCATAATTCTGCACTCGGAAACTCTAAATCCAGCAGCAGCTTGTCTTGTGCACTGTGGAAAAAGTTTTCAGAAATAGGAATTTCTTTCAAAAATTATTGTTAATTTTATTAAATACATAAATAAAAAGTTTACCTCGAGTAGGATTTGAACCTACGACCTGTACTTTGCTAGAGTACCGCGCTAACCAACTGCTCCATCAAGGTTCAAGCCCCAATTCCAAATGAACTAGTTGCTTCCATCGACTACCCACATTCTAATTAAGGCATTAAGAAAAAGTAATTTTACATATAAAATTCAAACATAGATAATTAGATTAGGTAAATATATATATTTTAACAAAGAGGAAACCGATTTTACACAATCTACCAATGCATATACAACAGGCTTCAGGTGTCAGTACGCTCTCCAATAACTCAGTGATATTGTAAAATTCCCCTTACCTCCCTCATGGGTCACTTATTCTTTGCTTTTCATCTTTTCCTAAATTTTTGAGAAACCACCGTTCATTTTTATTTGTCTTTATTCCATTTTTTCAGCACCCGGTATATTAAGACACAACTGCGAAAGCGCTAAACATTACTCTTTCTTTATAATATATTATGTATCAAATTAATTTAGAATGTATCAATCCATATCGAAAGTTTTCAATTTCTTGCAAACATTATAGCCGACCCTGCAGACAAATAATGGTTAATTTTGATACACTTTAGTTTTACACAATCAAAAAAAAATTGAGCCTTAGCAAAATAAAAAATCATTTTTTACGTGAAAAAATAACAAGTACTATGGATACAAAAGATACCTGTAAATACTTATATATTTACGTTTTTAAAAGACCAATGCAGTATTGTTTTCATTTATCTAGATAAGATCTACCAAAACCAACAAATAATGCAGCATGGACAGTTTCTTACAGAAAACAATGACTTTAGGTTAGTATTCACTAAAAAATAAACGGAGGCAACAATTTTCTTACCACTGATTTGTTATAGCACCGAGTTTAGTACTTAACTCTAACTTGTATTTTATGCTGCACTATAAAAGAACAACATAAAGACCAATTTCATAAATGACAGAATCTCGTGAAATTCCAAAGTAAACTACCAAAATACGTTAGCTACCACGTATTCACTAATGTCGTTTACTACGAAATGCGTCAACGTGGAATTCTTTCTATATGGAGAAGAGTTACATAGGAGATTTTTCTGTGTGGATTTGACGTGTTTGCACATAGGTGATTTTAAATGGCTTCTAAATTATTAAGCAATGAACACATGGGAGTTTTGTCTCAATCTATGGAGCGGTGAAAAAGAAATCAAACGCAAGTGAAATCGGGAAATTGGTCTGAACGTCACATAGGAGGTACATCACGCTTAACGACGAAATACCACTTGAAACTTTTTGTTTAACCGTCATTTCAAAAATCTTAAACTATACATCTATATGCTTTTCTTAATTGATTTTAATCGCATGTAACTAGGTTAGTTACTTCATTAAGCTTAAAAATTTACCCATTGCTTAAATAGAGTCATATCTATTAACTATGTATATAAAATTATCCAATCCATTGATTTATGCCCTACGCATTAAATTTTACTGCTTTGAGTTTAGTGTTCATAAAATGGACTTTATAACAACTCAATTCGATGAACGTGTAAATTTTATTTGAAAGTACTTTCCGTCAATTAGGATAAAATGAACTAAAATACTCTCAATTGAGTTATTTTTGCATTTGCATGACCTTTTCAGTAGCAACAATAGAGGTTTGCAGGATACATAAATGTAATGTTAGAAAAAGTTACTTTCGATTAAAGTAACTTCAGAACACGATATGTTTTATCTTCTTTCTCGAACGGTCTAGTTTAGAGCATTAAATGAGAACTTAAGCTTTAATCTCCAAGGATCCTTCAAAGGTACATTAAGTTCTAATTTAGTTTTAAACGAATTCATAATACTAGTGTGTGTAACGTAAAAATTAGAAAGTTGTTTCCACCCTAATATATATGTTAAATACAAGTTAAGGATATCATTTGTAGCTTATAAATTTAAATCTAATTTGCAAAGCTTTCCTTAAAAGGAGACGAGAGGTTTTAATGTTTCTTTTTTATGTATGCAGAACATATTGATATTTCCGTCAAGAACCAATAAAATGAACATTTTACTACAAGCTTGAAAATCTAAATGTTGAAGTATGAAATATTACCTTTCTAAAGTGCATAAATTACCTGATATTTTATGTTAATTTCTTAATAGGTAATTTATTATACTCTATAAAAGACTAGTTTTTCTTGATAAATGGAAATTCAAAATCATTAAGAAATTTATTTCTTCTATTTAATGTCAAAATGTCCTACTGGTAGACTTTTGTTACAAATCGATCAATTTAATTCAGAAACATCAAAATATCTGATCAAACAGTGCAGTCGTGCACCGAAAGACCGGAATATTATATCAAAAGTTTGGCCATTTCATCGAATTGATAAAGAACCATGTTATACTAATAGAAAAAAACACTTGACATTATAAAACATGTATTTAAACCGTCGAAAGACATCGTACGGTTAATACAGCGTTGTTGTAAGGATACATACCTTATCCACGAAAATAAAAAATCACCAAACGGAAGAATCACCGATGAGTATTGTACTGGTACACAAAAAAGGAAATGGACAGCTAGGATACACCAAAAAGTTAACTCATACCGACAGATACATAAATACGCAGAGCATAGACTACTCAAAGTGAGAACACATGAACATAATAACAACGTCCGCAAGAGCGAAACAGAAAAATTAAGAATCGTCGAACATGTCTGGAACGAAGATCACCGCATCCAATGGGATAACATATAGATAATGGCAATGCATGAGAATACAACTCGCTGGAAACTCAAAGCGGCGGAAAGAATATCGGTCCATATCATCCTATCCATCATTCCGGAAAATATTCATCCAGCCATCCTCTTATTAGCAAACTCGAATGTGACGAACAGCCATCATACTGGAAATACATTTTAGGCCGTTGCTCCAAGGCAAAGCTCTCTAGTTCTGGTAATAAAAAGTTGACTAGCAAATCCAAATATTCTTCCTGATTTAATGACACATCAAGAAAATACGGTCCAACTATTCTGTCTGGTAAAACAGCACACCAAACATTTACCTTTTTAAAAAATTGGCTTTTATATTGAATCCTGAAATGAGGATTTTCACTTGCCAATATCGACAGTTTTGGGATGAAATTAAACGATGCTTCATCGGAAAATAAAATATTATAGTGAAAAAAACGGTCATCTATAATTTTAAACGGTTTTTGCTAAAACCTTCCTCCTCTGCTCTTCTTCGTAAACTCAACGTGGGATTTTCTAATAATGAATGTATAACTAAGGCAGTAGCTGTATCGCGTTCTTCACGGTATGCCTTCTTCGCTTTCTTTTTGTCTTCAACAGATCCCGTCTCATAGAATTTCTTTATTAATTTTTTTATTCCATTAACCGTAATGTATAAATATAAATATTTTTTTTTGAATAGCTGAATTGCATACCTGTACGAAACATCCTAAATACCATAGCACTGTACAACACTTTTATTTGTTCTTTTATTCTTCTTCTTTTATTTGTAATAGAATGACACTTTGAAATATGTATTATTGAAAATTGACTACCAAATGATAACCGGTATTGTTTGAAATGTTATACGCATAAATTCCTAAATGATAGTTCTCTTAATAAATAAAAATAAAGATTTGATGAAATTGTACCTATTAGTTTCAAATTTTACATTTATTGTTATTTTTTGATTCTGAACAGCTTTTCTTAATAAAATTTTGCTCTATGGTACACAAAAAAGGTACTTTACCTGCGAAGTGTTTGCTCGAATTAAAAAAATTAAAAATATGATGAAAATTCATTTCCAATGCAGCAGGGCTGAATCTGAAAAATCGTTTTTAAATTCCAAAATTTTTGGTCATTTATACCTATAATGAACTCAATCCGTGTACACGTGTATAAGTTCTAAAAAAATATATATTGGATTACTCAGTAGCTCAGAGATAAAGGTGTCAGACCTGTAAGCAAAAGGTACAAAAGATCGAATCGTCAAGTGTTTGTGAAAAAATCATAATAAATGAATTCAACTCAAGTGCGAAAACAGTCCTCAGGACTAAGCCGAGTCCGCTTCCGAAATGTCACGCTATAAAATCAGAGACTGTGGAAAGAGCCTAATCAACTCCACTAATATGAAACCACAGTTACAAAACACTTATAATACCAAATAAATAACAAGTCACATTACCATCTAAGACAACGTTACTAATGAACGGCTTCATAAAAAAGAATATAAAATATACGGCTACATACATCAAAGGATAATTTTCATGACAGGAAATCGGAACAGGTGTCAAATATTTAATGAGTTGTGAACTGAAAACAAAAACTTGGGATGTCGTAGTTGGGAATGTAGCAGGAACAGGAGTGGAAAAAGACGCGCGCCACTAATATATATTTTTTAAATACGACGAGGAAGCAGTTGCGGAAGAAAATCTGATAAGAATCTTAATCTTAGGATAGCAGGATTACTTACTTACTTAACCATCACGCCATTCCCTTGCGGGGTAGGCAAAACAATCCCTGCCTCTTATTTATTTTTCATTCACAATCTTTCTCCACGCTTTCCTATCTCCGCATACCTCCCTAGCTTCGGCAAGATTCATACATAGTCTCTGACATTCCCTTTTGTATTTAAAACTCCTTATCGTTCTTTCCTTTATCATAGATTCTACTACATTCAGCCAAGTTTTACGCGGCCTACCAGGCCCGGCCTTTCCCCTAACCTCACCCACATATATTTGTTTCGTTAATCTTGCGTTGTTCATTCTCTCAATGTGACCAAACCAACGTAATGTACAACTTTTATATCTGTCCATCATAGTTTTTTTCCTCACCACATTCCCTCATTATGCATTCATTTTTTATCTTGTCCCGTCTCGTTTTACCACATGCGATTCTCAGAAATCTCATACCCACGGCATTTATTTTTCTTTCGTGCTTTTTTTGACATACCCATGTCTCACTTCCATACAGTACTGACGGGACGAATACGCCATTATAGATTGCTCGTTTCGCAGCTAGACTCATGCTTTCATTTCTCATTATCGCCCACATACTTCCAATCACTTTCCTTCCAGCATTGACCCTTCGTCCAATCTTGCTCTCAATTGTACCATCTGCAGTAAACATTCTACCGAGATATACCAGCTCGTCCACTTGCTCCACAATTTCATCTTGCAGAGTAAATACTCTACTCTCCTTTCCACCTTCCCGATTGAACACCACAATCTTAGTTTTGTTCACGTTTACCTTTAGGTCCATGCTCTCACAGACTGTATCAAACTTCCACAGAGCGGTTTGCAGCTCATCCGCACTGTCACTTAATAAGACTGTGTCATCTGCATACACCAGGAGTCGTACATTTACGTCACCAACCATTACACCATTTGTATAGTTACATGCTTGTCTAAGACATTTATCCGCGTATATATTGAACAACCACGGTGACATCACACAGCCTTGTCGCACTCCTTGCTCAATATTAAAGTATTCACTCACACCTCCTCTCACCCCAACACATGCCCGACTACCGTTGTATACTGCCCTTATTCCATTTATTAGACCTTTATTTACGCCATATTCATTTAATATTTCCCACATCTTCTCTCTATTCATTCTGTCATATGCTTTCTCCAGATCTACAAACGCACAGTACTTCTTTTTTACCTTTAAACACTTTTCGATCACCTGCTGGAGAGCAACCATCTGATCGACACATCCTCTCCCTGGCATGAAGCCACCTTGCACATCCCACATCTTAGATTGTGTAGTTTCTCGTACTCTATCAATCAGTATTCTTCCAAAAACTTTACCAGGTACGCTGAGCAAGCTTATTCCTCTGTAGTTCTTACAATCACTCTTGTTCCCCTTACCCTTATACAATGGTACAATGATCGCGCTCTTCCAATCACTCGGCACTTTTCCACACATAAGGCATACATTGAATAATTCACGCAATCTTCGTATAAGCTTTGCATCACCATACGTGAGCATTTCACCAGTAATTTCATCTACGCCTGCTCCCTAGCCGTTTTTCAACCTTCCTACCGTTTTCTCTACCTCATTTATTCCAATATCCTTCTCAGTTTCATTCATCATTTCTTCTATATTCTCCTTATTTAACTCTTCAGTCTTACTTTCCTCACTACTGTACAGAAATATTCTTGCCAGCATTTCCTCACTTCACAATCGTCCCATACTATTTCATTTCTATCATTCATCACTCCTGCACCGTTCTGTTTTGGGCCACGTTTTGTATTTTTGACCCATTTTCAGAAGAGTTTTTTGTTTCCCTCAAAATCATTCTGCATTTTCTGTCCTTCTACAGCCATCACTTCCTCTTTACTTATTCTCACTGCCTCCTTCGCTTCTTTGTTTCTTAATCTGTGCACCTCATACAATCGTTTCTTCTCAGTCTTATTTTTTGCAGCAATCATTGCCATGTACGCATCTTTTTTCTTACTTACCGCCTTTTTTACCGACTCATTCCACCAAGCACATTTTTTCTGGGTACCTACAATCACTCTTCCACATATTCGCACGGCACAATTGACAACAGAGTTTTTCAAGCTTATCCGTGCACTTTCAACGTCAGTGTCTTTTATTTGTTCGTTCCACACTGTTTCATTCACATTCAACTCTATTCACAGCATCTACGTATTTCATTCTCGCACCATTATCCACTAGTTTGTCAACCCTAATTCTGGACGTTCGCACTACGTTTGCTTTCCTTCTCCACGCCCACATTTGTCCTAAACACACTCTCGATACAACCAAAAAGTGGTCCGATCCACACTCCGCTCCGCGCATTACTTTTGTGTCTTTCACCAGGTTTCTAAGCCGTTCATCATACACTATCAAGTCTATCATACTTTTAGATTCACCTCTTTGCCATGTATACATATGCACATTTTTATGTTTAAACCACGTATTGGATACAAACAGGCTTCTCTCCACACAGATGTTCAGCAGGTGTTCACCGTTCTCATTGGTTCTTTGGTCTCCGAACTTTCCTAGAACGCGTTCACTATGTTCTCTCTGTACAGCCGCCCATCCGTTCATATCCCCCAATATAATCACTCTTTCGTTTGGCTTACATACGTTCAACACGTTCTCTACTTCATTCCAGAAGTTCTCACGCTCCTGGTCTCTTTCTCCATTCACCGGTGCATAGCATGCAATAAGAAAATTCTTCGAAACTCCACTTTCATTCTAACCCATATTACCCGGGAGATACTAATTCGTACTGTTTAACACATCTTTTCGCTCTTTCACTTATGATCACCCCAACTCCTTTTGCACCATGCACTTCCGTCTCAACTCCTGACCATAGTGCCAGGCTGCCATCCTCCATCTCCACAGCATCCTTTCCTTTGCGCTTTGTCTCCGATACACACAGAATATCAAAGTGTCTTTCGTACATTACATTCGCAATTTCAAATTCTATACCATGCATACCTCTAACATTCCACGTACCGACTCGCCATTCATTCCTTGCACAGTCGTCAGCAACGGGGCCTGTCTGTTTCGACCTTGACCGCCCCTTGTAGCCAGGTCGATCCGTGGCAATTTTATTGTTTTCTTGAGTAATATCATAGCGAGCAGATCGGTTACTGGCCAAATCGTGCCCCGGACGATGTAGCATTCCCTACTAACGGTATCGACCTACTACCGGACAGTTATGTCTACTGTCACGACATAAAAGATAGATATAAATAATAGATCGTATACTTACAGTATGAATCTCAAAATGTACATATACATGTACATTTTTTTTTGTTTCTTTCTTACCTGCCCTTCGATCACATCACGCGTTTCAACCATACTGCTCTATGCGCGATTCCTGGTTCCGCGCCCCTCACCGGACTCGCTGGTATTTATTATCGACCAAATGATTCAATTATTATTTATTTATTTATTTTTTTTATTTTTATTTATTTATTTATTTATTTTTTTTTTGTAGCTTTTCGAGTTATAGTTATTTCAATGTCATTTAATATTTATTTATCAAACCAGTTTTATTGTCGCGAGCCGTGTTACTTAAATAAATATTTATAATAGCAGGATTAAATAGTAATGATTTCTGAATAATTACATGCATTATACGAGGTGCAGATTTTTGAATTCTCTACGTACGTCGAACATCACGCTGCAACTCCAACTTGACATACTGCAAAGAGCATGGGAATGGCTTACTGCAAACATCGAGGAGAACGCTCAAAGGAAAACAACACTATCATGTCACGTGTGTGCATGATTCTATCGAGTATTTTTTGTTAGTTTCGAACTATAGGATATTCGTTAGTACCCGACATCAGAAATGTTACATATCATTTTGGAAACTTTTATATACTAACGCTTTTGTACGTATTTGAAGATATCTGGAATTATTGTAATAGAATTTAGTATCCAAATTTTGAGAACGAAATATAGTTTTGGTTTGTCTACCAGTAATAGATTGGAGTTTTCAATTAAGATTTGGCTTACACTTTGACATCGGTAGACAGTGAAACCTCTTTTACTGTTTTAGTTGAGAGTTAATTAGTTTCTTTATAAATAACGGTTGTCGCATTTTTCATAAATTTTGTTAATCATAGTTATTGTCGTTAGCTGCGTCATTGGATATTTCTATGTCGTATTAAAATTGTTATTTTGTATTGAGATGGAGTGCCCATAAGCATATATTGCAGATTTAAAAACATTTTTGCGACAGGCTGACGGGAATTGTTTAATAAATTTTGCTCTTCAAGCAAAGAATTTAGCTTATAGATACGAGATTTTAAGGTTCAGAGTCGAGAGGGCATCATCAACATAGAGGATATCTGTTACATTGATAACAGGCAGGTTGTTTTTGTGATGCAATTTCCCCCGATCGGCTCACGAAATTTTCAGTTCGTTTTTGGCGCATGTTAAAATTGAAGTAATAAATTGATATGATCGGTTGTTTGAGATAAAAATCCAATGTGGGCAGAAGTGAAAGATTTTTGTTTCAGTCCTAGTGTAGATGTAGTAGCGTTAAGTCTAATTACTGCGGCCGGTGAAAGTAGGAATTACGTGAGCGTTCAAGTAGGAATGGTGTTGTCCAAATCCGTGCTGAAAGAATTTCCATCAGGGACAGTTTCGCCATCAACCCTGTTGAGTAATATTGAGTAGATTCAACCAGCGCGTAATTAAAATATCGTAAAGTGTCGTTTGTCAAAGAGGGAGTAAGTATTGGAACCTACTGTATTCCCTTCTTTTTAGATTAAGGTGCGGAAGAGATAAAACGTCCATTCCTAAACATTAAGACGTTCAGGCTCACGGCACGATAGTACCTAGAAAACTCGCTGTAAATGTACCACTTAATTGTGTAATTATAACGTTCGTATATAAGCAGTTAGAGCACAAGATCGCGGTGTAGATAAAGTTTATGCAGTTATATTAACCAGGTGCCGAAATCAAACAGTTCGTTTTGATTTAAATAACTTTCGCACACGTTGCGGTGTATCTATTGAAAATCATTAGATTGGGGCTACGGAGATGGGTGAACCCGAAGGACGTCAGATCCGTTCCGAAAGCTGGGAGCATTTTCAGAGACATACCGCTAGGCAGTATAAAGAAGGCCACTGATGTTTGATTAAGAATTAAGGTAAACACTTTCGTTGGTTTATTTAGTTGTGCTGCTGATTGGCCGAATAAAAGTGTTTTTTTTTTATTATTGTATGTGTCGTACGGATGAATATGTTTTTTTGGTAAGTGTATTTGAACCATTCAGTTTATAAAACATATCCATCCGAGGTTTAATTGTGTTACATTATACATTGATTATTTTATACTGTTTATGTAATAATTGAAAAGTTATATGTTACTAAATTTTTCGGCGTTCTAAACCTTCGTTTTGGATATAATTACACTTAAGTTGCTTCAGATTATTTGGGGTTAATGGTCATGCAAGAGCATCTCACATTTCATGGAAGATTCCGACGAAATTTATGTCATTATTGTATTTATTTCTTTGTGTTGCCGGTGTTATCACACCGAACAGGTGTGTTTATTTGTAATATATGTATGGGTTAATGAACTAGAAGTATTTTAATATGATATGTAACAAACTGTGACTCCATTTGTTTATCTGCCGTGTAATTTACATTAATACGAAATTTACAAGGAGGAGATATTTGTGATATGCAAATATCTACTGATTTGGGTTATGTTTATCTGAGAAGTTCGTTGAATTACAACATTTCATAGGGACGAAGTGCGAATATAATTTCAATATTCTTTTGGACAGTAACGTAACAATTTTAAAGAGAATTTGATCTTTTTTTAGCTGTTTAGTTATTTTAATTTGGTTACTATAATTTTATTTAAAGTTAGGTTTAATAAGTAACGTAACGTAACGATAAAAACTATCAAATCACAAGCTGCCTTTGTAGCACGTGATTATTTAGCAAATAGGTGCGAATAGTATTTTGTAACCTTTCAGGTATTAGCGCAACACCTGCAGGTTCGTGGATCTAACTGTGATTACGACAAAAGGTTCAAATACCCTGGCGCCCTTTCGGTTATGACAAACTCCCTAGTCCCTAGTCTGACGTATGCATGACACTGACCCTGTTCTAATGCCATTTTTACCGTAATAATCAAAGTATCTACACATGTTGTTTTGATTGGAGTTCAACGGAACAATTATGAATACGTCCCGCCATTTCTGCTAGTTTGGTGCTGTAAGGAGTTGAAATTATTTATATCCTAACTGATTATTTATTATTTAATCATTTTCCCAAATTAGTAGAGTTCAGAATTAAGAAATATTCAATATTGATTCCCCACTACGATTACTACAAAAAACATTAAAGGTTTTTATGTCAGAGCTGGACTGGTTCCTCCGCCCACGAAAAACCAATGATAAATTCTTTTGGCACACACGTAACTTCGAACGTGCAAGGCGTGTTTTGTACGTAATCAAGCGGCACGCATCATAACGGAAGTACTTTTCATTGTGTTTAGCGCCCCGAGGTTCCTTCTTCAGCGCTCAACTATTCTAGATTTTACATATTGCATCTCGAAGACTTTCTCATCCCGTTTGTAATCTGCTGTCGTTTGAATAGAACCTCTTCTGTATGTAAATAAAACAACACATGCATTTATACAAATATCTCGGACGGAATTCGTAACGTAGGGTCTCCCCCTGTGTCCCATTTTTCCACTTCGACGCAGCTTAATGTCGGATGTCGCCTACTTTAAGCCCTGCATCACTAATAAGCACAGGCTGTGAGCCCGAGTCCATGGGACATTAAATCACGCCTTCATCTAGTTACTCGCCACCACCGTCACCTATATTGTACTGAAGGTTGCGTTCAAAACTAAAATTAGTTATTAAATTATGTTCCAGACGTGAAAGGTATACGTATTCACTTAACGTGATTTTGCCTCTAAATAAGTACTTACTTCTATTATACGAAGTACAGAGAGAAAACCCAGTTCATCTTAACCGCTACGTCATAAGCAGAAACTGCAAGTATCTGCTTAAAGAAATTTTCCTGTATAATAATTAACTTTATACCGCCGAACACAGGAAACAATTACATTAAGGGCCAGACATGAAATTAATGTTAGAGGCTTAACTAAAATTATCCTGTATCCTTCAAGGTTGAATACTGCTTTCGAGAATCTATTCTAGAAATGCTCGTTCGTATTTGTGAAAAACGTTACTGCTACAACACGTATAGTATGTTGTTGATATTTTGAAACCATCCTTTAAACCGACCTTTCAAAGAACCATCCTGATTATGCTCCTGTCCAGCAATTAACAGTGAACAGTTTATATTTTATCGTATCTAAGTTTCTAGATAAAAGAACGTTTTATCTATATGGAAGGGACGCCGTTATTTAGTTAGCTAAATGTGTTCAAGAGTCCTGGAAATAAAAAACCATTGATCCCATTGATATATATATATATATATATATATATATATATATATATATAATTGGCGGGTAATATTGACTGACTAATTTAGATAAATAAATACTAATTGAGGTTGCAGTCAGTAGATAAGGCCAGGAAAGTAAAACCCTTTGTTGCTGAATCGAGCTTTCAGAATTCTTTATTCCTTTACCAAGACAAACCAAAAATTGGCATGCAAAAATGTGCTTGCATTTAATAAATATTAAAAACGTACCTAACGTGAGTCATTAATTAAAGTTACACATATACACAATAAAATTTTTAACACATAACAAAAACATCGCCACTAGTAAACGATTATTAGAAAAATGTGGGGTGTGTATCACTGCCGGAACATATCTAAAACCTGCAATGTCGAAAATCCAAAAATATTACAATTTTTGCAACATTAGATAAGCGGTTATTTAAAATTGAACTCCAATTTACAATCAATACAAAAATATATACACCATTCAGGTTTTAACAAAAAACATGATAAGTAATGCGTAGAATTTACCAAATTAACGTTAAACTGACAACCAAAAACAACGATACGGCGACTGAAAAATTAAAATTAATATAAAATTAATTATCACCAGAATATTGACTAATTATTTCAAATGATAGAATATAACTGTAGATGCTACTTAGTTTATCAAGATCAGAATGTTTGTTTAAAGTATCATTATTTGCATTAATGTAGACCATTTCCAAAAAAAGGCGTTTAGTTAGGTTTTTTCTTAAGCTTCGGTATAGTTCATCTCATGATGCTGCTGGACCACGTGTTCAGCTAGACCACACGTGGATAATTTTCTTTTACAATCACTTTTGTGCGTTGTAACTATACCTAACAAACTTCGCGATGTTTGCCCTATATACGATTTACTGCAACCCTTACCGGAATAGAATACACGATATTTGAATTTTTTAAAAGTTGTTACAGGAGATTTAATTTTAGAATATAAGTTACGTACATAAGTTGTACAGAAAACCTGTTTGAAGTAATCGTTTCATCAGCTACCATTCACACCATTTACAGAGATACAAAACTAGCCTAGTTTTAGCTTTAAAAGATAAGGTCATGATGCTATCTCACGTGAACTACCAACAAAATGGTCTTAAGACACTCAAAAAAATTTTGCTAGAGAATTCATTTCCGAGACATTTTCTCAGTAAACTACTTTTTTCAACATCTGGTCAAAGTAATGTACATCAACCTATGGCTCAGAGTACTAGTCAAAATCTACCTGACACAGATAATGTATTATTTGGTTCATTACCTTACATACCTCTGCTAATCCCTCAGATACTAAAAGTTTTAAAGGACTCACCAATGTGAAGATAGCCACGAGAAATGTTAAAACCGTACGTAACTTATATTCTAAAATTAAATCTCCTGTAACAACTTAGTAAAATTCAAATATTGTGTATTCTATTACATCGCACAAAAGTGATTGTAAAAGAAAATTAACCACGTGTGGTCTAGCTGAACACGTGGTCCAGCAGTATCATGAGATGAACTATAACGAAGCTTACATAAAGAAAAAAGTTAACTAACCGCCTTTTTTTGGAAATGGTCTACATCAATGCAAGTAATGATACTTTAAACAAACATTCTGACATTGATAAACTAAGTAGCATCTACAGTTATATTCTATCATTTGAAACAAGTAGTCAATATTCTAGTGGTAATTAATTTTAATTTTTCAGTCGCCGTATTGTTGTTTTTGGTTGTCACTTTAAAGTTAATTTTGGTAAATTCTAGGCATTACTTATCCTGTTTTTTATTAAAACTTGAATGGTGTATATGTTTTTATATTTTAATCTGTATTGATTGTAAATTCAAGTTCAAATTATATAACCGCTTATTTAATGAATGTTACAAAAATTGTAATAATTTTGGATTTTCGACATTACAGGTTTTAGATATGTTCCGGCAATGATACATAAGCACCCACATTTTTCAAATAATCGTTACTTGTACTATGGCCAGCCCGTTCTGCAGATATAACACCTTTGGGTTTTTTTCTTTGGGGATACATTAAAAATTACATTTGTGGAAACGATATTGAAAACGAAGAAATTTTACAAAGATTAGTTCTCAAAGCGTTTGCTAGTATTACTCCTCAAATGCTGAATAATGTTTTAGATGCTACAGTTAGAAGATGCTATTTATGTTTAGAGAATAACGGGAATCTTTTTGAACATCTTTTGTGAGTTTATTAACCTTTAAAATAAATTTGTTTTTTATTTTTCTATTATTTAAAATTACAAAACATAATTTTATAATAATTTTACGGTTTTCCAATGTTTCTAGTATTAGTTTTATCTGTACGTTTTCGACGTTTTACATTGAATATGAATTTTCTCATCCGAAACGTATCAAAAATATAAAGTGTGATATATGGTTGAATTCAGAATCAAGGAGTGAATTTAAATGTGGCAAAAATAATTTTTTCGTGTATTTAAAAAAATAACGTTGCTGATGGTTGCTAACAAACGAAAGGTTGTATCAAAAATTGAATAACAGTATTAAGTAGAGCTGGAAAAGTGGTAATGAAAATGTGCTCTTCTTTTCTTGGTAGCTCGTCAAATAAGGTCAGAAAAAAATAAAAACGAAAATCAAAAAATTCAATTTTTTCAAATATCTCGAAAACTAAAAGAGATATTCGAGTTCTACAAAGAAGAATAAGAATAAAATTGTGTATCCTAATATCGACTCCGCGATTCGACCAGTGCCTCATTCCGATAAAATACCCGTGCCAGTTTATGAAGAGCTTCCTTCACTTGAGTACTCAGATGCTGAACCCATGTCAGATGGTATTGAGGAGCAAGATTCGGATGTAGAGTCTGACCATGAAGATATAATTTATAATTGAGGACCACAATGTTTTACTCAAGCAAAATTGAATGATTTAGTCAGGGATTTGGGCCTATCAAAGGAATCATCGGAACTGCTAGCTTCAAGATTAAATGAAAAGAACTTACTCGAGCAAAGTACGAAGGTAACTTTTTATCGGAGTAGGGAAAGTGATCTTGTACAATATTTTAAACAAGAGTGTGAACTTGTTTATTGTAACAATGTGCCAGGTTTGCTAACTAAAATGGGCGTTGTACAATATGGCCCAAGTGAGTGGCGTTTGTTTATCGACGGTTCCAGCAAAAGCCTCAAGTGTGTCCTGCTACACAACGGGAATATTTTCGGTTCAATTCCTATTGGATATTCCGTTCAATTAAAGGAAACATATGACGACATTCAGAAGGTTATAAAGTTGTGTGGATCTCAAAATGGTAAACTTCTTACTTGGCTTTCAAAGAGGATATACAAAATTTCCGTGCTTTTTGTGCCTCTGGGATAGTCGAGCTAGAAACCAACACTGGATTCAGAAAGTTTGACCTCCCAGAACATCCTTAGATGTAGGAGAAAAGAATATTATAAGTCAGCCTTTAGTCGACAGAGAAAAAGTAATTTTTCCACCTCTTAACATAAAATTGGGTCTTATGAAGCAATATGTTAAAGCTCTAGATTTACAAGGTGACTGTTTCCAGTACATACGTGAAAAGTTTTCACGACTAAGTTACGAAAAAATTAAAGCTGGGGTATTTGATGGACCTCAAATTAGAACGTTGATGAGAGATCCAAATTTCATCAACTCTATGAACGAAGCCGAAAAAGAAGCCTGGACTTCATTTACGATGGTAGCGAACAATTTTCTTGGAAACAAAAGCCTTTATAGTCATCTTGATAGGTTTCCCGAAAATTTAGGTGCTGTAAGCGATGAACAAGGTGAGAGATTTCATCAAGATTTAAAAACCATGGAAACTCGGTACCAAGGAAGATGGTATCCTCATATGATGGCCGACTACTGTTGAAGTATTTAAAGGGGCTGCTAAACCAACATTCACAGCAGAAAGTCTTACAAACGAAAATTTATTCCCTCATTGTTGTTTTTCTGTTTAAAAATACTCTTGTAATTTTTTAATGAATATTGTGTAAATACTTGAACTACACTAATATTGTATTTAAATAAATAAATGAATTATTACAATTTTATACTTTGTTTATATCGTATCAGTAGTAACAACTTAACCGCATTAGTGATTTTTCAAAGAGTATAGTATGGTATAGAATTTAATTCTGACGTGATACGCAAAAACTAATATGATTTTCGGATTCAGCATACCCAAATTAGTAAAAAACAAGTCTAAAATAGAAGTCAACAAAAAATGTGTTGGGCAGTGTAATATAATGAGGAAATTTTAAGTATATATGAAGAGATCCCTAATAATTTAAGAGCATTTAAAGGCGAAGTCTCCATAATTTAAATTATTCAAATTTAACATACCTACTTGATTTATTAACTTCATTGGAAAATTAAATATTATCTTCAAGAGACTAATAAACTTGTCATTATTACTGTCAATTTCGATAGTTTAAGTTGCCTTTTATTTGTATCTTATGCGAATCACATAGGTACGTCTAGTGCTATTATTCGTTTCAACCTAACAATGAGATTGAAGTTTAAACTAATAATGGGGCTAGGGCAATGTGATTTTGATAGCACACTTGTCATCAGTCATCAATCCGAAGGATACTTATTAGTCTCTCGGCTATCGTCTCGACTGCAAAACTTGAGGTAAATAATGATGAACTTATACGTCTTACATAATTAAAAATTGTTATTAATTTTGTTAAATACATAAATAAAAGTTTGCCTCGAGTAGGATTTGAACCTACGACCTGTACTTTGCTAGAGTACCGCGCTAATCAACTGCGCCACCAAGGTTCAAGCCCCAATCGATGTAAATTTTGTCTTTATGTATGTAGAACTGATGTAAATTCTAAATATAATGAGAATTACAATCAAATTACTTATATTAATGGAATGTGAGCCTGCAATATCGCTAGGATTCACACATACCAAAGCAACTTGACTAATATTAAATTATTATAAGTTTTTGTTTAATTACATATTTACCTTTGAACTTATTCGTTCATAACAAAAACTTATAATAGTCTTACATAATTGTACATTATTTTAGTACATTTCTTTTGTACGTTTAAGCTCAGTCACTTAGTATCAATTTCTAATCCGCTACAATTAATAGTGCCGAATAGATTCGCAAGTTAACCGACAACCTGTTCCTCAACATCACTTAGCTACCGAAATTTGAAGTTTAAATGCTACTGTATTTGGACCATTACTTATCCAAATTAATTTAACGGTTAACGCCCCCGTTCACCTTCACGGAACTAGATTAGTACTGCAGCTCACATTACAATTAAAGATTTACAGTATTTTTTACATTGGCGCCATAATAATTCTCTGGGGACATTCGGTTGTTTAAACTTAAGGGGCTCATCTCAACTACACATTAGTGTTCACAAATGATGCAAAAATTAAGTAAAATCTTATTTAATTCCGCTTTAAGTCGAATACCTATAAGACATTATAGAGTTTGTCAATAATACCTTAATCCTGTTGCAATCATGCGTTATAGTTAGAGACTAACTTTGCAAGTTACATTGTTTCGTCTGAACTAGTTAGAAACACTTCTAAGATTTACCCACCATTAGCTTTGTATTTGCATACCTACATTTAGATGTGCAACATATTACTGAGTTAATATTTTAATTCTCTCTAACAATAACTATGTCGTAGTGTTAAAATTAAGGTATAATTAAAAATGAGAAAGGATGTATATGACAAAACGATCTATCTAACTTAATAATAATGTCAACGTGAAAGTAATGACGTTAAAATAGCACAACTTAACACGAAAAGACTAGCTCGAAATACATCGACAGATACATTACTTCGGAAATGAAGTTTGTTTAAAAATACCTTTTTCACACCTTTTTAATGTTTGATTCCATAAAGTTGACGCCTTCAACTTTTCATAAGTGCTTGGACTCAAAGAATTCCATACTATATTTTACTTACATCGTTACCTACACTTTATTTAATTTCAACATTATGACCGAATCCATTTACAATTTATTACTGTGTAGTTGCATGATTTTCGTCGTCGTATTTATCAATTTACCTTGTGCACGTTTAGATTGGTAGGTTGACTTATATGATTGTAAAAAGCAAATATGACGGGTAAGTACTATAAATAAATATGTTTCTTCTATGCATTTCTATTTATGGAAACCATAAGTACGATTTAATTTGTCTACCCTAATTCAACCAAAGAATTATAAAAAAAATCGGCCAAAATTAATATAAACATCACGAACGTTAAGGGTTTAACTGGTCTTCAACAATATTGGAAGCGTCGCTTCGCTCTCTCTTCAAACATTTTCGACCAGTAAACAAGCCTTATCGTTCGGTTAATATATTATACGAGGAGCGTTTATTCAAAAACGGTTATGTCTAATTTAAAAAAAAAATTGAACCAACAACGGATTCGTGATCTATTTCTACTTTTACATATATTTGATGTACATTGGTTTTGTACCGTATCTAGAGCATTACGAAGTTCATGTATTCATTCAAACTTAGACATGTCAATGTATTCCAATGGTACAAGAACAATCATTCAAATATGGTCATATCCAATGCGATATAACCTCAAAACAGAACATGTCCCCAGCAAAAGTAAATCCTCTTTTCCCGATAACTTTCGTAATGTGTGTTAAAAATTAATGCATTTATGGAACCACACTTACGCTTGTGTATAAAATATTTCGAATGGTAAATTTCGTCATCTGGATTACACGTTAAAACATTGTTATGTAAATATTTATGCCATTTTCTCAGTTTTGTGAGTACATACCGTATCGCTTGTGTGGTTGTTAGTTCATTTTATTGTAAACATGGAAACCAATGTTGGCTCAATTAACAGTGAAGGAAGAAAACAGGACTGTAAACGTGTGACATCTAGAAAATCTAATAAGCGGTAAGTAGTGTAACAGTATTAAACCATCAACTGGGTATATGTTAGGTTATGGAAGCCCAATCATTTTCGCGCCTTTAATCACTTTTTATGTCTCAATCTGGTTAAAATTTCACTGCTATCACAGAGGGACATTGCGATTTTAATACTATTGCCCTGATTTTTTGCAGGATTTTATGCCGGCGCGGATCCGTATTTAAAAAGGTTGAAAAGAAAAGTGCTATGAAATTCCTGATAAGGTCAGTCAAGATCAAAAATTATGTAAATTTATGTCCCTTCTTCTACCTTCAAGAAGACGTAAGCGCGAAAATACAGCTGAAGGAAAGGAGAAGGCTAAAGGTTTTACAGTATTTTGCTATTTCCCTTGTGGAATAGGTATTCTGCAACTTTGTCGACAATTTTTAATGGTGGCATTTAATATTACAAAAAGCAGACTGAGTACTGTCGCCAAAATGATTGAAAAAAGGCGATGTTCCGAAGGAGCGTCGAGGAAGTGGTCGAGTTTCAAAATTAAGTGCTTCAAAAAAAGATACTATTCGAAAATTTCTAAACGCTTTACAAGCAACAGAAAGTCATTACAGTAGAAACAAGTGTGCAAGAATCTATTTATCTGCTGAACTTAATTTGTCCAAATTATACAGACTCTATAGCTCATGTACTGACGAATATTACAAAGTAGCGCTGTCTATGTTTAAAAGAGTGTTTTATTCCGAATTTAATATTGGATTCTCCTCACCAGCTACCGATGAATGCAGGACATGTTTAAACTTAAAGAACGCTATTGAAAATAGCAAAAATTCTGTTACGAAGGAAACTGTACTGAAAGTGCATCCAGTAAGGGCTAATACTTTCTATAAATTGATATAAAAAGATCATCCTGATAGCATTGCTTAATGCTTTGACCTTCAGCAAGTACACCCACTGCGTAAGCCGTCAATACAAGACGCATTTTACAAACGGCAGATAAGTTCTTGTACTTTCTGCTGCGTTGATATTCAAACCAAACGTACAGCATTTTGTACATGTAATGAAATGGAAGCTAGTCGTGGAGCCGTAAAATTAGGGTCGACATTATTCATACATTTACAGTCATTAACTTTGCAAAATAATGTTGTTACCATTCAACTTTTCTGTGAAAGCTGTGGGGGGAAAAATAAAAATGCCCACATTATTCATATATATTTATTCGTATTGGCTGCGCGTTGTAGCTCCCCCACACATTCAAGAGATTGTAATATATTTTCCAGCGGATAGGGTCTTCGGACGGGTAGAAAAAATTCTGAGGCGTAAATCCATTATTAAAAATCCCGACGAATATGTAGAATTTTATCGACAAGTGGGACAGGTCAAAAGTTTGGGGCAAGAGTGGTGTCTATATAACATTAAAGATCTTCGTAAAATTTACGATAAAATTTCTGGAATTAAGAAGTTAAAACGATGTTTTTTGATGAAACAAGACATTAAAAATTTATCTACAATCAAATACTTTTGTACTCCTTTCTACAAGTTTGAGACAGAACAGAGGGACTATTCATCTCTAGTAAAAAGAGGGATAAAAGAAGGTAGCTATAAATTAAAGAAGCTTCCTCTAGGTAACGCTATCTGTCAAGAAAAAAAAAAGAAAACGTTAAGTGTTTGTTAGAAAAACAATTTAACAACGAGGATCTTCGTTGGGAGGACCAACACGAATTTATTTTTTACAAACAAATTTTTAATGACTTCTTCAACGGAGGAACACCAGATGGAAGGTGAAAACGAAGTAGTTCATATTGAAGAAGGAGAAGGAGAACAGTGCGATTGCTAAGAATTGGACTGCAATGTTCACATCTAATTCCTATATAATTCTTATAATGTTCTTATTTTTCTGTTTTTGCTGTTTTGCTTTTTGTAATGAATAAAAATGTTCACAATGGAGAAATATTTATTCATTTTACAATCATATAATACCATTTCAGTCAAATTAGGAAATGTCCACAATGTTCAACCAAAGACAGTCAAGTCCACACAGTTTTTTCCTGATACAGGTACTATTTTTTAACTTTCATTTTTGAAATTTTGTAGTTTTATTTGCAATATTTTAAACAGTTTTCCTACAGAAACAGCAGTTTTAAATCTTTTTTTGCCATAGAGGTAAACGTTTTTGCCACTTTTCTTGTAATCAGTTTTATTGGACATGATTGTTTTTTGAATAAACGCTCCTCATATTATTCTTTGGTAAGTTGGTTAATACAACAAACTAACCTGTTAAATTATAATAGCTTGGAAGCATTTTATAAGTGTATATTTGTTGTTACCAATGATATTTGATATACGTGTTTTTCATTTCAGCAGAAAGATTTTTGAAATAATTGAAATATTGAATTTGTTTACTAGTAATAAAGCTTTCAGAAAATTGGTTCCCGTGTTAAATTTTCAGTATCTCTGATAAAGATATTGTAGATTTACCAGCAGATGTATGATTTTAACATGACTTTGAAATAAAGTAAATAAAGCCGATGTCGTAAATTTCTAAGAGCTTCCGCAAAAATTTGAAACTAGCTATAAAAAGGAGTACGCAGTAATCAGTGGAATGTGGAAGTTTGAAGGTATTATTATATCTTGAAGATAAATCTTATTTGCAGTTGCGCTTGAGCTGTTAAAGACATCTAAACGACCATCCTAGTGGACACGGTTCTACGTGCTATTAGCCAATAAAATACAATTCCAATCTTAGTAGGGATAATGAACACATTTATAACGTATGCTCTAATGCAAAGGAAAAATTTTTCGATGTCGATGTATGTTTGTACCAGTTCGTGAGGAAAATACAGGTTATAATACAGGTATCGCTGACATATCGCTGCGGGAAATTATGCTGTATGAGAACAGAAGGCATTGAAAACAAAGGATCGGTACTGGTAGTACCCACACCTTAAACAAGACAACAAAATACTTACTGTTATTTCTGAGGGAGATGTTCTTGGCCTATTAGAATTTTACCGCCACCACGTTTTATTGTGCCTAAGCACTGAACCAGCGGGAGATTTTTGTTTACATACAGATGAGTAAAATGTATAGCACAGATAGCCGGTATTACGACTTTGCAAAATATCCTAGAGTGATCACAACATACTTGGGTTTCGAAAATATAACGTGTTCACTGAGTACTAGTTTCGTCGCTACTTAGTCATCAATTTATCTGAAATGTACCACCACCAAAAGGACAATAATTCTGGAAGTCTTTCAGTATTACAGAAATATTAATTTTGGATGTCAAAGAAAACAGAAAAATCGGTTATATTTTGTTTACTAACCATAGCACTTCAAGTGCACCAATATAATTTTCAACATGTTTCAGATTCTAAAAGTTATGTCAAAGTAAAGTGTAACATAGCAGTTTCAGAGATAGAGATAGCGAACTTCTTATTTTAAATGCCTTCTACATTGGTCAAATGGGCCGCAAATTTTAAACTATGTTATAACAAAATTTTATTGGATCAAAAATAATGTTTGCCGACCCCGTCATAAAACTGGGCATTCATTTGACTCCAAGCATAATAATGAAATTCTTCACGCTTGTGATAAGAGTATTAAAATTGACCTGTTAGAAACCAAAGAGGTAGTACAACATTGTGATCAAAATCCGGATTACTCCTTAAATGAAATGTTAAATCTCAACAAAAATTTTTTAGTGAATTTACGTTCACCGTGTATCTTAATCTTCCGTTTTAGTTGATAACACTGCAGTGATTCTAAAAATCCTTCCAGCTAAGGTTTTCCTGTCCTAGCAAATAAATTCCTATGACAACTTTCCTATTTCCGTCCACAACCGAATGTAGTATTGTTTAGAAATACTATAAGTTGCTCACATTCAACCACAAATCAATTCATTCTCACTTGATCTCGAAATAACTCTCCTGACTAGTAAGAATCGTGCGAATTACCTACCTGTTATTAATTTAATTATAACCTGCCCGTTCGCACCACGAGGGATTGTAAATATTTACCTAGGACATTGTTTTACTACTGGAGGTTCACGCCCCAAGAAGTAAAGCGATTTCACAAACACGTTTCCCCTCCTAATTGGTGTACAAGAGGCAATCTCAAATATACCCATACCGAGTAAGCACTTCGAAGGACGTGTAATGATTGCTAATAGTGTTACCTTGTTAACGTTGGTTTTGACCCCAATTGCGAAGTAATCTTATACCGGGAACTATCCCTTTTTTTCCCCACCAAATCTCTGCTATCCCTCCCCTTTCATAACACCCATTCGGAGTTTGTACCAACGAAGAGTGTAAAGAAAACATTACTTAATTAATTAATCCTGTTTCCCCGAATAAAACCTAAACGACCACCGACACCTTAAAAACCCCGGTATATCCACTAATTTCCGCACACCACCTGAACGCCCCCTCGACTTCCAGATACCTGGTATTTAAACAAATTAAAATCCGACAAGATTCGCGTTGTCACAAAATTTTCATATACCATCCCACTTTTCACTTTGCCCGAATCATTACATTTAATTTTACCTGCCCCGATTATTAATTGTTAAACCTAATTAACTACCCTCTCCCTCCATTTAAATACCTGGACCAAATATTAAACCACTTCACTTTATTTTAAATGGTAATTTTATTACACGATTTTAATGTACAAAACACAATTTCAATTATAATACATTCATTTTATACGACACCGTCCTTTAACCTATATGGGATTACGCCGTTCCATCCATTTTAATAAAGATCCATTAAAATTGAATAAATCCCTTTTAAAATAACTAACAATTTCATAACCAAGAAATCATCCGTTTTCATATAAACATTCCTAACGATATTATACAGGACAAGATCAAATATCCACCTGTTTTCCACAATAATTGCCTATTCACAAATACCCCCACATTTCTCCACTTGGATTTCAATTGTTTCACAATTCATTAGTTAATTACTACATCACACACCCTTTTACCTGCTTCAACAATTGTACATTGTGTTCCGGCAAACGTGACGCAAGGTCCCGCTGTCAATTCCTCTTCATATACATACTATATATATATATATATATATATATATATATATATATATATATATATATATAGTGAATTCTTAATAACTAGGTATAGTTATATTTTTAAAGGATAATGCTGGGATTTCTAGTTCAGTAGGCATACAGGTAAAAGCCATAATGTGATAATATTTATTACTATTTTATATATTTCGGTTAAAATTTTAACCTTCATCAGAAAAACGTCTACAATAGGAATTAAAACATATTTGTGTAACTAATTATAAAACATATGTGAACTTACAATTAAATGGAAAATTACTGGTGAACAAATTAATTGATTGACGTGAGTGACATAATTGTGAATGGTATGATAAGGTGATCTATTAAAATTATTCTTAACCATATACATTCAAAACCATAGTATAAAGTGTACAATATATAAGAACTCTAATAACATGATAACAAGGTAAACATAAAATTAACTAACTACTAAACAAAGTTGGTGACCTACAAAATGTGTTTTGAGTTTTATACATTGGAATATTGAAATAAAAATATATATATTAGAGCTTCAAAACGATTAATTTATAAGAAATTGAATAAAAGATTATTAGTTATTACATACTTACTTTTTTCTTTCTTTTGGTGAAAGGCTGTTTTAACAAATATTTATAAATAGAACTTAGTCCATTAGTATCAGTTTTATGATTAACACAAATTTCTGTGTTGTTATTAATGTGGCACATTTCTAAAAATTTTCTTTTTTGATTATCACTTTAATTAATCGTTTTGAAGCTCTAATATATATATTTTTATTTCAATATTCCAATGTATAAAAATCAAAACACATTTTGTAGGTCACCAACTTTGTTTAGTAGTTAGTTAATTTTTATGTTTACCTTGTTATCATGTTATTAGAGTTCTTATATATTGTACACTTTATACTATGGTTTTCTTGAATGTATATGGTTAAGAATAATTTTAATAGATCACCTTATCATCCCATTCACAATTATGCCACTCACGTCAATCAATTAATTTGTTCACCAGTAATTTTCCATTTAATTGTAAGTTCACATATGTTTTATAATTAGTTACACAAATATGTTTTTAATTCCTATTGTAGACGTGTTTGTGATGAAGGTTAAAATTTTTAACCGAAATATATAAAAATAGTAATAAATATTATCACATTATGGCTTTTTACCTGTATGCCTACTGGAACTAGGAAATCCCAGCATTATGCTTTTAAAAAATATATATATATATATATATATATATATATATATATATATATATATATATATATATATATATATATATATATATATATATATATTAATATACCAAAAACTCGTCACTGTTTATTAATTAATTGGCATAAAAACCAGCCTAAAAATAGCATCATCTGTTATAGTTTCCAAATCAGTGCGATCTAGCCCGATAATGTCCAATCCCTAGGACATCAGAGTATTCTTTTAATTTTATTTTATTGGAATACTAGAATTATTTTTTATTAATGTCTAATAGATTTAATTACATATACTGTGTGAATTTCTTTCAACCATAGGCAACCCAACCTACACCGTTTTGGTGATAATAACTGTTAACTATGTAAATTTGTGGCATATAATGAACGCTGAATAAGAAAAATAAATTTGATTATCAATGAGTAAAAATACACAAATTGTTAATGTGAACTAAAATATATGAATAAAAGTATATAGTAGTATAAAACCATTAATAATACCACAAGCTTAGGAGATATTAAAAAAATCAGAAAACGCCATTTTCTAAAAACGCAAATACTTTCCTCACACGTTTAACCGAAAATCTTTAGATTTCAGATTTTCAACTATATATATATATATATATATATATATATATATATATATATATATATATATATATACACCAGTCATATGTTCATTAACAAAAAAAAAGCTGAGAAAATTTAAACTAAATACCTATAGTTAATCCAAAAGTGTCGACTTCAGAAATTTAAACAGAAATTAATGTTAAAATGCTCACACAAACGTCAAGTCGAAGACGGTACATGCTCGTAGACACAGAGCGTCACTCTAAAAAAGTACTTTATGGACAAATGTAAGTCAAGCGAAAACTAGACACGACGGACAGTGATTCAGAATTGAATTTTAGGGTGACAAAAATCCCATAACATTTTAATAGCTGACTTTTTCATTTTTTAAACTATGTTTGTGGGATTTTGTTCATAACAAATACTTATAAATGGATTATACTGGGTGTAATTAACAAGTGGTGCGCCTTTATAACGTTTTTGTTATAAATTTCTGAAAATTGGATATTAGATATATTACGCATTTGTACAATTTTCGACATATGCGGAGTATTTCTAGTACTTCCGGTTAGACCGAAAGTGACGATATGTTTTTATTTTTAATTGAAACACCCTGTATGTTTATCGATGTTACGATTCAGAATAACTATATCTAAATCTAACTAAGTACGGTTTGTGCTTTTTCGACACCTGCACTAACTTTTATTTCATATTCAAAAGTCCGTACTAGTTCTGATTGGATATATACAAATGTGGTATCCAGTTATTCAGAAAAAATCCTGCACTTTTTTACACAGAGTACGTCACCTTCGGTTCATGTGAAAAAATTGAGTTTTAAGAAAAAATCTATTTTATGCATATTTAGCCTAAAATAAAACCACTAATATGCTATATTCATATACAATAATACATTTTTGTCAGGCTATCTACTTATGATTTTGATAATTATTAATGACACTAAATCGGATGTTAAAAATACAATAAAAGTTAGGTTAGGCGTACAAAAATTATAAACTATACAAATTTATAATAAAATACTTATCTTTTCTGGGGTTTTTCAATGGTGTATTTTAAATTATGCAATCTAAACGTTTCGATAACACTTACAGTTATCTTCGTCAGTAGTAATATTTGTTAAAATTGTTAAAGATGTTGTAAACAATTTTGTCAAAGTTGAAAAATTAAAACATAAACATCAGCCTGCTATTAATATAATAGTTTGAGAAACGTATAAAGCCAACTATAAAATTAAATTTTAGTAAAGAATAACTAGGTCATTAAAAACTAAATATTGTTAAACTGCCTTAAAGATGACAAATCAGAACACTCTCTACGACGAAAGCTAACAATGAAATTTGGCAGCCAAAAAACGCATTTAGCAAAATTTAATCGAGTTATGATGTAAGTGTAAAGTTGTGAAAAACTTCAATTTGAAAATGATAGAAGCATTCATAAATCCAGACATCACATCAAATAAAATAACCCAGTTAAATCTAACAGAGAGATATCTTTATCAATAAGTGGAAGTGTTATTAACAATGAAAAGCATAATGCAGAATATTTTTTGTAATTTTTAATTTTAATTTAATTTCAACTACTTATGTTAAATCATAGAGCTGTGGTAATTATGTACAAATTTGTATTCAAAAAGTCATTTTCTGTCAAAATATCAATAAACATATAGGTTGCTCCTTTGCGGTCAAACCGGGATTACTCGAAATGATCCGCATATGTCGAAAAATGAACAAATAGGTCGTATACCTAACTTTCAATTTTCAAACATTTGCTTTAAATAAAAAATATTACACCCGGTATAGAGTGTGATTTTTATTTTCGTGACGTGTTCCGTACTTTTTAATTTATTTACAGTATTTTATTAAAAAAAATTATTTTTTATGGGAGCCTAAAAATATTTGCTTTAACTGAAATATTTTTAAGAAGGTTTCGATTGTGCTGCATCTTAAATATCATTATCAAGTAAATGGGATTAATAAACAAATAAATAAACAAAATGTTGTTTAAACAAAAGTTGAGGAGATAACAATGATTTCACTAAAATAAAACATAAAATTATATATAAATAACAATATTTTTTATTAATTTAATTTTATTTTAAACTATTTTTTTAATATAGAATTATTAAATTTATATTGGGAGAATTCAACAGAAGAATCACATCTTTTATTAGTGGAGTTGATCGGCCTATGTCTACAGTTTTTGCTTTTGGAACACGACGTTTCGGAAGCGGACTGTGCTTCCGTCATCAAGCTTAGTCCTGAGAAAGACTGTTTTCGCACTTGAGTCCAATTCATATGTTATATATAATTTTTCTCAAGCACTTGACTACTCTCAAATTTGAACTTCGTACCTTTCACTTACTAGTCTGACACTTTACCGCTGAGCCACTGAGTAATCCAATATATATTTTTTAGAACTTATATATATATATATATATATATATATATATATATATATATATATATATATATATATATATATAAAATATAAAACTTTTTCGTGGTTGCGCATTATTGAAATCCATATGGGTAGGTTGTATACACAATTCTTGGAATTCTGATCTTTGTATGGTTAGCTTTTGGTGAGTATTCCCATGAGCGTTCTGGTCGATTTGCAGTGCGTATCTTGTATTTGTTGCCCATCCTTCGTATGTCTGAGATACCTTGTATACATGGTATTATCGCTGTATATTTAGGTTCTTCTTTTTCAGTTACAGTTTCCCTGTTTAGGTTAGGTGTCAGATCGGGGTTGCCATTTACTTTGAGTGTTCTAGCGATATTTCCTTTTTCTTTGTTCAGGTCCTCTTGTTTTGAGCATATTGTTTTTCCTCTATCGTACAAGCATTTTTCCACGCCTAACTTCTAAAAAATATATACAGTGGCTCAGCGATAAAGGTGTCAGACTAGTAAGTGAAAGGTACCAAGTTCGAATCTGAGAGTAGTCAAGTGCTCGGGAAAAAATTATATATAACATATGAATTCGACTCAAGTCCTTCTCAGGACTAAGTCTGATGACGAAGCAGAGTTCGCTTCCGAAACGTCGCGCTCCAAAAGCAAAAACTGTGGAAATAGACCGATCAACTCCACTAATAGGAAACCACAGTTACAAAACACTTATAATACAGAATCACATCTTTGTTCAATGTACCTTTTCGTCTCGGTGACAAATTTCTTATACTAGAAATTACTGGGTCAGAGGATACTAAAAGAATATTTAACAAATCTTGGATCGTACATTTTCTGGATATTTTACGAGTGTTGTGCTCTCTGTAACATGTTACTTGTTCATGGCGCGATTCTTGTGCAACTTCTGAAAACTGACCAATGGGCGGTAAAAAACAAGTCATAACATCTTGACCATGGATAAAGATTTAGTACAATGTGGGAGACATTAGGTACCATTTGTATAAACTGACAAAGTTCTGCGGTTGTAAAAGGATATTCACTAAATTTAATTCAATCTACTTCATAACAATTACTTAAACAATTTAAAATAATACTAAACCGATAAATTAAAACTTTGTCTATACCTATAATGCTGGATACCAAGTCTGGATTTCGAAAAAATCCTCGAGCTGTATTGCTGTCATTTGTGTTTCCAAATCCAGGCTTGGGTACATCTACTAGTAAGTTCATTTTTCCCGAAATTCACATATTATATATTTATTTCTCGTTAAAAACAGTGCCTCGCTATCCCCTCGAACTTGCGAGTTAAAAAACCTAATCTGGAGGCTATATGTAACAGACACTCAAAAAACCGAACATAGACATGTAAAGATGCCAAACCAAAGTTAATAGCACCTTGGTTACATGCAGACCTGGTACGATTACTCACTGAAAGTAATTGAAATCACAAATACCAAATACTGGTCAATTTCCAAATGATTTCAAATATCGATTACTTTCTGAACCATAATATGAATTAGATTACCAAATACCCATTACCAATTACCAAATACTTTGATCAATCACGATTTTAAATCATTTAACAGATAATTAAAATACTCAAAAGTAATTCAAATACTGAAAAGTAATTCAAATCCTCAAAAGTAATGTAATTACTCAAATGTATTTCAATTATCACACTAATTCAATTACTCGAAGGTATTTAAATTATCGTAAAGTAATTCAAATATTGACAGTTAGACATGAAGATAAGCTTTATAGTTGGGTGGGTTAGTATATGTAACCTGTTGTAATTTGGTAACCATACGGCATTTAATGATCAAGCCAATTCTTTTGATATTTACGTCTCCAAAACCACATAGAATGATGTTTGAAGTGATTACCGTTTTTGTTTTTTCGGTGACTCACGATCACGGAAGAGTGTCCTGTACATACTCTCCCAAGAGAAAAAAAATTTTGTTTGCCCTTGATTTGCAGAAGACCTATCCAGAAGGAATAATCTTTATCATTTAGTGTCGGAATAAAGTTATCAATGAGAATGAGTTTAGACCTTTATTGTGCAAATTATTTTAAATATCAGTATACATTCACTGCTAACTTTATCTGATAGTTAAATATTTATAAATTGATGTACCGGCTAAATGCGGTATTCTCTACTATTAGATAATAAAATTTTAAACACACAAATAATTAGGAAATATTGAGTTTATTATAAACAAAAGTCAAATACTGAGTACAAAAACAAAAGTAATAATTACGGAGTACAAAAGTATATCCGATAATCACAATAGGGTTAGGAACTGCGCTTAACTTAACTAATCTTACAGAGGTTGTCCTTTAGTTAACTGAACGGAACAGCAAATATTAAAGATATATAATATTCATGATATGATCATAAAAACGGAAGATAGTATTCTGCGACATCCCCAATTAACCGGATTACTCTGAACAGCTCTGACAAGTTGGTGAATATCAACCTATTTAAATTGTAGATTGCAGTTTGATTTAAGCAACACCAAATTTTCAAAATTGAGTCACTAAGACAGCTTCTTCGCGGAGCATTTATTATTTCTGCGAAGGAAAATAACCTCTCCACGGGTGCTGATGATGGAAGGCAGGTATTATAGCGATAAAATAATGATTTAATAGTTGGATATTTATTTAAACTTAGTAACTGTGTATCCGGATCATTTAAATATTGAGTAGTTCTAACTCTACTGGTCTTTAACAGTCTCGTTAGTTTTAGCACTGGATTTATAATCGAATTCAAAAAGTCTCTTCACTGGACTGGGGCTTCTGTAATGAAATTTCGGAATGAGTTACCTTATCGAAATGGTCTTTTTTATCGCCGTCAACTATAAGCCTCGTTATAAAATCACTGAAATCACGGGCTGATGTGTTTTCGACGAAATCTTGAAAATTCGTTATCCACTTTAATCTTCCGGTGGTGGCGCATTTTTTTTCTTTAAACTTTAGTCACCCCGGTCTCTTAGACCAAGTGAGCTTAAAAAATAGAAAAATTTTTTTTTTTCATTTATCGTATAAGAATATGAATTAATGAAATATAATGACCCATTTTAGACAATAAACTTTATTAGTTTACATGTAATATAGCTTTGAACAAAACGCAGAAAAAATAAGCATAAACATGTTACCCTGTATAAAAAAAGGAAATGCAAAAAAGTAGCAAAATATAAAGACTCAAGTATGGTAACTTAACATATTTGAAACAAACTAGTACAAAAAACTTATAGCTAAGCATATTTATTGCTGCTCCCTGCAGTTCTGACAAACACCTATAATATGCTCCAAACACATAAACGCATCACATTTGTAACATGAAAAACGAGTCTTTCTATTCTTTTTCCAGCCACAGTAAATACATCTGCCAGTGGGTAGTGGTTTTTCTTGGATTCCCCCTTCTTCAATTTTTGTAATTTCCATAAGTCGGAGCTTCAACGTCTTTGGAAGGTTGGTAAAAGTTGCTCGTCGTTTCAAATGTGGATGGATTATGGCATTTGCCATATCTCTCAAAAAATGTCGCCGTCGTAAATAATTTTAATGCGGGTTGTTGACTTTGTATATTACTTGGCAATTGATTCCTGCAATATTCAAAATAGTATAGAATATGACCATGGGCCATCTTCTGTTGTTACGGGAGCAATCGTAAGAAGCGCACAATTTATCCACGACACCAACCCCTCTTTTTGTGCTGTTATATGTAGTGACTATTACTGGCTTACATTTCGAGCCACTGTCTTAAGTCAATGTCATCATGATGATGCATACTAGACGTTAAAATAACATTTTTGCGTTGCTTTGGGATATAAGAAACTATGGTTAAATCCTCCGTAAAGCCAAACATACTTGTATGGTTGGGACGTTTATTGGGATTGGAAAACTCGACTCTTTTATTTTTTCTTAACGTCCCAATAGCGGTTATCTTATAATCTCGAAGTAATTTTTCAACAAGAGGAATTGATGTGAACCAATTGTCCATTGTCAAGTTAATATGTGAACCAGAGAGATGTTTGCACAGTCTTAAAACCACATCATATGGGCTGTTAGAAAATTTATATGGGCCATCATGTTGGGTTCCCACGTACACTTCCAAATTTGAAGTGTAAAATGTTTTTGCGTCACAAACTGCAAACAACTTGAGGCCATATTTTGTAGGTTTACAGGGAATGTATTGCCGGAACGAACATTTCCCTCTAAAGGCCGGAAGCATTTCATCAATAGTAACAGATGCCGAATGGTTATAGCCGTTCTGACATTTTTTTACGAACTGATCAAACACCGTACGAATAGGCGCTAATTTATCAAACTTTGTGCGTTCTAACCTTGTAGCCTTATTGTCAAATCGCATGCAACGTAAAAGAAACCGAAATCTTTGTAAAATCATTGTAAGATAAAAAATTTCTACACCATAACCATCTCTCCTCCAAAGATCTTCTGCGTTTGAGCGACCGGAGTGGCCTAAACCAGCTAAATACAAGAGTCCAATAAAAGCACGAATTTCAATTTTGTCAGTTTGATTAGCGCCTCGCTCTCGTTCAAAATTTTCTTGAATAGAGACTATATATTTATTAGTATTTTCAACGATAATACCAATTATCGTATCGTCTAAGAAATAATTCCAAATTTCCTCAGCGTCCTTCAAACTTTTAGTGGTTGGTGTTGAACCTGGTAGGCGAACTAATATGTTATCATTCCTAGTTCTAATACTTTACTTACCTTATTTCAGCAAAATAAACAAACACCAGCTACAAATCAGTTGATACATTTACAAATACAAAGCAGCACATCGTTGCCACGTTAACCAACCTCTTTGTGTACTTATATAAAGAATTTTTAATATTCATAAGAACTAACGAAAATATTGAGAAGGGTACAAAATATAATTCAATTATCTGAAAGTAATTCCATTACCAAAGAGTAATTCAATTACCTAAGAGTAATTTAATTACTTAATTCAATTACCTAAGAATAATTCGATTACTAAAAATGAATTAAATTATAAAAAATAATTGAAATACTGCATAAAGTATTTAGATCCTGAGATAGCGCAAAACACAAATCACAATTACAATTACTTTTCGAAAGTATTTGCAATCACAAATCACAATTAACGCAATACAAGGTGATTTAAAATAAAGTAATTCGATTAACCAAAGTATTTAAATCGTAATCGAATTAGTAGGTATTTGAAATACTACCCAGGTCTGGTTACATGGACACAAGTTTATTGATTCAATAAGAATAAAATTCTTTTGGACCAGCACCACAGATATAATATTTTTGAGTGGACGAATTTGTCATAAAGGAGTTACATACTTTTCCGTCAACCATAGTTTTAAGTAATACTTTCTTTGGCCAACAAATATTTTTCTAGGTAAAATATCTCCAATTCGAGACTTTATATATGCAAATTCATTCTTGATAACAAAATCAGTTTCTTTGATAAACTGAATCCTAATACGCCTACAAAAACGTGTGGACGATGTAAGAACATGCTGACAGAGTATTTTTTTAACGTTCAACGTTCAACATTACACTACAAAGGAAGTAGAGATGTTATAAAAATACTAGAATCATTTGATTCATTACTTTGAAATCTTTGTTTTTGGGGCAACTACGACTTTTGAATTTATATTTTCGAGAAATTTTTCCTACATTACAAAAGGACAAATCTATTGTAACCACTCGTTATTCTTCTTTTTAAAATCCGGCAAAAATCTTCGACTTTCTTTCCATTTCCTAAGAATAACAAAAGAGAAGTTTTTAATTTCACCATGTCTATTCTTTATGTCATCATCAGCAATATTTTTGCTTCCAATGCAGCTTACCACATGTTGACTCAAATAAGCTTGCGAGTCAGTAAGGGTTTGAAATTTACCTCGTAGCCTTAATTTTTCAAAGAGATCGTTTCTGCTAATATTTATGCTTCTTATTCAAACAAAATCTTTTAGGGGACGTTTTTTAACCCCCTGACTGAATTTTAGCGCCTAATTAAGGTCCTTTTGGCTTTATTAAGAGCCTTTTTGGCGGTGTTGAATGCCCCTGGGGTGTGGTCTAGAGACCATTTTGACTGGGTTAAGAGGGAGGTTAGGTCTAAATAAGGCCCTTATGGCTTCATTAAGGCGGGCGGGGTCAAGACTAGGCCACACCCATTCCTTTTAGCTGATTGGTTGTAAGTGTATTAAGGCGGGGCTAAGTCTAGACTAAGTCTCTGCATTCTGATTGGTTATGCCGGGAAATTTGGATTTGTATTCTAATAAGGGTGTATTGTTTTTAATTATGAGTCACAATTAAATTTCTGGGGCGCGGGTGTTATGTATTAAACTGCATCATCATAACTCTTTTAATTATGAGTCCTAATCAAGACTCTCGGCCATTTTGTTTTGGCGGGAAATTTAAATTTGTATTCTAATGAGGGGGGCCTTAATTCTAACTTGTAAGACACGTGCAGGGCTTCACAACTTGCGCTAGGGGCTTAGTCCAAACCTTTGTTTTCAATGTTTTATTAAATATTTCACTCACTACATTCTGATTGTTTATTGCGAGAAATTTGAACTTGCATTCTAATTAGGGGGCCTAATGCTAACTTATAAGACACGTATAGAGCTTCGCAACTTGCCTTCGAGCCTTCGACCCCTAGAGGAGGATTTGAAATTGTATTTAAGTCTTTTCAGGTTATGGCGGGAAATTTAAATCTGTATTCTAATAAGTGGGGCCCTAATGCTAATTTGTAAGACACGTATAGGTCTTCGGAGCTTGATTTTGGGGCTTCGCTCCCGTTGTCATGGCTCCTTGGCGATGAATTTGAACTTGTACTTAATTCTCTACGTTCTGATTATTTATTGTGAGAAATTTGAATCTCTATTCTGATAAGGGACCTAATGCTGGTTTGTAAGACAAGTATAGGACTTCGGAACTTGCTCCTGGGCCTTCGCCTCCCTGCATCTGGGGTTCAAGCCATTGTTACGCACAAAATATTCTGGTTTTAATTATCAGTCACAATGTATCGCAATCCTTTTGTTTTTTAATTATGAGTCCTAATCAAATCTAGCCGTCATTCAAATCTCATGTACAACGAAACAAGAATTTACAATTTACAACAAAGTAATTTTATAATACTGTTTTCTACTTGAATATTAAAGTTGTTATTTTCGCTGCTGATCCCAAAGAACTTAATGAAACTTCTTTAATATTCTACAGAAATACTTAACATTACTATTAGACCGTCATAATAATAATAATATCACTCAAATTCGTACATACCCTAACAAAAAGGTCTTAGATTTATAAACAAGCTTGAATGCACTATTTAGTTTTTGAAAATGGACAAATACCGATTTCGTTTGGTAAGGTACCAATAGGATTCTGTGTTTTATTTTACACAACGCTTATCATCATCATTAGACAGCCACAATAATAATAATATCACGTAAATTCGGAAATACCTCTGGTGAAAAGGGCCCTAGATTTATAAACAATCTTGAACGCACCATTTTGTTTTGAAAACGGCCAAATACCCGATGGTAAATAAACAAGCTGACTTTCGTTTACAATTTTTATTATACACAAACGCTTTGAAACTAACATCGATTTCATTTCGTAAGGAAATTTACAATTTTGATAATACACAAGTGTCTTGAAGCTAACACCGATTTCATTTCGTAAGGCAGCTATAGGGCGCTGTTTTATTTTAGTCACGCTCATCATTATCATTAGACAACCATAATAACAATAATATCCCACAAATTAACATGTACACTATTGTCGAGTTTTGCATACAGTGATAAAAACACGTTTTACAGTTAAAACGGTAAAAATACTTATACAACAGCAAATATACCCAAATCTATAGCCTATAGCAATAAAATAAAATAAGTCAAATGAGGGGTAAGGCTTAAAATAAAAAACGAACGCATACCAGGGTATTAACGTATTGGACAAACGGGTAAACAGCTGCTTACAATCACAATACATTTCACTTTAGGATTCTTGCTTATAACTAAATAAAATAAAGCACTTAGAGCCTTCCAGCAATCATTAATATAAAGTAATTATTTTCTGATTACACCAGTTATGTAACCACAATAACAACCTTTTATTATTCAAGTACCAACAATTATTAATATAAAGTATTAACAACCTTCGCTATTCAATCTCTTCGTTCATGACTCTAATTGGATTACACTTAGTTTTAAAAATAGATTTGTTTGGTTGAAGGTAAATGTGACCTTTGCTTTTGAGAAACGGCAGGGAATTTGACCCCCAGGCGTTTGACCATTTGTTTATCTAATCCCAGACATTTGTCTATTTTGAATAACGACTTATACAAAAAAAAACAACCTTCATTCCAAAAACGCTGACTTGGTTTAAGTTACAGCTTGCAAAAGACAACTCTCATTTCAAAAACAGACTCTAATTTAATTGAAGTAAGCTACGACTTGCAAAAACTAATCCTCAACTCAAAAAATACTGACTTCTGCCAATACTAATCCTAAGCGGTAACTAAAATAGTTAATGCATACCAACTCGTAACACACCGTCAAGCAAATAGATTAAACAATCAAATCAATTGTTTTTTGCCTGAAAACATTGTAGACAATGTAATTATGAGTCATAAGTGTTAAATGGCTATTATTGATTTTGCCCTTACCCTTAGACGTACAGCTTGTATTTGTTTTTGCATTAAATCGAATAAGAGTTGTAAGTAGTGTATTAAGGTGCCTAGATTGACCGGTTTTGTTTTTGTGATGACAGTTAGTGGTATATTTTTAAAAACTAGTGAGATGTTGGGCTGAAGGTAGTACTAGCAGAACATCTTGGTTATTATCAGTAATAAAAAGATAAAGGGGTTTTCAGTTTGTGGCGCCCTCTAGTACTGTATTTTTAAACTCACTAATGTTTTCTGTAATAGAAATTGATTGGGGCTTTCACGGGCATTGCCCTAACCTAAAATTTTATACTGTACGTGTATTCACCTAACCTAAAATTTTGCGTGTATTAATCTAACCTAATACGCTATAATTGACCTAACCTAAAAACCGTGCGTTTATTAATCTAACCTAATATTTACGTGTATTGACCTAAGCTAAAACAAGAGAAAATGGAGAGACGAGAGAGAGAGAGAGAGAGAGAGAGAGAGAGAGGAAACGAGAGTGTCAAGAGAGCTCACAGAAGCGCTAGAAACTGGAGAGACGAGGGAGAGACAAGAGACGAGAGAACTGACAGAGATGAGGGAAACGAAAGATGCGAGGGAGACGGGAGAGAACAGAGAGAAGCGGAGTAGACGAGAGGGACGATTAGGATCAATTTCTATTATAGAAAATATGCACTAGTTTAAAAATACACCACTGGATGACGTCACAAACAATCAAGTCTGCTTTTAAAAAATAAGTGAAATCTAATTGGAGGGATTTCTTGTCTGATTTAAAATCAGCTTCTGTCAGCCTTACTCGATTTAATACAAAAACAAAAACAAGCTGTACGTCTAAGTGTAAGGGCGAAATCAATAACAGCCATTTATCACATATGACTAATAATTAAAAACAATACCCCCTTATTAGAATACAAATCCAAATTTTCGGCCATAACCAATCAGAATGCAGAAACTCAGTCCTCCAATCAGAGCACAGCTGCTGAGTAGTGGGGCTAAGGACCAATCAGAAGCCACAGGGTGGTCCGAACTAATACACGTACAACTAATCAGGTAAAATGAGTGGTGTGGCCAAACCTCGCCTTAAGGCCATAATGGCCTTATATGGTCTTAATCTTCCTCTTAACCCAGGTAAAATGGCCTCTAGACCACATCCTAGTGGCATACAATACACCTAATTAGGGGGTTTGACCGCCAAAACGGCTCTTAGTAAAGCCAAAATGACCTTAATTAGAGGCTAAAATTCAGCCAAGGGATTGAAAAACGCCCCCGAAAAGAAGCCGACCACACTTCTAGCTCCACCCCAGACCCCGTCTCCCCCCCGCCCCGCTTTTAATTACCTCCCACTCCATTTTGTCCCATGCTGCCCTCCTACTTTTGTTCTCCCATGAGTATGGATCATAAATGATTCTATTTAAAAGAATTGTTCTGTGGACATATATGTATATTTGGAATATTTACATATCGGTGATTGTCGTTTATAATATTTTGAACAATTTGGTAACTAACAAAAAATTTATTTTTTCATGCTATAATTGTAAACGGAATTGCTGTAGGGCGTTAGAATAGGATATATTGGAAGTATACGCATCATCCGGAGCAAGAAAGAGTTCCAATGTTAAATGTGACAAAGTCCTGGGTTTAATTCAGAAATGTCTTACAATTCCTTCAAACGTTGATGACAGGTTTACAACCATCCCAAAAGCATGCATCTCAAAACTATTTCCGAACAAAATCTTCATTACCTACTTGAACAAATTATAAATTATTTTGATCTTAATTGATATTTCGACAGTTCTATCTTCTACTACACTTTAAATCTGCTCTATTTCTCTTTTGCCCAGTTACAAACCATTAACATTCAGACAGACCTTCGAAGAGTTAATAAATTACAATAGTTTGGTTACTTAGAACAAATGTGAACTAATCACTAACCCTTTACTTTTTGGAATTTCTTATTTTAGTAATAATTAAAATTATTAATTTAGAGTAATTTAATTATTCATAAACTCAGAATGCACAGTGGTTGTTATAATTGAGTTCGTAGTACAATTTTAATGTAAGAGGTAAGAAGATTCACATCCAGTCAGGAAATTTATTTAAGAGATTACAGGGGTTAGGCGTTTCGAGTGTGTATTATGTAAAACAAAATTTCAATTAAACTTGAGTTCAATTGCTTTATAAATTAGGAAACTTCATGTACAAGAAATAGTTTCATAGGTCAAAATCCTTATCTGAACTTAAATTTGTCTTAAATGCTAAAGTGTATATATAGAAATAGAGATAATGTACATTCTACATTTTAAGTGCAGTAATTAAAATTAAAAGCAAAGATTTCGTTATTTTCCTGCATAGATAAATACCCTGAAATAATGCAAATGCGTAAAATAACGGGAATTCCTCAGAAATGGAATTTCAGATTATAGACTTCCAAAATTTGTTCTTTTGGTATAAAGTACAAACAAAGCAAATATAATAAAAAACGACATAAATAGTAACCACAGCAATAAAATACATTAAAAACGTACCCTTTTCCACTACACTAAACATATTACATTCGATGTTGCGGCGAACCTTGCAAAGCAGAAACTGCTAACCACTTTAACGTTAATTACGATGCTGTGTTGGTGAATATAAAATTAGAAGTAGGTAGCTGAATGTATGTTTATGTGAGTAAACTTATGCTACAGCTCATTAAGTTTCTATCTGTATTTGCAAATAATAACTTTATTACCAACTAATTCTAAAATGAAGACAGTGGACTGTGTTTCACAATCGAATATGGCAATTTGCATGACCAATATTAAAATTCCAATTTTAAAGCGTAAATTGATACGTATGGTACAGTTTAGTAAAATAACTACATATCTACTAAGATACATAAAGAAGAAAATTCAATTCTACTCCATAAACTTGTTTTTGTAGTCCTTTCCGACTTATGGCAAATACGAACAGTATTAAAACGTTATTGATTAAAAATCGAAGAATGAAATAATGTATTGCAAATAATATTACGTTGGGCGCTTTTTTAGGTGTACTGGCTTCACTATGACGAAAATGAGGTATAAGCCTGTCCGGTAGAACTGAACGGGTATCGGATTAACAAGGAGGATTGTCAATATATGGTTCTATTGTGCTTGAAACCGCCTTAATGCTTTGCTGTCTCGTACTTATTGTACGTGACAAAGAAAGATGGATATATTATGAATAATGCCTCTATTTCTGCCGAACAAAAGCGTTTGCAACTTTCACACATAATGACAAGGCAATAAGAATCAGATGCAGGTAGAATAGAAATTCAATAGGTATAATAAAATGCCAGTGGTTCTCAACACTGCTTTAACATTATATAATTTGTGAAGAAATGCAACTTTTGTATAATAAAATAATAATCGATTACTAATTACCTATAAGTAATTTCAATTGACACCTTTCACTTATACTTATAACAACAATAACAAATACATTTTATTATAGTTAGTAAATATTAATTAAATTACAAAGATATACTTTATAATTAAATGTAAAAATTATAATTGTCATTCGGCTTCAGATTCATCACTTCCTGAGTCATCCAAATCTTGGAAAAGATCATCGTCATCACTTTCTTCAGTGTTAACTGTGAAAATAAGAGGTCTTACTTCATCCACAATCTCTTCATTAACAAAAGTATCTTTAATTATTTTATCCGTATGATCAATACATTTTTGCCATATTTCCGCACTAACTGTTTTAATGCGTCGTTCCACGTATTAAGAACATCTTCGTCTTTCCGGATGTCGCAACGATACTTTTGTCGTATTTGTTCTTAGTAATGCCCATACCAACTCAATTGGATTGAAATGGCAATGATACGGGGCAGGCGCAAAACTTCATGTCCATATGATAGAGCTAGCTCATCGATTACATATTTTTCGCATTGGTCTACTTTGTTTCTTTTGGCCAATTCCACTAACTCTGCCTTTGTCATAAAATTTTCCCACGCTATTTTTTAGCGGTTAACCATTGCTGTATTTCTTCTTTTTCCAAGAAACTTTGACTGCCTTCTCTGCCTTTCGAGAATGATAACTCGCATTGTCAAGGACAATTATTGATGGTTCCTCTAATTTTGTAAAAGTGATTCCTCAAACCATTTTTCGAACAATTCTGCGTTCATATTATCGTGATAATCTAATGATTTATTTTTGTACCGAAAATTAATTGACTTCCGTCGATAAAACCGTTTCTGTTACCTGCTTCAATGATAATAAATCGTTTTCCATCTGATGATTTGTTCGGTTGATGTAAACTCTTTGCACTGTTATCTTGCCAAGTACATTTTGACGTACTACCTTTACTAAATATCCACGTTTCGTCTGTAAAACAAACTGTCTCGAACTTTCGGAGTTAAGATTTTGAGATACTTTCTCAGAAAAACGTTTCTTTTGGCGACAATGTGGCTTTGTTCACAAAACCGCGTCTATTGTTGGTTTTTGGAATTTAAAGCCCATATTTTTTAACACTAGAGCCAAACTGGTTTTTCCTATTTCATACGCGGTTCTCAATTTTAAGAAGTTTAATAATGAATTTAACGTTACGTGTTCCTTCTTCGCGTACATCTCGTATATTAATGCACGAATTGTTTGTTTTCCATTTTCTGGAAAATCTGTAGTGCAAAGTTTGACACGCTGTTTTTCACTGGAGGTTCCAACTCGCCGCCATTTTTTTAAAGCACAGATTTTCCCACCGTCGAAACCGAAAGTTTTAACGCGTTTGTTGTTCTTTGTTGAACAGAAAATGTAGATAATAGTGGACCACCATTTTCTTTTTCTTCTTTAAAATAATCGACTGTATTTAAAACTAATTCGCAATTTCTTTACTCAACTTTTTCGGCATTATATTAATGGTTAGTTTATATAAACGCTTACTCAAAGAATAATGATAATATAGATATTGCAGTTGTTTTATTTATACCTATATGTACCTACTAAATAGTATAATAATCTATTATTAATTACTTATTGTTACAGTATTGCATATTTATTTGGATTCTTTTGTAATTGGAGTACACTAAAACGTCATTACCATACTTAGGTATACAATGAACTTTCTAAATGTAAATTGAAATACCTATACTTAATCGAATATTCATTATTATGAATGGCTTTTATAAATGTTTATTATAAAACTTGCATTCTTCCATAAATTTTAAATGTAATGTTAAAGCAGTGTTGAGAACCACTGGCATTTTATTATACCTATTGAATTTCTATTCTACCTGCATCTGATTCTTATTGCCTTGTCATTATGTGTGAAAGTTGCAAACGCTTTTGTTCGGCAGAAATAGAGGCATTATTCATAATATATCCATCTTTCTTTGTCACGTACAATAAGTACGAGACAGCAAAGCATTAAGGCGGTTTCAAGCACAATAGAACCATATATTGACAATCCTCCTTGTTAATCCGATACCCGTTCAGTTCTACCGGACAGGCTTTATCTATTACGCTAGTAGAGTAGGGCGCCTCTACAAATTTTCAGTTTTCACCACTCTGGAGTGATGCCGGATAATTTTTAGATTCTTTGAAATGCTGTTGTTAAACAATGACCTCGCCATATTTTAAATAAAGGTTTTATGTTTTTGCGCTTCATAATCAGTTCATTTGATATTTTCATTTGAAAAAAGAGCGCAGCGAAAATAATTTTGATTTTTCTAACAGACGACACTTTTACTGGTTATCTCGGTAATTATTGAACTTATCAAAAAACTGATGTAGGTGTCATGAGATGTATTTGGGAGAAGCTAAAAATGGTAAAAGCAGAACTTAAAAATATTGGCTGGTTTGGAAGATACGGGGGTTACATGATTTTTAAATTTATTCCCTGTATGTTTTATTACTAGTAATAGAAGAAAATGTTTTTTATTGTCAAGCCAAAAAGTTATCGCATCCAACTTTCTCATTTTAAATGGAACAACCTGTATACTTTTAGCCAAAGTTGCATTTTTAGTTGTCTTTCATACATATAACATTTAATATAGTATATTATTTAAATAAGTGAACAATTTTAATTTTTAATTTTAAATCAGTACTAGGCTATGCATTATGATGTAAGTAAATGAAATAAAATGTGGTACATTTATCCACAAAGCTAATCAAATGGCCCTCCATTGCAATCAATACATTTTTGGCAACGATTTCTAACCGATCTTAGAGCGTTAATAATATAAACGAGTTTTATTTTCCTAAATGGTGCATGGATTGCTTCAAGTAGCTGTTCCTGTGTTACAATGGTTCGTTTATAGACTTCTGATTCTAGATGACCCCATACAAAAATCTGGAGGTGTCAGTGAATAAATAAACTTTCATTTCGTTTTCTTACCTTGTTCACCTATTTAAATAATTATCAAGTATGAAAAGACAATTAAGAATTCAACTTTTTTGGCTAAAATATACAGGATATTCGATTTAAGAAAAGAAAGTTGAATGCGATAACTTTTTGACTTGACCCGGTAGATGCGGTTTTTGGACGGTATAATATTCTACTTTACAAAGTAAGAAACTTTTATAGGAAACATTTTCTTGTACTGTGGGTGATAAAAATTTTTCGTTTTATCCCCGTATCTTTTGAACCAGAAAATATTTCAAAACTCTACTTCTACCATTTTCAGTTTCTCCCAAATACATCTCATGACACCTATATCAGTTTTGTGGCACTCTTTTATAAGTTATCTAATGCCTTCGATTGTGCGTTGCCATCCTGATTACTGGAAAAGTTAAATTATTACTACGTAACAGGTAAATCATTAGACGTTTTTCGTTGATACCTAACTAATCGAATGCAATGTGTATCATTCAACAGCAAGTCATTAAACATCGAACCTCTCTCAATTCGTGTACCTCAAGGCTCGGTACTGGGTCCTCTTTTATTTCTTGTTTATGTCGATGACCTTCCTAACGCAGTTAATTAATATAAATGTATCCAATATGGTCATCTCCCAGATGACCATACTAATTGAGGACTGGTTAAAAACAAATAAATTAAAACACAATCTAAGTAAAATGCAAAACAAATTTAATAAAGAAAATGTAGCAAATAGGATAATTGTCTAGTTACAGGGTATTGTAATTGACAATGAATTAAATTGGAATGTGTATAAAGATAAACTCAGTGGTTCATTTGCCTCCAACATTTTTCTATTATCAAACTTCGCAAACCACTAAATGAGGCAATCCTTCTATCGTGCTATTTTTCTTTCATTCACACATTACTTAGTTATGGAATCATATTATGGGACAGTACATCTGACTCAATTAGATTATTTAGATTACAAAAAAAGCAGTAAGAGCAAATATTGGTTCTAGGGATCATTGTAAGCAATATATCAAATATTACCATATAATGGCAGTTTTTGTTATTTACCCAGTTATTAACGTCTTTCAGTCATTGTTAAGCTGTGTTTGTTCAATAAAACAATGTTTTGCTATTTACCCAGTTATTAACGTCTTTCAGTCATTGTTAAGGAAAGCCTAGTCAAACGGTTTGATTACCTCGAGCAATAAAAGCTTTTCATCAAAACCTGCTCATAAAAATCGAGTACAAAATGACATAAAATTAATGATTAAATTAGAAAATTCTAAAGTACAAAAATCTGTAAGAGATAGGTATAGGGACCCTAATACAGTTTTGTAGGAATTAAAGTTAGAATAAAAATATGGTAATAAATACGGGTGTTCCATTTAAAATAAGGAAATTACTTGGCTTTAATGTTGGTCAAAATAGTAACTGAGTTTTTATACACCCAGTATAAATTTGTGATAATAACTTCGGTGGATTTTAAAGTTTGATGCTTTCAATAAACAATGAAAACATTTGAAAAATCCTCGAGTACGTAAAACAGAAAGTTCTTTTGAATTTCGACCTACATTCTCACAAATAATGAAATATCTCGGCAACAGGTGGAGTTAGGTATAGGGACTATAACAGTAACATAATCGAAATATGCCATCATATATAGGGTGTTCCATTTAAATTTCCATAACTTTGATGCGTAACATTTTTATGGACCACCCTGCATATTCGAAAATAATTTTAAAACGTGCTCCTAATGAACCTACCTGGTAATTAAAAAAGATTTCAAAAAGTTTTACGTATACAAACCGACGGAGCTTAGATGCCTGATATATATATATATATATATATATATATATATATATATATATATATCAGTAAGAGATGGAAGGTCGGTTAAATGGAACAAAAGTTACGCATTGAGAGGATGTATTTATGGTCTTTGTAGAACTCGAATATCTCTTTTAGTTTTTGAGGTATTTGAAAAAATTGAATTTTCTGATTTTGTTTTTATTTTTCTGACCTTATTTGAAGAGCTATCAAGAAAGAAGAGCACATTTTCATTGCCACTTTTCTAGCTCTACTTAATGCTGTTATTCGATTTTTGATACAACGTTTCGTTTGTTAGCAACCATCATCAACTTTATTTTTTGAATACACGAAAAATTATTTTGCCATATTTAAATTTTCTCCTTGATTCTGAATTCAACGATATATCACACTTTATATTTTTGATACGTTTCGGATGAAAAAATTTATATTCAATGTAAAACATCGAAAACGTGCAGTTAAAACTAATACTAAAAACATTAGAAAACTGTAACATTATTATAAAATAATGTTTTCTCATTTTCTAATGCCTATTGCGAATAAGATAATTCACAAGTATGTATTTAGTGAAAATACTATTAATAAAACAGTTAAAATACATCTTCCGTCGTACTGATGCATTTGATAAAAATAAGTTGGCTTTGCATTTTGTTTACCTACCTGTCATAATTGATTGTTGTCCGTATTACGTTTGTGTGGTCTTTGAGTTAATTACATTTTGTGTTTACCTAAAAACAATATGGTAGGAGTACATTTTCAAATAATGAAAAATTCGATATACTGACGTGTTACATTCTGTATCAAGACAATTGTTCTGGAGCCTAAATAAAGTATTTAATTATTTAAACAAATATGCAGATAGGCGTCAATCTCACAAAGAACTTTTCGCACATTAGCAGTTAATCTAAAAGAATATGGTGCGTTCAAAAACCTGTAAAATCTCGCAAAAACCATGTAATGAAGAAAAGCCAATACTGTTTTATTAGCTGTAACGGAAAATCCAGAGGTTTCTAGTAGGAAAATTGAAAAGGCAACTGGCATGGCCCATTCCACAGCTCATTATGTTCTAAAGAAGGAGAAAGTACATCCATATAAATTTAGAATTTGCCAAGGATTTCGACCAGGTGACCCAGAAAGACATAGAATATTTTATGAATGGTCAATCTCAAGACAATGAATATTTTCCGAAGAAAATAATATGGTCCGATGAAAGTATGGTTAATAATAATGGAATTTTTAATCGTAGAAGTGCTCATTATTGGGCAAGAGTAAATCCATGTCTGTACAAAACGGCCAAACACCAACACCGTTTCGATTTAATATGTGGGCTGCTATATTCGGTACTCGAATTATAGGCCCTTTCATTTACCACGAGTCCTTAAATTCTGAACGATACCAAATCTTATTCCAAAATGAATTAGAGATAGCTTTGAATGATTTGCATTTCCAAGAAGTTTAAGGTTGTTTTTATGCAACGGTGCACCAGCACATAATTCCAGAGTTGTCAGAGAATATCTGTCAGTTAGAATTCCAGAAAGATGTAGTATTGGCACTCATGCAAATGTACTGTCAGCCCGTTCTCCAGATATAACACCTTTGGATTTTTTCTTTACATTAAAATTACATCCACGATTTTTGACAGGATAATACGAGGATTTCAAAATTGATTTTGAAAAAAATCTAGGCCTACTAGATTTTGAGATAATGCAGCAACTTTCGATTTTCTTATGGACGCTATATTGATTTTTGCATTTTGAATTCTTCATAAAAATGCTTTTCAACCATATATCATATGTTTATAATCTGCCAATGAGAAAGTGTCAAATTACACAATTAAATTTATATCAAAGCAACCTTGACATATTATGTATTTTAATTAAATGAAAATTAATCTACAAATTAAACTAATTATTGAGAACAATATTATTGATTATTAACATAAATCATAATAATAAAAGTGACAAAACAACAAAAAATAAAATTTAATATTATACTGAATTTTACTATTAATTAATCAAATGCTCGAATAACTTCATTCTCCTGCAAACACCATCTGCATCGAGTTAGCACTGCATCACAAGAGTTCTTATCATCTCGCATTTTGAATTCTTCATAAAAATGCTTTTCAACCATATATCAGATGTTTATAATCTGCCAATGAGAAAGTGTCAAATTACACAATTAAATTTATATCAAACTGTTTGCCAATCAACCATCTATTCAATTATTGCAAGAGAATGGAGGTTTATTCGAGCATTTGATTAATTAATAGTAAAATTCAGTATAATATTAAATTTTATTTTTGTTGTTTTTGTCACTTTTATTATTATGATTTATGTTAATAATCAATAATATTGTTCTCAATAGTTAGTTTAATTTGTAGATTAATTTTCATTTAATTAAAATACATAATATGTCAAGGTTGCTTTGATATAAATTTAATTGTGTAATTTGACACTTTCTCATTGGCAGATTATAAACATATGATATATGGTTGAAAAGCATTTTTATGAAGAATTCAAAATGCAAAAATCCAATATGGCGTCCATAAGAAAATCGAAAGTTGCGTGCATTATCTCAAAATCTAGTAGGCCTAGATTTTTCAAAATCATTTTTGAAACTCGCTACCTGTTACCCCATCCTGCAAAAATCGTGGATGTATCTCTGCAAGAAACAAGATATAGCGATTTTAGAAAACGCATATTTTCAGTTATCACCCTGTGTCTAGTAAATGGAAGGGATTTTTGACATGTAACCATGGTTACTTTCATAATGACGCAACTTTTTCTCCATTTAACCATCTTCGTATTCTAACGGTTTCCAATATCCCCATGCATTTCATCTTAAACTGGACACCTGTATATATATATATATATATATATATATATATATATATATATATATATATATATATATATATATATATATATATATATATATATATATATATATTAATAGAGATGGAAGGTCGGTCAAATGGAACAAAAGTTACGCATTTGAGAGGATGTATTTATGGTCTTTGTAGAACTCGAATATCTCTTTTAGTTTTTGAGGTATTTGAAAAAAATTGAATTTTCTGATTTTTGTTTTTATTTTTTTCTAACCTTATTTGAAGAGCTATCAAGGAAAGAAGAGCACATTTTCTTGCCACTTTTCTAGCTCTACTTAATGCTGTTATTCGATATTTGATACAACGTTTCGTTTGTTAGCAACCATCATCAACTTTATTTTTAAATACACGAAAAATTATTTTTCCATATTTAAATTTTCCTTGATTCTGAATTCAACGATATATCACACTTTATATTTTTGATACGTTTCGGATGAAAAATTTATATTCAATGTAAAACATCGAAAACGTCAGTTAAAACTAATACTAAACATTAGAAAACTGTAAAATTATTATAAAATAATGTTTTCTCATTTTCTAATGCCTATTGCGAATAAGATAATTCACAAGTATGTATTTAGTGAAAATACTATTAATTAAACAGTTAAAATACATCTTCCGTCGTACTGATGCATTTGATAAAAATAAGTTGGCTTTGCATTTTGTTTACCTACCTGTCATAATTGATTGTTGTCCGTATTACGTTTGTTTGGTGGTCTTTGAGTTAATTACATTTTGTGTTTACCTAAAAACAATATGGTAGGAGTACATTTTCAAATAATGAAAAATTCGATATACTGACGTGTTACATTCTGTATCAAAATTGTTCTGGAGCCTAAATAAAGTATTTAATTATTTAAACAAATATCAGAAGGCGTCAATCTCACAAAAGAACTTTTCGCACATTAGCAGTTAATCTAAAAGAATATGGTGCGTTCAAAAACCTGTAAAATCTCGCAAAAACCATGTAATGAAGAAAAGCCAATACTGTTTTATTAGCTGTAACGGAAAATCCAGAGGTTTCTAGTAGGAAAATTGAAAAGGCAACTGGCATGGCCCATTCCACAGCTCATTATGTTCTAAAGAAGGAGAAAGTACATCCATATAAATTTAGAATTTGCCAAGGATTTCGACCAGGTGACCCAGAAAGACATAGAATATTTTATGAATGGTCAATCTCAAGACAATGAATATTTTCCGAAGAAAATAATATGGTCCGATGAAAGTATGGTTAATAATAATGGAATTTTTAATCGTAGAAGTGCTCATTATTGGGCAAGAGTAAATCCATGTCTGTACAAAACGGCCAAACACCAACACCGTTTCGATTTAATATGTGGGCTGCTATATTCGGTACTGAATTATAGGCCCTTTCATTTACCACGAGTCCTTAAATTCTGAACGATACCAAATCTTATTCCAAAATGAATTAGAGATAGCTTTGAATGATTTGCATTTCCAAGAAGTTTAAGGTTGTTGGTTTATGCAGACGGTGCACCAGCACATAATTCCAGAGTTGTCAGAGAATATCTGTCAGTTAGAATTCCAGAAAGATGTAGTATTGGCACTCATGCAAATGTACTGTGCCAGCCCGTTCTCCAGATATAACACCTTTGGATTTTTTCTTGGGGATACATTAAAATTACATTTATGGAAACGATATTGTAAACGAAGAAATTTTACTAAGATTAGTTCTCGAAGCCTTTGCTAGTGTTACTCCTCAAATGCAAAGAATGTTTTAGATGCTACAGTTCGAAGATGCTATTTATGTTTAGAGAATAACGGGAATCTTTTTGAACACCTTTGTGAATTTATTAATCTTTAAAATAAACTTGTTTTTGTTTGTCTATCATTTAAAATTATAAAACATAATTTTATAATAATTTTATGGTTTTCTAGTGTTTTTAGTATTAGTTTTAACTGTACGTTTTCGGTGTTTTACATTGAATATGAATTTTCTCATCCGAAACGTATCAAAAATATAAAGTGTGATATATCGTTGAATTCAGAATCAAGGAGAGAATTTAAATAAGGCAAAATAATTTTATCGTGATTTAAAAAATAAAGTTGATGATGGTTGCTAACAAACGAAACGTTGTATCAAAATTGATTAACAGCATTAAATAGAGCTAGAAAAGTGAAATGAAAATATTGTTTTTTCTTGGTAGCTCTTCAAATAAGGTCAGAAAAATAAAAACGAAAATCAGAAAATTAATTTTTTTCAAATATGTCAAAACTAAAGATATATTCGAGTTCTACAAAGACCATAAATATACTCTCAAATGCGTAACTTTTGTTCCATTTAACCGACCTTCCATCTTACGTTTGAGATCCCATAGTGGATTCTTATACAGGGTTTTAAAAGTTGTCGGCACTATTGCTATCTTTGTTATTATTGGTGCTACGAAGTCGGTTAAATGGGCAAAGAAGTAGCATTTTTTCCGCTCGTTACGATGGTGAAATCAAAATGAAAATTGATCATCGTGTTCGCGAGTTATGTCAAAATTTCCATTTTTTAAATGGCACCCAATATGCAATATCTAATCGATAGAAAATTAAATTCTGAACGAATAGTTACTTCTAGATAATGACGCAACTTTTTCTCCATTTAACCATCTTCGTATTCTAACGGTTTCCAATATCCCCATGCATTTCATCTTAAACTGGACACCTGTATATATATATATATATATATATATATATATATATATATATATATATATATATATATATATATATATATATATATATATATATATATATATATATAATAGAGATGGAAGGTCGGTCAAATGGAACAAAAGTTACGCATTTGAGAGGATGTATTTATGGTCTTTGTAGAACTCGAATATCTCTTTTAGTTTTTGAGGTATTTGAAAAAAATTGAATTTTCTGATTTTTGTTTTTATTTTTTTCTAACCTTATTTGAAGAGCTATCAAGGAAAGAAGAGCACATTTTCTTGCCACTTTTCTAGCTCTACTTAATGCTGTTATTCGATATTTGATACAACGTTTCGTTTGTTAGCAACCATCATCAACTTTATTTTTTTAAATACACGAAAAAATTATTTTTTCCATATTTAAATTTTTTCCTTGATGCTGAATTCAACGATATATCACACTTTATATTTTTGATACGTTTCGGATGAGAAAATTTATATTCAATGCAAAACATCGAAAACGTACAGTTAAAACTAATACTAGAAAACCGTAAAATTATTATAAAATAATGTTTTCTCATTTTCTAATGCCTGTTGCGAATAAAATAATTCACAAGTATGTATTTAGTGAAAATACAATTAATTAAACACTTAAAATACATCTTCCGTCGTACTGATGCATTTGATAAAAATAAGTTGGCTTTGCATTTTGTTTACCTACCTGTCATAATTGATTGTTGTACGTATTATGTTTGTTTGGTGGTCTTTGAGTTAATTACATTTTGTGTTTACCTAAAAACGATATGGTAGGAGTACATTTTTCAAATAATGAAAAATTCGATATACTGACGTGTTACATTCTGTATCAACGTAATTGTTCTGAAGCCTAAATAATGTATTTAAACAAATATTCAGAAAGGCGTCAACCGCACAAAAGAATTTTCCCCAACATTAGCAGTTAATCTAAAAGAATATGGTGCGTTCAAAAAACCTGTAAAATCTCGCAAAAAACCTTGCAATGAAGAAAAAGCCAATACCGTTTTATTAGCTGTAACGGAAAATCCAGAGGTTTCTACTAGGAAAATTGAAGAGGCAACTGGCATGGCCCATTCCACAGCTCATTATGTTCTAAAGAAGGAGAAAGTACATCCATATAAATTTATAATTTGCCAAGGACTTCGACCAGGTGACCCAGAAAGACATAGAATATTTTGCGAATGGTATACACGTCAATATCAAGACAATGAGTATTTTCCGAAGAAAATAATATGGTCCGATGAAAGTATGGTTAATAATAATGGAATTTTTAATCGTAGAAGTGCTCATTATTGAGCAAGAGTAAATCCACGTCTGTACAAAACGGCCAAATACCAACACCGTTTCGGATTTAATATGTGGGCTGCTATATTCTGTACTGGAATTATAGGCCCTTTCATTTACCACGAGTCCTTACATTCTGAACGTTAGCAAATCTTACTCCAAAATGAATTAGAGATAGCTTTGAATGATTTGCATTTCCAAAAAGTTTAAGATTGTTGGTTTATGCAGCACGGTGCACCAGCACATAATTCCAGAGTTGTCAGAGAGTATCTGTCAGTTAGATTTCCAGAAAGATGTAGTATTGGCACTCATGCAAATATACTGTGGCCAGCCCGTTCTCCAGATATAACACCTTTGGATTTTTTTCTTTGGGGATACATTAAAAATTACATTTATGGAAACGATATTGTAAACGAAGAAATTTTACAAAGATTAGTTCTCGAAGTTTGCAGTGTTACTCCTCAAATGCTAAAGAATGTTTTAGATGCTACAGTTGAAGATGCTATTTATGTTTAGAGAATAACGGGAATCTTTTGAACACCTTTTGTGAGTTTATTAATCTTTAAAATAAATTGTTTTTGTTTGTCTATCATTTAAAATTATAAAACATAATTTTATAATAATTTTATGGTTTACTAATGTTTTTAGTATTAGTTTTAACTGTACGTTTTCGGTGTTTTACATTGAATATGAATTTTCTCATCCGAAACGTATCAAAAATATAAAGTGTGATATATCGTTGAATTCAGAATCAAGGAGAGAATTTAAATAAGGCAAAATAATTTTATCGTGATTTAAAAAATAAAGTTGATGATGGTTGCTAACAAACGAAACGTTGTATCAAAATTGATTAACAGCATTAAATAGAGCTAGAAAAGTGAAATGAAAATATGTTTTTTCTTGGTAGCTCTTCAAATAAGGTCAGAAAAATAAAAACGAAAATCAGAAAATTAATTTTTTTCAAATATGTCAAAACTAAAGATATATTCGAGTTCTACAAAGACCATAAATCATACTCTCAAATGCGTAACTTTTGTTCCATTTAACCGACCTTCCATCTCTTAGTTTAGATCCCATAGTGGCATTCTTATACAGGGTTTTAAAAGTTAGTCGGCACTATTGCTATCTTTGTTATTATTGGTGCTACGAAGTCGGTTAAATGGGCAAAAAGTAGCATTTTTTCCGCTCGTTACGATGGTGAAATCAAAATGAAAATTGATCATCGTGTTCGCGAGTTATGTCAAAATTCCATTTTTTAAATGGCACCCAATATGCAATATCTAATCGATAGAAAATTAAATTTGAGATAAGTTCTATGTTTTGTGTTCAAAATGACAATGTTATGGACATTTAACAAATAGGTCAGAGTACATTTTCAAACTATTTTAAATTCAAGAAATGAAAATATCGATAATCTTAGAAAGAAAAAAAAAAAACATTAACTATTGCATTTATCTGCTGCCTACTACATATAAAACATATAATGTATCGAGAGATGTATAAAATCTCAAAAATTTTATTTATCTATCGACGAACGTTAGAGTTTGAAAATTATCCATTAAATTACATCATAATCTTGTTGTCAAATTTCTCAGAACGGATGATAAATGACCAACGTAATTGTTCTGAAGCCTAAATAAGTATTAAACATAATATTCAGAAAGGCGTCAACTCGGTACAAAAGAATTTGTCAACATTAGCAGTTAATCTAAAAGAATATGGGCTGTTTCAAAAACCTGTAAAATCTGCAAAAACCTTAATGAAGAAAAGCCAATACGTTTATTAGCTGTAACGGAAAATCCAGAGGTTTCTACTAGGAAAATTGGAATGGCATGGCCCATTCCACAGCTCATTATGGTTCTAATTGATAATACATCCATAATATAATGCAAGGACTTGACCAGGTGACCCAGAAAGACTAGAATATTTTGAATGGATATACGTCAAATCAAGACAATATATTTTAAAGAATAATATGGTCCGATGAAAGTATGGTTAACCAAAATGGAATTTTTAATCGTAAATGCTCATTATTGGCAAGAGTAAATCCACGTCTGTCAAAACGCCAATCAACACGTTTCGATTTAATTTGCGTTTCTTACTGAATTATAGCCTCATTTCGTCTTTATTGAACGTTGAATTTCTCAAAATGAATTAGAGATAGCTTTGAATGATTTGCATTTCCAAAGTTAAGATTGTTGTTTATCGAGTCACAATAATTCCAGATGTCAAGTATCTGTCAGTTGTTAGAAAGATGTATGAACTCATGCAAATATACTGTGCCAGCCGTTCTCCAGATATAACACCTTTGGATTTTTTCTTTGGGAACATTAAATTTAACATTTATGGAAACTATTTAACAGAAATTGGTAAAGATTTTCTCAATTTCAAATACAAAGAATGTTTTAGATGCTACAGTTAGAAGATGCTATTTATGTTTGAGAATACGAATCTTTTGAACATCTTTGTGAGTTTATTAACTTAAAATAAATTTGTTTATATTGTCATCATTTAAAATTCAACATAATTTATAATAATTTTTGGTTTTCTAATGTTTTAAATTAGTTTAACTGTACGTTTTATGTTTTCAATATGAATTTTCTCATCCGAAACGTATCAAAATATAAAGTGTATTATCGTTGAATTCAGAATCAAGAAGAATTTAAATGCAAATAATTTGTGTATTTAAAAAATACGAAACGTTGTATAAATTGAATAACAGCATTAAATGAGCTGAAAAGTGCAGAAAATGTTCATTTTTTTCTTGGATTTCAAATAAGGTCAAAAATAAACGAAAATCAGAAAATTAAATTTTTTCAAATATCTCAAAACTAAAGATTCGAGTCTACAAACCATAATACAACTCAATGCGAATTTGTTGCTTTAACGACCTTCCATCTACGTTTGAGACCCCATAGTGTTATTATATATATATATATATATATATATATATATATATATATATATATATATATATATATATAATCAAACGGTTGTTGAACCACGTATGCGAGTCAATGCAGAGGGATATATACCTAACAGAAACTGCAAACTGCCACACTTACAATACATGTCATCATAACTTGCGAGTATTACTGTTAAGCGTATCAACTAAAAACTCATTAAATATACCCTTATATAACCACATTTGTAATAAAAGCATTGCCATTAATTAAATTTAAACCAGTTATAAAAAAAATATCTATTGGAGAACAGTTTCTGCAGAGAGGAAGAATATATGAATGCTCCTCCGTGCAAATTAGATTATATTGGTTGTTAGTTCAGTCTTGTTATATAAGGTTTTTTTTTGTGTTTTTGTCTTTTATTTCACATATATATGATATAATTATATACATTTATATATGACGTGACCAAACAATGTAATATATAAACAATTAAGCAATCAATCGATAATAATTACCGCAGGATATTTTGTTTTTTAAATATTTAAATAAGATAAAATAAGAATTCTTTTAATGCAATTTCTTATTGATAAATAAATTAGATTAATTAATATCCATTGTTATTTTGCATAAGCAAGTTACTTTAACTCTTGATAAGAAGTGTGAGATTAACATTGAGGAGATCAAAAACTATTGGACCAATCAAGCAAACATTGCGCATCCTTTTAAAGTACACTAAAACTCATAACATTTGCCTAGTTCATTCAATTAGCATCAATAAGTAATAAGTTATAAACAATTTTAAAAAACAATCATTTCACTTGTTTTTTTGCACTAACTTTATATTAATCAAGATATTTTAGTAAGTCTCATTTTGTAGGTTCTTCTATATCATATGAAGACCACAGTTGTATCAATTTAATAGTAATTTCGCCATATTAACTGTTTACTTAATAATATTAGCAACAAAATTCACTGAATCCCTTATGAATGCTTTTCAAGAATCCAACTTCCTGAACACTTTATTAACAGAAAAAAAACCTCATTTGACTGGTCCATGAACATTGGCAATGAAAACGTATGGAAAGTAAATAGTCATTACGGATTTTATAAATTAATGCGCCGTAAATAAGAAGACTACACATTTTGACGTAGCGAGAATAAATGTTGTGAACTATTAGTTTAGAAAATATAATTTAATCTATGTATAAATAAAATCAAGTTTTAGTTGAACATTGTACGGTTTACTATCATACACCCCAAATTTATAACACGCTAGGGAAAGAGTATGGCCTCTGGTCAAATCACAATTTTGTGATTGCATTCCATAAAACTTTAAAACGAATTTTTAGTTTATATAAAAACATTTAGCCTTTGAAATGGTTGTTGTCTGCAATCTACTTCATTTTGAAAACCATACAAAATAAATACGAAATATCATTTTAATTAAATTGATAAATTACGGTTTACAGAGTTTGAACGTATTATGCGTAGTTAATTTGTTGGATTAGATCAGTATTTTGTTTAATATAACAACCAAAATTTCATCGTTTTCTGTATGTGTTCATGTATGTAAACGCAAACAAAACCCTTTGTTAAAAGGCATTATTTAGTATCGCAAATTTTCATTTACTTCACCATATTACACTTGCTTGGATTATGACAAGATCGAAAAATATTTTTTTTACGATTACATAATTAATTCCGTAGGCGTTATTTAAATCATAATGAATTACATCAATTCATATATTTCAACCTTTGTGTGATTTGTAAATACGAATAGTTCCGGTAAATCTAATAAATAATATGGACAGTGACAGTGATATTGAGTTAGAAATAGCAAACCCAACAACTTAAAGTTTATTACCAGGAACCTCAAAAAAATATACCAACGAGCTTATTATGTTCTCTGCATGGATTGGAAAGAAAATCACGACCCACTGGGTTCAAGTCCCACTTGAGTTGATCTTTTACTGTATGTACTTTAAAAGTTAATTTTAAATACAATACAATTAATGATTATTAAATTGAACTTCTGTTCGTTGACTAAACCAATTTCTGTAGTTATCTATTACTGTTGCATACAGCAAATAAAAATTAACAATCAGTCACGTGTTGTCATGTGAGAAACCTTAGCGAATTGCGGGCTCACATGACATTCACAAAAAGTTGACTGTGATCCTTCATTCTGTGTATAATAATTACAATACACCGTAACTAGGGAAGTACATACAGTTCAAGTTTGAATCGATTGTGACTTGCCTCCTCGACAGCTCAGATGGAAGAGCCCCACTCTAGCAAAGTGGAGGTCGTGGTTCAAGTCCCACTTCAGTTGATCTTTTACTGTATGTACTTTAAAAGTACTAATTAATATATATATATATATATATATATATATATATATATATATATACAGGGTGTCCCAATAGTGCGTATTCGGCCGATAGTTCCTTAGCCATTAAACTTAGAAGATAAGTTTAAATACGAAAGTTGTTTAATTTTATAAGCTGCATCATCTAAAAATAGTTTGGTTTCTACAGGGTGTAATATAAAAGCGGTACAATATAGAACTTTTGATTTTTAAATAGAATACCCTATATATTACTTTACCTTTCGATTCTCCTTATAATTTTACATCTTTTTTATAAGAATTACTTACAAGCTAAATCTTACAGTTTTTGAGATATTTGCAAAGTTAACTAAAAACTGACATTTTTATGTAGTAATACAAGTAGGTATATCTCAGTTATTTTTAAAGATAAAAAATAATCTTTGGTACAGAATTTATTCATACACGAGCTTACCTTAATCTATTGTCAAAATTGGATTTCAATATACACGGTGATCACAAAAATTAATTTAGTAACATAAATTTGAAAATGCTATATCTTCATTTTTTTAAATGGTACACCCTATATATTTTTAATGCCTTGTCTTCGTCTATTAATCGGCTTTCATTTCTGTTAAATATGTTCTATACCTATCTCTAATAGTTTCGGAGATATTTAAGTTTGTTCAATTTTTTTCGTTGATAACACTGATGAAGAGTAACATTAGTCGGTCAAAGCAAGCTATGAATACATAAGAAACTAAAAACATATTAACGGAAATACAAACACTTAAAATTATAATAATTGATCAATATGATCACCATTTTGTTGCTGGAAAACATGAAGTCTTTGAATAAACAGGTGATCACAAAATTAATTCAACAATGTAAATTTGAAAATGCTATATCTTCCTTTTTTAATTAGCACCATATTTTTGACGCCTTGCTTCGCTATTAGTCGGCTTTAATTTTTATTAAATATGTTCTATACCTATCTCTAATAGTTTCGGAGATTTTAAGTTTGTTCAATTTTTTCGTTGATAACACTGATGAAGAGTAAATTAGTCGGTCAAAGCAAGCTGTAGATACATAAGAAACTAAAAAATATTAACTGAAGTACATAAATTGTAATTATAATAAATATTGTATGAAACCACCATTTTTAAGAGATATTTGAGATGTTTTTAAACGATTCATCGTAAAATTAAACAATTTAATCAAAAGAGCGTAAAACAAAACATGAACGAAAACAAATGAAGAAATCAAACTTGTCAAACAGTGCTAATATTTGTATATATAGTATACTTACTTCCTAAATGAGTTTTTCGAAAGAAGAACTTGTTAATATGATTTACGTCCTTGGTGAAAGCGATAAAAATTGTCTTTTAGCTCATCGAATTTATAAGCAAAAATTTCCAAATGCACGATCCCCGCAAGATTCAGCATTTGCAAGATTGAAAGAGCGTTACGAGCAAACAGGCAGTATTCATTACGAAGACAATTTAGAACGAGAAAGAACAGCAATTAACGAAGGTAATGAACATTTAGTTCTTCAATCCGTGATTGAAAATCCTCACGTTTCTTGCCGGCAATTGGAATTAGAAGTTGGAGTTCCAAAAGCATCAGTTAATAGAATTATAAAAAAATATAAATATCATCCATACCATGTCCAACTTGCACAAGAATTAGACGAGGATGACTTCGTTAATAGATTAAACTTTTGCAATTGGGCCATAAATAAAAATTTAGAAAAACCCAACTATTATAGCACGATCTTATTTACTGATGAAGCTATTTTCCACAAAAATGGATACGTTAAGAGACATAATTTCCATTATTACGATACTGAGAATCTCAGATTTATAATTCCTGTTGATCATCAACACCGCTAGGCCGGAATTATTGGAGAAAGAATTATAGGACCATATTTTTCTGAAAACACGGTCAATGGAGATTCATTTTTAAACTTCTTGCGCAACGAATTTGAAACTTTTATTGAAGATTTACCCTTACAAATACTTACAGAAATATGGCTGCAATTAGATGGCGCTCCACCGCATTTTAGCCGAAACGTAAGAAATTATTTAAATATCCATTTGCAAAACAAATGGATTGGAAGAGGAGGGCCGATCTCCTGGCCTGCAAGATCGCCTGACTTGACAAAGCTGGACTTTTTTTTTTGGGGTTGGATTAAAGAAAAAGTCTATCAAACTCCTCCAACGACTGTAGATGATATGAAGGCAAGAATTAGAGACGTCATTCAAAATGTAAATGTTTCCACGTTACAAAAAGTAAATTTATCGTTTATTCAAGGACTTCATGTTTGCCAGCAACAAAATGGTGGCCACATTGAACATTTATTATAATTTTAAGTGCTTGTATTTCAGTTAATATGTTTTTTAGTTTCTTATGTATCCATAGCTTGCTTTGACCGACTAATGTTACTCTCCGTCAGTGTTATCAACGAAAAAAATTGAACAAACTTAAATATCTCCGAAACTATTAGAGATAGTTATAGAACATATTTAACAGAAATGAAACCCGACTAATAGACGAAGACAAGGCATTAAACAAATATGGGGTGTGCCATTTAAAAAAATGAAGATACAGTATTTTCAAATTTATGTTATTGAATTAATTTTGTGATCACCGTGTATATTGAAATCAATTTTGACGATTTAAGTAAGCTCATGTATGAATAATTCTATACCAAAGATTATTTTTTATCTTTAAATATAACTGACATACGCCTACTTGAAGTACTAATAAAATGTCAGTTTTAGTTGACTTTGTAAATATCTCAAAACTGTAAGATTTAGCTTGTAAGTAATTCTTATAAAAAAGATGTAAAATTATAAGGAGAATCGAAAAATAAAATAATATATAGGGTATTCTATTTAAAAATCAAAAGTTCTATATTGTACCGCTTTTATATTACACCCTGTAGAAACCAAACTATTTTTAGATTATGCAGCTTATAAAAATAGACAACTTTCGTATTTAAACTTATCTTCTAAGTTTAATGGCTAGAGCTATCGACCGAATACGCACTATTGGTACACTATTATATATATATATATATATATATATATATATATATATATATATATATATATATATATATATATATATATATATTGTGTAATTGTAAACATATAGAAAACTCTTTTATTATAGGTTTTATCGAAAAATGTATTCGTTATAAAAAGTTCTGCATGTCTAAAACCCAAAATTCTACCATGATATTAAATTGTTTCAGTCGTATACGAGGTTTGTCAAAAAATTATTTTGGACCCAAAAGTAAAGTACCTTCATTTTGACCATACCGAAAATTTTTGTTAATAAAAGATATTTAGAATTAAAACTAATTTTCAAATGTTCAATATTGTTTATTTACAATAACAAATTTTTTTAAAAACATTTTCTCTGCGATAACATTGAAAGTTAAGGTTTTAACATTAATGCATAATTAGTCTAGGAGGTACTTGTTAGTGAACGTTAAAACGTAATACCTTGTTAAGATTTTGATATTGTTGTTAGTTTTATTTTTGAAAGTATTGTTTATGAAAAGGTAGAAATGCCAGCAACATTAAGTATGGAAGAAAATTGAGATTGTTTTAATAGTGGGTGATAAGTATAAAACATTTCGAGAATCTGGAGAAATATTTAATATCCGACATCCAGATAAAAATATTCATTATACAACAGTAAGAAAAATATTCAATAAATTTAGGACGTACATAATTAGGATGTACATAAGTTTAGTAAAAAAAAAACGTCAAAACGATGTAGATAATAATGACATTGCATTAGAAGTAATGTTCTCGACAATTGAATATCGTAAATATTCTTTGCAAAAAAGGGTATCTTTAATGATAAATGGCATAAAAAAAGATACAATTGCAAAGATTCTAAAAAAGAACAAATTTCACCCGTACAAACCGCATTTTATTCATACACCAAGACTAGGAGATTATGAAAAACGATTTGAATTCTGTTTTAACATTCAGGGATACTTAGAAGATAACCGATTTATGTCGACAAGACATATTATTTGTTCGGATGAAGCTACATTCTCATCAAATGGGACAGTTTTTAGCCAATCTGCCGTTGGTGGAGTGTCATAAATCCAAATTTTACATTGAAATCTCGGAACCACTATTCATCCAAAACAAACGTTTGGTGCGGAACTTATAAAAATCAAATAATTGGACCTTTCTTTTTTCGAGAACCATGAATGCGGATCGTTATTTATACTTTTTAAACGATCAAATAAATCATTTTCTTGACAACACTCCCCTAATTGAATGTCAGCACGTATGGTTCCAACAGGATGCTGCCCCATGTCACAGCAGGTTACATGTTTTTCCTTGTGAGGTTACTTAAAGCAAATATATATCTTCAAAATCCCTTTAAAGATATTGATCAATTAGGGTGAGTAATTACAGATGAGGTTCGCAGTATAACTCCCCGTATGATTAGGAACATCTTAAAAAAATTTGTTAATAGAACTGTTACATGTATGGAAAGAAATGGAGGATATGTGGAAGCATTAGTAAATTGATAATAAAAATTTTTCATTAGTATTTATTACAACATAATAAATTATATAATTTATTATGCGTTTAAATACATAATTAAAATACAAATTAGTGAATAAGAATTTGAAAGGTCATCAGCGTTCAATAAAAATTAAGATATGTTTGTTTTGATAATAGTAGATTTCTAAATAAAGGTTTATTAATATTAATTTTATCAAATTATTAATTATTATAAGTATTGCATTAAAGTTAAAACTTTAACTTTCAATGTTATCGCAGAGAAAATGAAAAAAAAAATTGTTATTGTAAATAAACAATATTGAATATTTGAAAATTATTTTTAATTTTAAATATTTTTTTTTAATAAAAATTTTCGATATGGTCGAAAATGAAGGTACTTGAGGTACTCCTGATCAAAAATCATTTTTTTGACAAACCTCGTATACGACTGATACAATTTAATATCTGATTGGTTGAATTTTGGGTTTTAGGACATGCAGAGCTTTTTACAAAGAATAATTTTTTTTGATAAAACTTATAATAAAAGAGAATTTTATATTTAGCCAACTTACGTAGACACTGTATATATATATATATATATATATATATATATATATATATATATATATATATATATATATACAGGGTCCGCCAATAGTGCGTGACGAAGCTTTATGAGTTTATACAATATCGTTTTCAAAATTATTGATTGCAGGATGGTGTGATCTTTCGAGTTACAATTAGAAATATTTTCAAAAATTACTATTCGTATACAGGGTATTACAACACAAAGTTATATTTTTTAAATGGAACATACCGTATATTATTATAAATTTGGATTCCTGGTTAATTTTAAGGGTACTTTATTCACTATATGAGGTATCTTAAACGCGCAATTTAGGCGCTGCATTCAATTTTTGAAAATTTAGAGGTTGAAAAGAAAAATTGTAACAACCGTATAGAGAAATGTAACAATAAAATTTTAATGGTTGATTAGTCATAGACTGTGCTACATAAAATCGTAAAATAGTAATATTATCTTTTTAATTTTCGAGATATCGTAATGCAAAGTTTAAGATTTTCAATAATAGATAAATTGATTTTTTAAATGGAAAGGTATACATTGTTTTACATTGTTAGATAGAAAATTTAATTACATTATATTATACATACAAGATTGTTGGTATTTACGTTTTGCCGTTTTTGATAATCCAGCTTTTTTACTGAATTTGCAAGTTTAAGATTTTAATCATAGATAGCTTGATTTATTTAAATGGAAAGGTATACATTGTGTTACATTGATAGATAGGAAATTTAATTACAATTTTTTGATATAACATTGTTGGTATTTATTTTTGCCGTTTTTGATAATCCAGCTTTTTACTGAATTTGCAAGTTTAAGATTTTAATCATAGATACTTGATTTATTTAAATGGAAAGGTATACATTGTGTTACATTGATAGATAGGAAATTTAATTACAATTTTTTGATATAACATTGTTGGTATTTATTTTTGCCGTTTTTGATAATCCAGCTTTTTACTGAATTTGATCAGATTTTACGTAGGTTTACTAATGAATTGTTATTGTATAAATTTATGATTTTTTAATAAAGAGTTCAACATCAAGCTATGAAAACAAAAGAATATTAGAAACAAAATTCAGCAATAGTATCTGTTTTGTCATTTCGCGTGTATGTTCAAACGTAACTGAGTTAATTACAATATTGCAGTGTGAATGTTTGACGCTTAACTTTACGAACATCATATACTAATACGTTTATTTAAGAATTATAATGAGTAATTTTTGCAAAATGAATTATTATGATATTTTTGTGGAATTAATAAATTTGTTTTGGCCCGTAATCTAACGGGCAAGCGTTTCATCGTTTTCGTAGAAATGTTTCGCAAACTTTTAAAACTTTGTTAAAAGGAATTATTTAGGTATCGCAAATTTTCAAAGACTACATTTACACTTGCTTGGATTATGACAAGATCGAAAATATTTTTTAGATTACATAATTAATTCCTAGGTTATTTAAATCATATGAATTACATCAATTCATATATTTCAACCTGTGTGATTTGTAAATCGAATAGTTTCTGTAAATCTAATAAATAATATGGACAGTGACAGTGATATTGAGTTATAACGCAAACCCAACAACTTAAAATTTATTACCAGGAACCTAAAAATATACCAACGAGCTTATTATGTATCTGCATGGATTGGAAAGAAAATCACGACCCACTGGGTTCAAGTCCACTTGAGTTGATCTTTACTGTATATACTTTAAAAGTTAATTTTAAATACAATACAATTAATGATTATAAATTGAACTTGTTCGTTCACTAAACCAATTTCTGTAGTTATATTACTGTTGCATACAGCAAATAAAATTAACAATCAGTCACGTGTTGTCATGTGAGAAACCTTAGGAACCCAGGGTTAATTGACTTCACAAAATTGTAGAACAATGACGTCACTTGGCCATTCTGTGATAATAATCATGATTTTTTTTGGGGCTTTGTAAATAAAGTAAAGTTGAAATCATGTGAAATTGATCTCGAAGTGAATTTTGCGAAATTCCATCTATAAAGTTGAAGATTGTGGTTCAAGCCAATTGTATTGAATCAGTGACAATTTAATTTTTAAATAGTTAATTTTTCAAAATCATAAATTCAGTAAAATGATAAAATAGGATATATAAAACTAAATTATATATATATAATGGTGTCCCTTATATCCTATTTCGGACACATTAATTCTTAAATAAATCAAGTTATCTTAGATAAATTTAAAGTTTAAATACGAAATTGTTTATTTATATAAAGCTAAGCATATCTACCAATATTTGTTTCTAAAAGTGTAATATAAAGTCCTAGTACAATTAAACAGATACCTTTCCTTTAAAAAATTAATTTCAATGAAAATCTATATTTATTATTTTATCTTTCGAAATTAAATTTAAATCTTTTTACATTTTTATAAGAATCTAACTAAACCTTAAATTTTGAAATTTGTCAAAGTTAATTAAAACTATTTCTTTTAACTTAAATTTTCAAAAACTAATAGGCTAAATTAGTGTTTTAAATATAAAAATAATTTTGGTCGATTAATTAACAGAAAATTTACTTAATATTCAAATTCATTTAAAAATAACGGTGTTAAACTAATTTAGTATAAATTTGAAAATGCATTATTTTTTAAATGGTACACCCAAATCCTAATCCTTGATATTATTAAGCTTATTTGTTAAATATAACTTACCACCTATGTTTCGGAGATATTTAATTTTTAATTTTTTCTTATAACACTATAATAAATTATGTAAAAATATAATAATAAGAAATAAAAAATATTAACGAAAAACTTAAAATTTAATATAATTGACCACCATTTTGTTGCTGGCAAACATGAAGTCCTTGAATAAACGATAAATTTCTTTTGTAACGTGGAAACATTTATATTTTGAATGACGTCTCTAATTTTGCCTTCATATCATCTACAGTCGTTGGAGGAGTTTGATAGACTTTTTATATTTGAAAATTATTTAATTTTAAATATTTTTCTAATAAAATTTTCGATATGGTCGAAAATGAAGGTACTTGAGGTATCTGATCAAAAATCATTTTTGACAAACCTCGTATACGACTGATACAATTTAATATCTGATTGGTTGAATTTTGGGTTTTAGGACATGCAGAGCTTTTACAAAGAATAATTTTTTTGATAAAACTTATAATAAAAGAGCGTTCTATATGTAGCCAACTTACGTAGACACAGTGTATATATATATATATATATATATATATATATATATATATATATATATATATATATATATATATATATATCACATATAGGTGAGGTTCTTTTCCGAGTTCAGGACAATTTTCCCAGCAATAAATAGAACATTTAGATTTCTTTCTATCCATGATCATCTTTACCATATTTTAAATATAAGCAGAAGATAGTCGTAGATAAAGTATAGTATGCAACACGCACGAAATGGCAATTTTGCACTCGTATGAAATGAGCGTCATTTCGTGCTAGCTGCATAATATACCATTTCGTCATGATATTTTATGTGCATAACATGTTAACTTGATACAGAGTAACATTTCGTTAGTAGTATAATGTTTGAAATTTTCTAGAGGAAATAATATACATCTATTTCGCCTACAAATTTTATTTATTAGCAGCTTCTACAATTTAAAAAGCTAAACTGAAATATTAACATTTCTAAAAACGAACTAATGTTTAATGTTAATTTAATTTTACTGAAACGGTAATATCAAACTGTATTTTAGTCACGTCACCCCTGTTATATAAATAATTGAAACTTTGAAATTTACTGTACATAAACATATAATTATTAGTTAAAATTTTAGATAATGACAGTTTTTTGACTTAGACGACAGTATCAAACTAACATATTACTTTCAACGGCAGCATAAAACTTTCTTGCCCATTTTGGCCACAATCCATTTAATAATTGATTTATAACTATGGCAACCAACTACAAAGCACTTATTTTTATTTAGAAAAACTGCATTATTGGTTAATTGATCGCAGAGTGTAACGAAACAAAATTTCCGTTACTAAAACAAATACTTTTTCTTATCGTTATCCTACACCTAAAAAAACAATTCTTAAACATTTTTCACAATTTTGCTAATTTTAGATTTATTTTTAATACTCAGAGAGTGACTCAATAAATTCATTGTACAATATGATAAATAATATCATTGGATTATATTTCAATTATATTCCATTTTAAACTGCAATAAATTCGTTTAAATTTAATTCTATCATCGAAATTTTAACGTTTTCCATTTAACAGAATGTTTCATGTTCATAGACATGTTTATCATCAATACGTAAACGCGATATGATTTATTGGCGCTTTACAATTGATTTTCATACAGCGTTAATGTAAAGTCCAAGTTTGGGTGATTAAAGGTAGTGTGTCATCGAAGTTTGCTTTTAATAATTAATGTAATTACATTATTTACTGCGGCGATAATATCCGTCATCGGCGTCAAAAGTTTTTAACTGTAAAATAGAAAAATATTTTTTTTATCTCCATTCTCCGTGAACAATTAATTAAAATTATTACCAAAAAGTTGATGCTGGCCGCATTAAAGTATTCACCAATTAATCTACTGAACATTGTACTAATTTAAAGATATGTAATCGTTTAGATACACAATCGATCTAATACCAACATTCTTTGTCAGAATCGCGCAGTTTGTATTCCGTTTTTGATTGAATTATAATTTAAAATTTTTATTTATTCTCCATAATTGCAAGTACAAGATTGATTCTTTTCATTGCTTGTTTTATTAACCTCCTCCAGTCCTGTTACATTCACAACAGCCAATATCTAAATTAAAGCCACCATCAGAAGCTATCCCCGTCTCTCCGCAGATTTCTACAAAAACACCAGATGCGTTACAGTGAGCAGATTTTTTCTTCGAATCCTTTCTTGAATTCTCCTGTACATCCTGGCCTGCTGTTGCTCATTTTTGACTTCACCTGCATGTAAGTTTTATTATAACACCTACACAAACACCTGTAGAGAACGTTACTGTGGGAGATAAATTCCCGGTGTCGTAGTCTATTTTCAATGTTGAAAAGATAGGATGTCTGTCTAAATTCTGCCGACTTCACAGTATTCACTGTCGACACTAATTACATATTTGTACACAAACCTACACTTCTTTTACATCAAACGTTTAGTTTATTTCGTCAGCCAGATTAAAAATATAAGAATTACATTAAAGCAATGGTTCCTGAAGGTTTAAAAAACAGATATACTTAGGTAATTAAAGTTAAAGTAACCTCTTGTCGATGGTAACACGATCTGTTGCTCGCAGCTCGTCGGTTGGGTCAAAGTTCACTTCTTCTTCTTGTAGTCCGTCCCTCACGGAGGTTGGATATCATCATCGCTATTCGGATTTTATTAACAGCAGCTCGGAATAATTGGACACTATTGCAGCCGTACCAGTCTCTCAGGTTCTTCAGCCATGACATTTTTGGACGACCCACGCTTCGCTTTCCTTTTATTTTGCCCTGCATTATTAACTGTAGCAGAGAGTATTTAGGTTCTCGCAAGACGTGTCCAAAGTACTCCAGTTTTCTCTTCTTTATTGTATACACAACTTCACATTCTTTATTCATTTTTGCGAGTACTTCCTTATTGGTGATTTTATCCGTCCAGGGTATGCGCCACATTCTTCTATAGCACCACATTTCAAATGCTTGTAGTTTATTCAAGTGGTTTTTCTTTAGAGTCCACGCCTCAACTCCATACAACAGCACAGAGAATACACAGCACCGCAGCAGTCGCGTCCTCAGTTCGATATTAACTTCCCGGCACAATACTTTCTTTAATGCTACAAAAGATGACCTTGCAGTTTCAATTCTCGTTCTAATTTCCAACATTTGGTCTACTTTTTCTTCTATCCAGGTCCCGAGATATTTATATCGGCTTACTTTTTGAATATTAGTGTTTGCAACACTCAAATTCAAGTTGACCTGTGGGAGTTTTGTGATCCATTTAGTTTTATGTAGGTTGATTTTCAAACCATATTCATTGCATCGATCATTTAGTTTTCCTAGTAAATGTTGTAAATTGTCGATGTCATCTGTAAATAAAATTGTGTCGTCTGCATAACGAATGTTATTGATGGTCTCGCCTTTGATCGTTATTCCTGCCTCTTCTTCCCCTAAGGTTTCGTTAAAGATCACTTCGCTATACATATTGAACAACAACAGGGATAGGATGCAACCCTGCCTGACTCCTCTGCTTATAATAATATCTTCGGTTATTTCATTTTCTACTTTAATGTTGGCCGTTTGACCCCAGTACAGGTTGTCAATTATTCTGACATCCAGCGGATCTATGTTTTTCGCTTGTAGAATTTGTAATAGTTTGTCATGTTTCACTTTGTCAAAGGCCTTCTCAAATTCAATGAAACATATGAACATGTTCTGATTCATATCTAGACAGCGTTGACAAAGTACGTTTATGGCGAAGAGAGCTTCCCGTATTCCGAGGCCTGATCGAAAGCCAAATTGACAATTGCTTATGTCTTCTTCTAATTTCTTATAAATTCTATGGTGTATAATCTTTAAAAATAACTTTAACACGTAATTCATAAGTGCGATTGTTCGATAGTCTGAACATTCTTTAGCATTGTTTTTCTTTGGTAGCAGTATGAATATGGATTTTAGCCATTGTTTTGGGATGATACCAGTCTCGTAAATATAGTTGTAAAGCTCTAGAAGTATATTAATTACTTCATCGTCAAAAAGTTGTATGATTTCTACAGGTATCTGATCAGGACCCGCCGTTTTTCCGGTTTTCATATTCTTCAAGGCATGTATTAATTCTGATTTTAAAATTTTAAGATGTTTGTTCTCCATGTCATGTATAGGTATAAAAATGTCGGTTCTTTCATCATAAAATAGTTCTTGAGTGTAATTCTTCCACCTATCCAACTTATCCTTCATTTCTATCAAAACTTTTCCGTCTTTATCTTTAATTATCTTGTTGCTGTTCTTATTTTTTTTATAACCAGTTATTTCTCTCGACCTTTTTATACATGTGAAAGCTGTCATGTTTTCTGTCTAATTGTTCAATTTCTACGCATTGTTCCGCCAGATGTTCTTCTTTTGCTTTTTTTAATTTTCTTTTGTATTAATTTATGTAGTTTTTTATATTTGTGTACGTTGTTCTTGTTTTTTCGTCCGTCATCCATAAGTTTTAAAATTTCTTCGGTCATCCAAGGCTTGTTCTTTGTTGTTGTAGGTGTTAGTTGTTCTTTGATTGTCTTCAATAGTACCTCTTCAGCGCATTTCCACCTTTCATCTATATCACCTTCTTGTAATTGATCTTCTATGTGCTTAATTTGTTGGTTTATTGTTTGCTGTACTGTATTATATATTTGTTTTTCCTTTAACAGTTTAGTATCCATATAATTGTGTTTCTTTTTTACGATATTTTTCATTTTCACATTTATATTTGCTAATACAGGTACGTGATCTGAGTAATGGTGTCACTAATAGCAAGTATATCTATTTTCAGTCGGTCCATTTCCAGTATTACATTATTTAATTTTCATGCTGCATATAAACTGTTTGCATTCTATGATCCAATTCTAATATCTTTTGTTGAGAGTTTCATAACTTTGTTCACAACCTTCCCCCCCGGAGATCCGATCGGGGGACTTACTCCGGATTCATTTTTAGCTCTAAACATTGCCATGATTATGATGATGATTTGTTACTAAGGATATTCGTAGATCTTTAATGCAGTGGTTTCCCCTTGCCTTCTGCATCCTTATGCCGTTGACTATAATTTATAGTTCCTCCGCCTTTGAGGTCAATTTCTTGACCCCAGGGCAAAAAAGTGCCCTTACTCCATTGGCTCTTCCACCCGCAGCTGTTGACCACTTAGGAGGGTGACCTCTTATACCGCTGGTTATTCGGTCCCTACCTGCTTTAGCGTTACCCGTCTTCCACCACGAGGAGGTGCAGGTTCGGATTTTTATATCATTGAGATTAGGACCTTATCGGCATTTCTCAATCTCTTCAGAGCTTTAGAAGACAAAAGTTCACTTACAGGGAAACAAAAGGACAAAAGGGGGACAGAAGCTTGCATTATAACATATAGACCCAACGAATCTGGATATACCTGTTGCCGCTTCTAGGAACAGGGTGACAAATAGATACAGAATGTTACTACTTACCAGAGAAACAAAAGGGCAAAAGGGCACCAGAAGCTTACATTATAACATAGAGACCAAACGAATCTGAAAATACCTGTTTCCGCTTCAAGGAATAGGGTGACAAATAGATACAGAAAGTTACTTACCACTCACCACGGGTAGACCGAATAAATAAATCAAGAAAATGGAGGCTCAGAAGTATATTGAACATCAAAAGATTGTAATCTGGATGTATAAACTTTTAGATTATACACTTGTCCACACTAAACGTATACATGCAAAAAAAAGTAATTCCAATCGCTATAAATAAATTGTAACATAAACCATTAGTTCTAAATAATTCAATTGGATAAAAAAAAACAAGGTATCTATAAACTTATGGCTACATAACAATTATTAAACTAAGAGCCAGTCATTATTATAATTATGTGCCAAGGAGAAAAAAATGGCATAACATTGATTATTAGAACAACACCAACAAGACGGCTAGCGGTTTTCTAACAATACATGTTTATTTCAATATGATTATAAAGCAGTAATGTTGAAAGATCTTTCTGACCAATATTGCTTCTAAAATATTGCAACTCAAACTGGATAAAGAAAAATCAATTATAAGTCAATCTTGTTTTAGTTTTACAAGCCAAGCGCAATTACTAATTAATTAAAATTCCATAAGAACAAAAATAATATATGTCTAATATGGGGCCTGATAACCTTCAACAGCAGTAGTGTGAACAAGCCTTAACTATCATAATTACATTCAATAAATGTCTAAACAATAAATGAGAATAATCACTTCAGAAATTTCCTGGATAATAATGAACGTTAATTATAATTAAATAGAGGGTTGCATCAACTCAGCATTCTTACTAAACCTAAGCTAGGCACACTTAAACTTGAGTTCATAAAGCCATTAACTGACGTCAACACTATGAATATAGAAAGTCAATGAACAAATCAAAGGTAAGCAAATGATAATTCAAACTTGCTTCCGCACTTGGGATACAGGCTTAATTGAATATTCTGACCTTTACTATCCAGAGGTTGTGGTTGTACTGGGTAAAGTCGTTGACTACCAGTAAGCGAGAGAAAAAAAATCGAAGCTCTAAGATAGAAATCCCAGAAATAAATCATTAATCCGCATATGCGTACGAAATTAATTAATGCCAGACAAAGGTAAGATAAACGAACATAATTAGTTTCTAGTTTCATCAATGTCAACCCTCTTCATAGAGATTGAAAGTAAATTCGAAAATCAAGAAATTGACGGAATAATTAAAAAGAAGCGTTTTTTTTCTTTTCTACCCAGTAACCAACAACAAAAAAAAAACGAGAAAAGAAAAGAAAATGGAATTGTTCAAACTACTTCTAGGTATCATTATTTTCAATTTTGTATCACCAATTGACGTTTCTAGATTAAAATTAATGGGCAACGTTTGAATGGATTATAAAATGAATTTCCTCGTAAAATTAGACTAACAAGAAAATCTGCCGTTACAACAACCTCACCGAGATAAGAGATTAACTCAATAACATTTTTCTCATCCGCCACCATCACCATTTTCAGACCATCGAAGCAGTCCCGAACGACGCATATCTCATATAAAAGAATAAATCGTTCCCTCATAAAAGCGTTTAATACGAGAACATGCACATAGATATGCACATAGATTTCTTAAAACTACTCGAAACAGGTGTGGTATTGCCCAATAAATACCATACCTGCATTAAGCAAAATGTTTGATAAGCTGATGTTTAATCGGATATCATAACATATACTGACCGCCATAAATAAGTAAACACACAGTAAACGCTGATGTATGTGAATGAAGTTTTCATAAAACGTGTATTTTATTTCTATTAATAAACGATGAAAATTTTAGCAAGATACAAATATTGTTGACACCAATAGTGCGTCGCGTCTCCTCTGTTTCTCACACATTCAGCTAACCGATTAGGCATAGTTAAAATGAGTGAATCTATGCAAACCTGAGGTATACTATATCACGCTTCTAAAATCGGTTGTTGAAGGGAATCTACATTGTTTGGAAGTGACTGTAGATCATTTATTCTCCGTTCGACCATATTCCACTAATGTTAGGTTAGTGACATATCTGGCGAACGAGAAGGCCACCGTAGCAGATCAACATTAGCAGTACTTAGAAACTCCATAGCACCCATCGCGGTATGCGGCTTCGCATTATATTGCTGCAAAATTGTATTTTCTATTTCTAGTAAACATGGCAGTAATACTGGTTCAAGAACTTGTTAATGTACCGATTAACGGCTTGAACAGCGTTAACAACTTTAATGCGAGCCGTACAGCAGTACAGAAAACTGCAAATTGCGCCTTTCTACAGAACGTCTTGTAACCAATCTGTACCATAATGAGCTCATAAACAAAATCGAGATTCGTCAATAAAGATTCCATTGCATATTCCAATGCAACCTCCCGTTACACCATTAGTGCCGTGGAGTACGATGGCGTAGAGTTACACGTAAGTAAATAAAGCAATTGTCTGTATGATCTGAGCCCAAAAAATCGAATTCCTCGATACTTTGATGGTAAGGAGATTTCAGTTAATCCTCTCCATCTATCACCAATTTTCCTTGTTGATGAAAAAAGATCCCGAAGAGCTACAACCCGAAGAGCACGATAAGGAGATTGTGGCGAGACTGCATCCCATGCGAGCGGCAACATCACGAATTCATAATTCGGTTTCTCGTAGACAATTATTCTGCCACGTTCAAACTCGGTTAACTGATGGAAATTTGCACGATGTCGTACAGAAGGCACTATTTCAACTTTAATGTGTTTACTTATTAAGCTTATAAAATATGCATAACATTGACACTTAAGTAACTAATGTCAAATGAAAAGAAAGAGTTGTTGTTTCATTGTCGATGATTACTTGGTTAATATATGAAAATGTAAACGTTCACCATTATTACACATATAAAGTATTTATCTTTTTTGGGTTTTCTAATGAAGTATTTTTATATTAAATTTATACAATCTACACGTTTCAATAACACTTACAGTTATCTTCGTCAGTAATACTATTATCTATTAAAATTGTTAAAGATGTTAAAACAATTTTAATAGATAATATTACTATTGACAAGGATAACTGTTAGTGTTATCGAAACGTTTAGACTGTATAACTTTAATATACAAATACGCCATTAAAAAACCTAAAAAAGAAAAGTATTTTAATCACAACATATTGATTGCTTCAATCTCGTTAGTGAACACCAATCGTCATATAGAACTGGACACAACACGGTAACCACCCTAATTCGATTAACCGACGACATATTAGGAAGAGTTTTGACAAATCAAGAATCACTGCAAATAAATCAAATGAAGTTGTTTAGTATGAAAATGAAGGGTACATTAAAGGGTAACTCCTATTTCTGTTGTTGGCATACCAATTCTTATATGACTCCTTTGACAGCTATATTGGATTGATAGACTAAAATGGTTTCCAGATTGGCAAGCCTGAAAATAACTATACGTGGCTGTAGCGCAAACAGATAAATAAATGATGCCATTTATTATTTTCATCACATATCAGTTATTAATTTTAAAAAATTTTTTCTTTGTAAACATCACTTAAAATTGTGCCTTAGAGAAAATATATTAACATTACAACTTGAAAAAACAAATCTCGGAGAGTAGTATCACATTTTATTATTCGTAACTTTGTAAATGCTCTATAAAATTGTAATACTCTGATTAAACGTTAACTGAGACGATATAAAAACAAGTTATCAGCAGTTCCTATGTTGCTTAAAGTATCACAATTCTGTTATTAAGCCTTCTGTGCTGGATCCCTCACCAATTTTTTTGCAAACTGTAAATATACACTTCTCGCAAATTAGAAGACAGGTTATTAATTTTAACACGATTATAATCGTCGACAATTTTATTTCCCTTCTAAGTAAATTAAATCCTTGTAGCAGGTTAGGCACTACATAAATTTTTAATCTTCAAAGGTAAATAAAAACAACGTTAAGTTGTTCTTCAGTTGCTTTGCTATAAATCAAAGTTACACTAAACTGTTTACACGCAGATGAAAGTCATATTGCTCATGACAGCCTACTAAGTTTATCGCTGAAAAAAAATATATCGTTGCACTTCTCGAAATATACATTATATAAAGTCTTTGGACTAGAACAGTTTTCAGCCATATTTATTTAAACGTAAGTCAACGTATTCACTTATTTCAGTATCACCAGCATTTCTATTGTTATCTACAACAGAAATTGATGAAATACAATTTATAAACATTATGATTGTACCTAGATGAAGAGGTATTTTAATGTATCATAATTAAAAAAATATAATTATTACATTATAGTATGTAAGGTTTCCATAAATAACTTTATTTTATTTGTATTAAGCCTTCGTTAACCGGTAATATTTTTGTGGGAAGGACTTACGTAGGAATTTGTTGTAATGTAAACAATAGAATTTCTTCACTCAGGTAAATTAATTATTTGTTAATTAACAATTTTAGTTTATTAGATACAAATATTACCATACAATAATGTTATCGCCTCAGTCCCAACATTTAAACCGTTGAACGATTTTAAGCGTCAGAGTACATCCTTGTTTACCGCCACCTGCGTCATGGGTGTAAATCGTAACTATAGCTGTCGCTGATTCTACAGAACGCGATACGATCATTGTTTGACCTACCATTGCACCGACCGAAGCACCAGCGTCCACCACCACACAGAAGAGAGGAGATAGCCGTAGAGGACAACGCCATTAGTAGAGCTCGACCCGCTAGCTGGAGCTCAGTTGATGTTTTTTTCGACGTCTACCACGTCCTACGTATATTCGTGATCTTTATTATTTCAGGATGAAGAAGAGAGGACGTCCGATCCCCCTTTGTGCTGGTACACCTGCGAACAGAAGTGGAACACGTTTCCCGCCCCACGGACTTGCGGCGGAAGACTGTCATCGGGCAGTTTCACCTATGCCAGGGTTTCTGCAGAACGACGCCAGGTTCTGTCGGGTGCGCCGGCGATTGCCACAACAGTTATAGCAATAAACCCCGTACCGACCGGGCACAGTGCGTTAACTGTGGTGGGGACCATCACGGGAGCAACAAGGTATACCAGAAGTTCCCTCGGCTTCCGTCACGGAAGAATATGGAAGTCAGCGGCGCTTATTTCAACACGGACCAGCGTTATTTATACACTAGCAACTGTATGAAATGGTAAAGCGGCAGGATCGAAGGCGGCTGCTACTGCGGTGGATATCCCACCTTTCTAACCCACCTTACGGTTGGAGTCTATACTAGCCGTTTCCATAAGTCTTGATATAGAGAGCCACCCTACCTGTCATCTGAAAGGTGAAAGCGGCGACGAGAAAACTAACATATGTGGTATGTGGTCTCCACACCACATAGGAACTGGATCAACGGGAAAGCACGAATCTACCCTCAATTGTTATAATTCAACAATCACGGCCTTAAGACAATAACTAAGCTTCCCGTAAAACCATCCTTAAAGCGCGCAATAATCTCCAATTTGACAATGCCTTTAAAGAACATATGGAAGGTTACCATGAACTATTACATAACCTGAATAGCGGTAATTCCTTCTATGCCCTTGTCATGCACGTCTAAGTCACTTCTGCTTCACGCCACTACGGTCTAAATAGAAAAATCCTACCACATCTACCAGACCAAACCATAAACTCACTAAGAACATCTATAACAAGTACGTTACACTCTCCCACTTCTGCCTTCCTGACCTCACTCTAACTTAACGAATATCTCTCCGAAGTTGTCTTGGAAAATGCTTCGATCAGATTTTAGCAAGACGGCTTAGAGGCTACAGAGAAACCAACTATATATTTTTTCACAGTCAATTCAACTTTAGACCCCACAATCTCATAATAATTCTGCTTGTAGAGACCACCAGGGCATTCAATCGCAAGCAATGCAATTTATCGGTTTTTTTGAATATTACGCACGCATTAAATAGAGTTCTAACACGCAGCATTCATTTATTCATTTCGTGATTCAGTACGGGCTAATGTTTTAATCAACAACGGGCGTGCGTTATTCCCTACCCTATACAAAATATCTGCTTTTGACCTATCTACTGTTTCATGTCCCGGAGTCTCCGTGGCGCAGTTTATGGTTGACACCTCCTTCAGTGCAGTACATCGTAACGGTGTAAAGGTTCTGTAACTTAAAAAATCCTACGGAATTTCTTCAACAAGTGGAGAGATATCTCAACTCGCGATACAACCTACATCTGATTTACTCGGGTTGCTGCAATTCTCCTTAATAATGAACGAGTAAGACTTAAACAAGTACTAAGATACCTGGATATCTTCTTCAACAAAAATTCTACACTGGTTAATCGACGTCTAAAGTACACTAGGCATAATACGCAACCGTGCAATCCTGCTGAGTACCCTGCGGGGACAAATTAGAGGTTGCCATTAAAAAACACATACAAGACCAACATTCGCCCTATTATAGATTACTGTACTTCCTTGTACAATAACATTACACGAAACCACCTCTCCTCCATTGCTAACTGTGAACACGGAATCCTAACACGAATACACAGCCATAATTACACACCCCTGTAACCTCAAAAACTATTTGCACAAATTCCTATCATACTAGAATTTAATTAAAAAAATGAATCTTATTTCTTTGACATCTAAAGTAGTTAACTAGTGATTGTGATCAATACAATACCAAAAACATAAAATCATCACCAGAAATGAAAGGTAGGAAAACTAGCGGAGCGGTGCACAGGAAATCAACAAGTCAATAACTAACATTGGCATGATCATATTAACAAAAAAAATTGTAAGAAGGAGCTCGAGATATTCTCGCCTGAAATACTACTCTGCTCCGTGCAGCCTCAGGCCTACCACGGTTTTGAGAAACTGATGCATCTGTACATAAGTTAAGCATCACATACACACGCACGAGATTAGCATCTTAAACAGAGAGGTACAGACTTTAAATGAAATTTAAAAAAAGCAACGATAACTGCCGGTGTCGTTATCATGATGTCGCCCGTGTTTGTCGACACGGCTTTCAGCTTTGATGAGGATTGCACCTTCCCTACGTTGGGTATTCCGCAAGTAAGCCAGCAGATCCCGTCGCTGCTCAGCTTGCCGTACTGACCACGGAGCAGCGACCCACCACCGGCCGTCGGCGCACGAAGGAGGCGACGGCCAAAGAAGACAACACCACGTGGACTAGCACAAGACGTCGCCACGCCTGTCGAGGCACCACTACCAGCCCCGTCGGCGCACACTGCCACCGTCAACGCAGAAGTAAGAAGAAAAGAAGATGCCTGCTCCGGATCCCCCAGCCCCGGCGATTTCGTGACCCAGAAGAACAGGCCGAAGAAAACACCGCCTGCCAACGCCGACCCCAACGGACAACGCGTACCAGGCACTGGAGAAGTACACCGACAGCCCGACAACGAAGAGGACACCATCGCCGACAGCGGCGCCTTCTTCAACGGCAGGCAAGGTTGAGAAGGCGGAAGTACCGAGAGTGACTTCCGCGAATAGAGTTACTCCATCTGTCCAACTCGCCTTAGGGTTCAACTCCATAGTGACTCAATAGTGTCTCAATTTGGAGAAGGCCCTACCTGTCATCCGAAAGGTGGCAGTGACACTCGCTGAGGCGAAAACTGTGACTGACATGTACCCAAATCATTTATACTCATGGCTACAATAACAACTAGCACAACATAGTGTCAACTGGCATCACAGAACATCCATAACCAACAACAATCAACATCCGAGAGCCGAAGGAGGAGACGATCATCAAACTGCACGCCACATCACATGAACATACTTGTTATATTATATATTATATTATGACTTGTAACATATAGCATTGTTAAAACTTTTAAATGAATATACGATTTATTATTATTACACGTGCACAAATAGAAATACTGGACGAAAGAGTAACGTATAAGCCAACTCTACTTTCTTCCTCCCCGGTAGAAAAATAACGTAAGGTGTCGCCTAATGTCGCTCACTTAAAACACGTCGATCAGCAGAGCATTTTTCCTAATCTATCGACACCAAGCATCCCTAGGAGGTGCGGGAGGAGGTCTCTGGTTCACTAGGATACCTACGATAATTACAACTATATACTTCAGTTACAATCCCCCGTAATCCCTGTAGACATACAAAAAATAATATATCTTGTCAAAAAGCTAAAACCAGGTCCATATTCTGACGTTATGTATCAAAATATAGCAATAAAACACAGCCCCAGAAGTGAATAATATTAATATTTACTTAAAGTTAGTTTTATGTATATAATAATATTCACCCGAATAGAATAAAGATTTATCTAAACAACCAGCCTAGAAGTAATTTTTAGATACTCCTTTAAAAAAATTCGTTTTCGGAAGGTTGTAATACCTATCCGGTGGGTTTAGATTTGTAGTCCAATAAATTACCCTTTTATCTTTGCGAAATACACGTCCATAGGTAACGCTTGAAATTGCTTCAGAAATCGGTAATTCCGCATTTGAGCGCCCTGAAATTTCACAAATCTACCTCTACCCATAGTTTCGGTACGAACTTTCGTAAGAATTCTTCTGCAATATCAGACCTGAACAGCAAATATCTTTCCTCGTTGCTAAAAAGAATGTCCCAGGGTTAATAACTACGTTATTAACCATTGTGTGTAATTAGCGCAAATAATGTTTAACGTTTTTTACATCTCTATACACTAGTACCTAACGTTGCCTTGAGTTGCTAATGGCGTTTTCTCAGCAACCAGCACTTGGAATCTTAGCACACGCTTCAAGTGTCCTTCCCTTTTCTTCAGCTTCCATTACACCCGGCGAAAGTAAATGCGAGCTACAAACGAAGAAAAACAACTCGAATGTATGCAGACTCGAAGATAAATGACAAGAGATGCATGAATGAGAAATGGAAAGGATGATTTAAAGGCTTCTGTTCAAAATGTGAAAAGACGTATGCCCGATACTGAAACTACCCCTGTCTCCGGTTGGGAAAACTTCGTGCGCCGGTAAGGAAACCTATACAGAACATTTCGACAAGTCTAGAGGAGTGGAACACATTCGATTTATAGTTGTTACTGGATCATGTAAAACTTACATAAGGCAGAAAATGAACAATTTATCGATAACAATCATATCATCTGCCGTGCTATGCGAGGAATGTTTAACTTTCCTGTTACACTAGGGCAACAACCCATATAGCTACCCGTGTACTACCTACTGCACTTATCAACCGAGTCTTACTTAACAGGAACGTTCATTTCGTGGAACGAAAAATCCCGCGCTCTAAAATGGGAATAAACACAATTTCACCAAGAACAGCAGCAAGCAACGGAGATTATCTACAGTATTACGTTATTACCAAATCTTTCATCTGCCAAATGGAGTTATTATCCTCGCTATTCGGCAACGCAAAACATCATGAACGCAAAACTTGATAATGTAATAATTGACGAGGTCAATGAACTCACTCACTGCCCCTTGAGTTCTTCAGTGGTTTTAGTAAAGAAACCTTCACGCTCACAACGATTTTGTATCAGCTTGTGCAAAGTGAACCAAGGCATCCTCAAATGCGTGAATCAAGATGCGTCACCTTAGACTTGAATCAAGGATATTACTAGATCACGATCCCATTGGAAAAAGTGTAAACTCATCATGGCCAGGGAAAAGACTGTTCAAATTCCAGGTTCTTCGTTCGAACCTTCCCCCGCACCTGTCGCGTTCTAGTTCTAGTGATTTCTGGATACCAGCATAGGACCAGTAGAGCAATATTACAAGACGACGCTAACACTACTGATATTAAAGTCGTCAAGGCGCATGGACAAGCACCCAATGAAAAAGTGATTTCTTATGCTGGTCGAGCCCTGGGTGCTGTAAATCGAAACAGCTTTACCACAGAAGGGTGTCTTGCAGCAGTGCAGTAAATTTTAAAACTGAAAAGATATTTAGACAGATATCATTTCACAGTCCTTACGAATCACAGAAGTCTAAAATGACTTAAAACGCTAAAGAAAGTCATCTCACAACTGGCTCGGTGGATGATGGGGTAACAGTAATTTGACTTGTATATAAAATGAATTTTACTAAGGACCAATTCCGATTTTAATTGACGGATACCAAAGTTGGTGTCATTTATATTAATACGCAATCCCAGGTAAGGAATATTGAGACAAAAATACACATTCCTTTCATTTACAGAATGGTGTGGGTTTTCTATCAAGAATAACATCTGGTATAACTGCAAATGAAGTGCTTAAAAAGTGGACAGGTCTTCGTAATGCATACTCTAGCGAAACGAGAACCAGGAAAATGCTTAATGAGCTTGAAGAGTGGAGTGAGGTAAGTGAGATGTAACATGATAATAAGTGACAGTTCTAAGGAAATTATTTATTTTCAGTCCAACTATAAGAAAGAAAGGATGCTGGAAGTACACCGTACGTTATGCCATTGTCCAGGAGTTATGTATGTGCTGTAGCCTTTGAGGGTAAAAGTGATAAGAGAACCTCTCATTCGATAAGCGTGAAGTTCCGTGAAATAGAAGCAGTGGAAATTTTGTGAATATTTAGAATTCCCCGACACAAAAACAAACTTCTAAAACGTTATAACCGAGAAAAGATGTGAATAGAATTTTTTCAACCATAGCTAACAACTTTAATCAAGCCAACTTTCAAACAAAAAAAAATTAAATCAAAATCGGTTCCTCCGTTTGGGACCAACGATGTCACAGACAGATACAAAGACACACGTTAAACTGGTAACACCCCTCTTTTTGTGTTGGCAACCTGTAATTGGTTTTGCGTGTATGGTGGTCGCTGAGTCTCTTATGGGTTTTATTTACGTACAGCAGATTAAATTCCTTATTTCTTAATACCGTAGGTATCTACTAATTAAACCTAAATCTAGTTGGGTATGAGATTCCTGACAAGCGCATGTGGTAAAACGAGAATGATTAAGATAAAGAATGAGTGCATAATGAAGGAGTGTGGCGAGAAATAGACGATGATGGAAAAGTATAAAAGTAGTAAACTACGTTGCTTTGCCCACATTAAGAGAATGAACAGCACAAGATTAACGAAGCAAATATATGTGAATGAGGTTAAAGGTAAGGCCGGGCCTGGTAGGTCACGTAAAACTTGCCTGAATGCAGTAGAATGTACGATAAAAGAAAGATAAGGAATTTAAAAAATAAAAGGACATGTCAGAGACAATGTATGTATCTTGCGGAAGCTAGGGAGGTACGCAGAGATAGGGAATTATAGAGAAAAAGGCAGGGATTGTATTGCCTACCCTGCAAGGGAATGGCGTGAAGTTTATGTTATGTTAGTTACTTGTGTAAAAAATTCAGCTCGTTACAAGGCAACCCTATGCAGAAGCACGGTTATGTACTGGGCATTGGTTTAGACCGATATCATTGTTCCCATTAGTCAAATTTGGAGCTATTCACTTCAGAATAAGAAACTGGTACCAGACTAGATTATTGGCGAGGCTCATTGTAGAACTACAGTTGTTGGTATACCGGTGCACCAGTGTAAACAAATAAATAGTACCTGCTTGGTTTTTGAATTATATTGACATTTTCATGGCTAGAAATTAACTTTTAATCCTAGAAACCACAGTTTAGTCCATCAAACGAAAACTGAAATGATACATTTAAACACGGAGTGACAAAAAAAATGTTAATGAATTCACACAAAATTTATGCCAACTTGAAATATTACAGTGAAAACCGCATATTTCTAACTTAAACCGCTTAAAAGTTATAAACTGTTATTGTGGGGAAAATATAATGTGAAACACTCAAAGTTTAATTTAAAATTTAATAGTATAAAGCGTTTAATAAACACAGAAATTGTTTTGTATATCAACACATTTGAAGTATTAGAGCCTCTGGAAAAAACTAAAGAAAGAAAATAATTTACGTTCTTAATATTAATATTATTTTTTTACATCATAAGTCAGATCATTTTTAGTGTTCCTAATAAATACAAAATACTAAATCAAAATGACAGTTTTTTTGTGTTAAACATTATAACTTCTCTATATAAACGCTATTCTAAAAATTAACGACAAACTCTTAACTTAGTAAATGCAATTTAAAATGCTTATCTTTTGGGCAATTAAATTGTATATTTTCTTTGTTTATCTTTTACATAAATTTAAACGTTTCGATAACTTATCGTCCTCTGTAAATGGTAAAATCATTAAAAATTGCATGAGATCTTAAAACAAATTTATAAAATTTACTGAGGACAATAACTGTTACAGTTATCGAATAAATTTATGTAAAAGACAAATAAAGGAAATAGACGGTTTAATTGCCCAAAGGATGTGAGGAAACACTTCAGAATTTGAAACGATCGGACAAACTGTCAACAAGGAGAAACAGACCTCGACCTTTTGTAACGACGTTAAGACGAGAATATAACACCAAACTGCATGGAGTTAATATTTAATAAACAAAACTAAGATTGTAAACGTTTTACAGAAAGCAAATCGGGATTTTTTGAGAGAATTAGTCCAGGAGACCAAGATAACCTTAAATACAACCAAAATTCTACCAATTAGACTAGATCTATATCTACGTAACAAATTGTATACAGATATTTTGAACATAACGATCACCCAATTCAGAACGAAAATGGACAAACAGCTTACCATAGCAAAGGTCAGTAGTAAGGCTATGTGACTTCAGGAAGTAACGTCACACCAATCAGCGAAGTAAACGAGTAATTAAACTCCGCCCCCTCTGAAAGTTTGAAGTTGAAGGACCAACGGGAGACGAGGGCGTGGCTCCACCAGGCCGAACTATTAGTCACTTCGGACCAATGGGATGCGAAGATGGGTCCCTGATAAGATTAGCAAGGTAGATGGCCTATATGTTGGCCAATGAGAGACATGGCGCCCATATTGGAATGCTGGAATACACATGAGTCTGGGCCCTGCAGGCATTGTTGATACGTAAGGTGGCTTCTTCAGGAGGGTTCTTCGTCGCTGCTGAAGAGCTACTTCCGGTACTTCGTCCTTGTTGAATAAGTCGCCTTCGTTCTTGGTCGTTTCTGTAGAGCTAATTCTGCGAAAGCTGTTTGTTGTTGATAACAAAGTTAATGCGTCTACTTCCGGTAGAAACCTCCTTTTTTTGTTTTTTTCACATGTTAGAATTTTAGTTTCTTCGAAATTCATTTTATGGTCATGTACATTGACATGATTTGCGAGAGCACAAGCTTTGGGTTTAATTCTACAGTCACTTTTATGTTGGGTATCACCCAAGCTTGTGCTCTCGGAAATCATGTCAATGTACATGACCATAAAATGAATTTCGAAGAAACTAAAATTCTAACATGTGAAAAAAACAAAAAAAGGAGGTTAATCTTAGAAATGTGTCACATCAATCATACACTGAACAGCATGAATACAAACAGTGACGTGGAAAACTTGAGTAACCTGTACACCTACATTTTGTCAGTATTTAAATAACATATAATAGTAGTTTTACATAAGAACAATTTGGTACTTATTCAACAACTTAAATTTAGTTTCACTGTGTATATAAGATTTTTAAAAAAATAAAAATTTGGCGCACTTAAGCTTGTCAAGGTTCTTTAAGTTATATCTCTGTCATAAATTTCTGTCAGATGAAATTCACACAACATGTCTGCTCCAGATGTATTTTAGTTCGTAAATTTATGATTACATTAATCAATTTTAATTGTTAATTGTGTTAGATGTTAGTAACTAGTTTTTTTAGTGATTACCTCAACATATGTAAGTTGCCCTTGGTGGACTAATGTACTTATATCAACTGTTATCATTAACTTTTAGTATTCCTGATGAAGCTACCAAATCAGTAGCGAAATATTGATTTAAATATAATGAGGATTACTCTCTAAAGTGGTGGATTAATTATTACCTGTATACCACTATTTCACCGAGTCCCTGACTAAATAAAGTGTTTAATATTGTTTTAACTATAACGGTTGTTGTAAGATTTGTCTTTGATTATATATATATATATATATATATATATATATATATTTATATATATATATATATATATATATATATATATATATATATATATATCATCAAAATTAGGACTCCAGCGGTACGTTGGGGATGACTGAATGTGGTTGTTTGCGTTGGGATAGCTGGATACGGGTAAACACATTGGGTATGATAACATGGGGGTAAATAAACACGATAATACTAGCTTATTGCTAATCTCAAGGTAAAGTACAGTTGGTTATATAATAGCTTCCTGCTCTACCACTTAACCTTGAAAGTTTATAATTACTTACACAATGATCACCACATATATTCAATAGCAATATAAATGAACTCTATGAGAAAATCCTTAATTTATATATCACTTAATATTAAATTGTCAATTCTCATAATTTGTTGAACATGTAGTGAACAAAACATTTTTCATATGTATTTATAGATGTTAGCTTTGTTTTTAAATGAGTTGGTACATGATTGTGCACCTTACCGACATTATAAAAAAAGGATCTCCGAAAAAATGTGCATAGGAACTATTAATAATCCGCGATAGTGTATGTTAAGATTGTGCACATCTGTTTCAAATCTTATACGACTGTACAAGTACAAGTACGGTGGAGCATGGACCAAATGCCTATCGCGCATACATAACCAACCTGCATCCCTAAGTTTATGTGAAATGTATTCTCTGCTCTTGATACCATAAATTAGACGTAAACATGAGTTTTTAACTTTTTTAGTACGTTTAGTATCGATACTATCAATGCAAGGCCCATATATGGTATCACAATAGTTAAAATGTAATAGTACTAAAGCGGCGCAGAGCATAATCTTCGTGCTACTATTTAAAATGTATCTGGCACCATAAATTACGTTGAGTTTACCACATGCCTTCCTAAGCAGTCGTTTATGTGTTGCTTAAATTTCATGTCTATGCCTAAATTAAGCCATAAATTTCGCGACATTTCGACACATCTTAGTAATGTATTGTTAATTTTAATCTTTAGATGCAGTGATGCCATTTCAGGATTTCTCTTGGTACCAAACATCATTAAAACAGATTTTCTTGGATTTATTTTCAGTGAATGATTAGCACTTGTGTTTACCAAGGCTTCTAAATCCTAATTTACAAGCGAGTTTACTTCTGAAATTCTGTTTATTTCAGAAGTACAACAAAAGTGGGTTTCATTAGCAAACACTTGACAATTACAGTAGTATAAGGCTTTTGTGAAATTAGGAGTCTATACAATGAATAAAAGAGGACCAAGAACAGATCCTTGTGTCCGTTACGTGACCAAAATTTTAGTGATTGATTCCCTCATGTATAATTTACTCGTATACAGCAATGTAACTTCGTTAGGATTACAGCGATAATCCCGTTGAACGTTATAAATTACAGCGGTAATTCAACTGCAATGACGTCATACTCAACTGCCATAGTAACAGAGCGATTCTTGTCATGAACAAGAAGCACTTGTCAAACACTGACAGCTACCTTAAAAAATTTTAAGTTCATTGCAAAAATGAAACGATTTCGTAAAATTTCGTGAGAAACCATTAATAGCAATGTTTAAAAGAGTGTTCCGAAGAATATAGTGAAAAATCAGGCCGTTATTTGGACGCAAATATTGTTCGTTTTCTAAATTTTGTTACATGCTTAGTGATTAAAAAGTTTTGTAGTATTTTAAATTTTAATTTTTAATGAATGAAATAAAGGTTTTGTTCATTTATTAAATTTTGTAACATTCTTACATAATTAACTAAAGTTTTGTTCGTTTGCTTATATATATATATATATATATATATATATATATATATATATATATATATATATATATATATATATATATATATAAAGCGATAATATGCATCCCTGCCGCATTGCTTTACATCAGGCATTAAATCAGTATGATACAGATTGTGATCATAGACTCAACCATTGTCACTGGCTGCTAAATATGATTCGGGAAAATGCAAATTTCCTGTTACACATATTATGGACGGACGAAGTCACTTTCAGTATTACACGGGGTGTGAATTGCATAATATGCATTATTGGTCCGACCAAATCCTCACTATATGCGACAAGTAGAACATCAAAAGCGCAAGAGTTTGAACGAATGGTGCGGAATGCTGGATGGAAAAAATATAGCTCCACATTTTTTTTACCAAACCCTTAATGGGGAGAGGTTCTTGGAATTTTCTAACGCTTCTCTTCCACCACTTTTAGAACACGTCTCCTTGGAAACAAGAAGGCACATGTGGTTCCAGCTTGATGGTTGTCCAGCACATTACGACCGAAACGTACGCCGGTATTTATGTGAGCAATATTTGAATAGTGTTATTGGAAGAAGTCTATTTCCTTGGCGGACGCGTTCGCCGGATCTTACTTGTTCAGATTTTCACCTATGGGGTAGACTGAAAGACCTCGTTTTCCAAGAGAAAGCAACAACCAGGGAAATATCATGGGAAGAATACGAAATGCCATTAGAAGCTTATCCAGGGCTGAAATTGAAGCTCGTTTTTTTCTACCGAAATGATGACAAACATTTTGAAAATTTGTGAGCCATTTCTGGCTAAACTTTGTGTAGGTAGTTCTAAGATTTCTGTGCTTCTGTTTCATTGTTATTAATGCTGTTCCGTAAGACCGTCGGCCTTTATAAACACGCTTCTTAACTAAGTTTTGGACCAGTCCTAAGCCAGGATGAAGTGTGAAGGAAGGCAAGCGCGACGTATTAACATTGTTACTTAGTGGGGAGAAAGTCGAACCGCAGTTTAAATTACGTCGGTTACCATGGATATGTAATTTGTTTTCCCCGCCAAGGTAACTTGTTCAGATTGCGGTACTCAAATTTTTAACATTTTCTCGTATAAACCAAGAACGGATGGAGATATCCAAAAGGAGTTTTCACTAAAAATTAGGTAATTTTAATCCGCGTAACGGTCTGTCAAATAAATAGTACTGTTCTATTTAGTTTTTCCCAAAAATCACAAAAATGTTTAATGGCTACAGAGAACGCCCTCTACTTTATTTGTTTAAAACTGAACGCTCCAACAAAAAACACCCTTCAAAATACTACAAATTGGTCTTTCAAACAAGACTAACAATATTTGTGTGATTCAGCAGATATTAAAATGTAAATATTGGAAAATGTATTGGCCTCCCCCTCCTTTATTATGAAAGATACGGAAAAATGTCCCAAAGTAAAATGATGTGGTAGCAGCCAAGCTCTGTAATTATATTTTCAAAGTTATAGCTCATCACCTAATTTTCCGAGATACAATTAATTTTATTTCTTCATAGCAGTTGCGCTCCCTATCGGTCGAGTTACGAACTTCAAAATAATCTCCAGCCATTTTTCTTACTTGCTTTACTCGTAAGAGTTTTTACCCAACCGCTAGGCCTTACCATTGTCGAGAGAGAGAGCAGCTCCGTACCGTTATCCGGACACCAGTATATATATATATATATATATATATATATATATATATATATATATATATATATATATATATATATATACAGGGTAATTTTTTTAATTGGCCCATTAGACGTTTCTCAACCCCTTAAAATAGTAGAGAAATTTGGTACATGGCCATGGTTTCTGACAATCTATCTTTCTAAAATATTTTCATTACAATGGCACTTGCGGTAATGCGTGAAGTGACCATTAAGTTTATTTTTTTTAAATGCAACGATATATTTTTGTTGTCGGCATTACATTACTTGTTCAATTTACATTTTCTGTCTAGCGTCTGTTTATTTAGTTGCCATGGTTACGGGGATATAACAACTTTTATGGAAAAATTACTACTTGCAAGGATTATTTAGAAAAATCATAACTTTTGAACCATTAGCTCTACTGAAATAAATAAAAAACCCATTAATTCCACAAGAATTTCTCTATCGGCTGAGTGGTTGCTAAATTTTGTAGCTTTATCAGAAAGGTCACAATACATTGGTAAACTTGAGAAACTTCAAATACGGATAACTCAATTTAATCAAATGGAATACCCCTACTTTCTTATCAGCTGTCGATAGAGAATTTGATTTGCAACATTTTCTTTCAAATTATAGGTATGCCCATCATTATGCGTTTCTGACGAAAAAGCTGTTTTATGTAAAATTATGAATATTATTCAATTTGGTATAATTAGTAGGTGGCTTTGGAGCTCCGTTGCTATGGTAACAGCTGCGTGCAATTGTCTTTATTTATGCTTAGTTAAGATATTCTATAATTTCTATATTTAAAACTCAAAAATTTATGCAAACCATGTTTAATAGCGGGCACCTAGGCTGTCAAATTAGTGACAATCTGTTTGACATTAAATGTATCCGAAAGAACTATAAAAATTCAGAACACTACACAAAAATTTTATTCAGTTTGGAAATCAACTATACAAGAAATAACGTTACTTGCGGTCTAACACAAGAAAAAGAAATAACTACAATAGCGTATTTGGATACAATGGCAATATTGGATAACGTCATATTAACAGAAACAATTACAAGTCAAAATAATCAAAATAAATGTTAAATGTGCTCTCCGTTTTGCTGAATACACATCTCTAGCCTAACTTGCACGCCTGTGGTAACTGCCTTGACAAGCTCTGCTGGATTAATTTCGCGAAAGGCTTGATGGATTCGCTCAACCAATTCTTCTCAAGAACCTACTATTCGGTTATACACCATGGACTTGATAAGTCTCCACAAATAAAAATCCAAAGGCGTTGGATCCGGCGACCAGGGTGGTCACAGCCGTGTTTACGATTCGTCTACCTTTAACCAGTTGTGTTAATTTTCGATCCACAGTTCTTGTATTATGGGGTGCAGCCCCATCCATTTGGTACCAGCATCTTCTTGCTCGTTTGTGTAACGAAAACGGTGATTTTGCATGTTTAAGTGTCAAAATGGCTCACTTAATAAACATAAATAAAGACAATTGCAGGCAGCTATTACCATAGCAACGGAGCTCCAAAGCCACCTACTAATTATAATAAATTGAATAATATTCATAATTTTACATAAAAATGCGTTTTACTCAGAAATGAATAACGATAGGCATACCGATCATTTGAAAAAAAAATTTTGCCAATCAAGTTCCCTATCGACAGTTGAAAAGAATAAGAAAAAAAAATTGAGTTATCCGTATTTGAAGTTTCTCAAGTTTACGAAATTATTGCGACTTTTCTAATAAAGCTACAGAATTTAGCGACCACTCAAGGGATGTAGCAATTCTTGCGGAATTAACTACTTTTTTATTTATTTCAGTAGAATTAATGGTTCACAAGTTAGGATTTTTCTAATAAACTCTTGCAAGTCGATATTTTTAAATAAAAGTTGTTATATCTCCGTAACCCTGGCAACTAAATAAAAATAAGGTAGACACGAAATGTAACAAATTGAATAAGGAATCTAATGGCGGTAACAAAAATATAAGGTTCTTTTAAAAAAATAAAGTTAATGGTCACTTCCGGTATAACCGGAACTGCAAATATTTTAGAAAGATAGATCGTCGGAAACTATGGTAGTGCTTCAAATTTCAGCACTCTACTTTTTTAACAGTTGAGAAACGCCTAATGGGCCAATTAAAAAAAACTCTGTACATACATATATATATATATATATATATATATATATATATATATATATATATATATATATATTGACCTCTTCCGTTTTTCAACGAGCTTGTCCCGAAAATAAAGTTTTTCAAGCGGAATGTGTTGAGTAGATTACTTCATCACATTTATTTTTAATTATACATTGGTCTTATATTTGAAAATGCTTTAGGACTTTTTCTTTTCTGTAATATTTTTGTCCAACTGATGATATCAGCATTATGGCTATAGTGTTGTCTGCTTACTTTGAACAGTAACTATGATTCTTTTTGAAATTTCATGCTAACGACCTGCCTACACTCAGGATTGCTTGCTGTAACTGTTATTTCCATGATCTACACACTAACGATCAACCTTTCGCTGTCAGATCTCTTTGAGGGCATTGAAACAGGTTAGTCCACAATTAATTTCATTTCACCTGTTTTTCGAGGCAATCAATATAAAGGTACTGAAATTTGGTCATTTGGACTAATTCTATATATAAAATTTACTTACTTATGTATTCTATATTTAGATATTTGTGTAACTTGTAAATAACTATTAACCATTGTTTACTTGTTTGATTTAACTGACAGTTTAACTTAACCAAATATAATAGTGCGTCTCAACTTTATAAATTTTAAATTTTGTAAATTTTATTTTATTTGTATTTATTTTCCATTTTGTACAGAGGTTTTGTGCCACGGACAATTACTTTTCTTTATTATAACTTTAAATTCAGATAGTTTCACATGAAGATCTGTTTGAGATACAATTATCAACCCTTAAGTTAATCTAATACATACACCCTTGAGCTTCACGATTTACGTTTCTTTCAATTTTACTTGCAATTATTGCGTTGAGCAAACAATAACGTTTATAAATGACAAATTACTTTAATTATAATTGGGTTTCTTAAATTCTGCATTGGTATATTTATATATTGCTTAACTTAACTTAAATTTAAACATTTCAATAAGAATTACAGTTATCATCCACAGCAAATGGTAATATCTTTAAGAATTACTTGAGATATTAAAACGAATTTTGGACATTATTATTTACAAATCAGACCACCCTCTAACGGACAATATTACCATTTACCGAGGACTATAACTGTTATTGTTATCGAAGCGTTTAAATTTATAAAACTATTAATATGAAAAAGTAAGTATTTTAATTATGTGTAATAATTGAGTAAGTTTACATTTTCATGTAACGAATGATTTGATGTGTTACTGCTTTCTGCAGAATTAAAACTTCGGTAATCTATTTTTTGCCACGCTTTCTAAACTAATATTCGTGGTAGAAATCTACAGTTCACATTACCTTGTGTGTTATTGCATAAAACAATAATTTGGGTAACTTAAGGTTTGATTCCCTTTTTATACGTTTATTAAATATACGAAATATTGTAATTACTGAATACTTAATTTCTTGTTTTGATTTATCTGAGTTTTTATATATGTGCTAATTAAAATCTTCTCTTTCATCTCCCTTCTCTTATGGTATTGTAAAAGAGCCGTAAATGCAAAATTGTACCCGTTACAGATATTGTTAATTATATATATATATATCAATGATTTATGCGTATTTAAATAAAACATTGTGGCAATTGTGACGAAAATAATCTCTCAGATAAGGTTAAGTAAATGCGTAATACCAAAGTTTATAAAAATTAGTTGGAAGGTGTATTAAGTAAAACAATTATGTACGTAAATAACAATAAAATGGAAAAAAAATTAGGCAAATAAGACGTTATTTGTAAATTACAATTTGAGGGAATTTTTAAATTGACAGTGAAGAATATAGACATTCACATGTACAACCATTTGCAATAAATGTGTAAGGGAACTACACATGGAGTAGGTATGTGGGGGAATTTTAGAGTTTGTATAAATATGTTAATGTATTTTTAATAAATCTAGAAAAGTATAATAAGGAAACAAAAGGCAATGTTGAGGGAAGTGGTAGTAAACCAAATGAGTTAGAAATATTTTTAGCAGCGTTTAATCAGGGTTTCATTTAAAATTTCAAAGATCAAAAGAAGTTTAGTTTTGATTTTTAAGTTGTACAAATTATAGAACAAATAGATAGTTTAATACGACAGACACATGTATTACTGGAAAGCAGATTAAGTATAATTGTAGAATTATAAACAAATAAAATGGAGCCGCTCATTTTAAAAACCGCCAGTGCACTTATATAACAAATAAACGGAGATTAAAATATTACAAAACAGATGTTACACACGCTAAAGTTGTATTCGGAGCATGTTCAACAAGAAGATGGCATGGTTTTGATTACATTTGTATAATGCTTAAAGGTAACAGAAACAGTAAAGATTAGTTTAAAGGACAGGAACTTATGCATCAATCATCAAGTGCTGTATTGTCGAAAGAACACACCAAATTAAACAAAAACTTCAGAAAAGGTAGGATATTCTTTTATTGAGTTGACAATTTCGCAGTTAAAAGGTAACGTAGAAGCTCGGAATATATTTCAAGGGGTAAGCGAGAAGCTTGATATAAATGCTATTTGTAACGGATTAGCAAATAATAAACTAAGAGTAATTGTAAAAGCTAGACATTGCAAACCTTGAAAGGAAGAAATAAATGAAGCGAAGAACTAAAAAGTTGAATGAGATGAGTCATTTAGAGCAGTTAATACATTCAGCAATTATAACCTTGGAAAATTTTAAAAGAGTTCGTGTGTGAGCGTGCGTGAGTGTGTGTGTGTGTGTGTGTGTGTGTGTGCGTGCGCGTGTACGTGTACGCGTGCCTGTGCCTGTGCGTGTGCGCATACGTGTGCGTATGCGTGGTCGTGTGCTTGGTCGTGTGCGTGTGCGTGTATGTGTGTGTGTGTGTGTGTGTGTGTGTGTGTGTGTGTGTGTGTGTGTGTGTGTGTGCGTGTGCGTGTGCGTGTGCGTGTGCGTGCGTGTGCGTATGCGTGTGCGAGTGCATGTGCTTGTGTTTGCGCGTCTGTGTGGGTGCGTGCGTGCCTGTAAGCTTTCTGAAATAACTGTTAATTTCAAAGATATAAAAATACTAAGATAAATTGAGTTCGAACTCGTCGATTATTTATGTTCTATGTAATTTTTTCATACGTTACGAGTAATGTACCGGCAAAAAAATTCCTGAGGTAAAACTTAAGTACTTCCATTTTTTCAATTTCTCAATAACGATTAATTTTATAAGAAGATGTTCAGACACATTGTTTAAAGAAAATTTGGTTTTACATAACTTTTCTTTATAAATTTTCATGATATGTAATACAATACCTAAAAATTAAATTAACCGTATTATTAACATTTTATAGTAGCGGGCGGCTATAGAATATTTTTAAGTTTGCGTCTATGCGTCTATTAAGGTTGCATAATTATCGTAAAAAAATTAAATTATTTCATTTCTTTTAATTTCCACTTTGTAGGTTGAAAGGTCGTGTGTTGTTCCACACCAGATATATTATTAGAATAATAAGTTATTACTAAAATATACCGGATTAATAAAAATTTTTTATTACAAAAAAAAATGTAAGTTACACCCTCAGATCAAATGTTTGGCTTTACTAAGTTCCCCCAAATATGCACACTTTACAATAGAAGATGTGAGTGAACAAAGTTGGTTGGGGAAAATAAATGGAGGACATTTATCTGTTATTAAGGTGTTATCTTTAAAAACAAAAAAAATCACAATTGGCCAAAGTTTTTGAAGTTTTGGTACAGGGGCTTAATTTACTTAATAACTTTATGTCGTATTTAATACACAAGAGGCATGTTACATAGAACAGATTTATTGAAAATTATTTATTGATTTTTCCATACCCACGTTAGGTAGAAGTGAGTCTTAAATGAAGCAGGGCTCCACCCCAAAAAATAAAATTTTGATTCCTAAATAATCGTGACATTCCGAACGCCGAACGATGAACGTCAAGGATCTCGGATATCGTGAGTGATAGGAAAGCCGCAATTAATGATTTTTGGGTTGTGACTGCCTGATGGTGGTAAATTCTGACGAGTGAGGATAGGGAGGTATTTACACTTTCGGAAGTACAAAAAAAAACCTTGAGTAAACCTCTGCGATTTACTCCTAAACGGGCAGTGGGAAATGCCACTTCTAAACTAGGAAAGCTTACTTATTCATTTATACAATGGCGATCGCGACTTAATTAATCAAATCACGAAATGGTGTACAATAGATGATAATTGAATCACCGCGTATATGCATCTTTAAACACCTTTTAAAGTTTTGAATAAACTACACCACCGAAAGGGTCTCCTGTTGTATGGTGGGCATGCTTTCTGTGGGGTTAGGGTTCGATTAAAGTAAACAGTTACTTACTCATAAAGTGTGATGGTATCACAGTCCATCCAGATCGATTATCTTCCCCTTATAGCCAGGATAGCAATCAAAAAATATGATTAGGTATTTTAGGGCCATCCATATACACGACACTGGGATAAGAGGTACTTGAGAATGGTACGTTTACATCGATACGTTCAGGAGACAAGACAAATAGCTTGTACTCACGATTTGTGTTGTTTATCCAGTACATATGTATACGCATTGCTTACAGTGAGTGTTGCATATGGTAAGTTAGCCGTTACTTCAATAATTTTTTATACAAACCGGTACTTCTGGTCTACCTATAGTGTACATGATTAATTTACAGAAACTCCAGCTTCATCAAAAGGTTGTCAAACTTACTTTTACTAAGTAAATACTCTATTAAAGAATTTTTATTGCATGTAAGTAATTATCACAACTTAGCGACACAAAAGCAAAAAGACGGTTAACAAATTATTCAAGTATAATATTTATGTATATTTTGTTACGTAACTTAATAATTAAACATCGCATACATTTATTGTATAAGAGAAACGTTATCAACTCCCTAAACCCGAGTAAAGATACAGTTCCTTAAGCTTCGAATATTAACGGAATTTATTAATAGCGAATTAGCGCGTAATAACTTCAAGAAAAGTTTTCTTTACAAATACTTTGTGACACAATCGATATAACCAGAAAATATGCGTAGTAGATTCATACAAAAAGGACTAGATGTAAGTTTATCTTTCACTAGGAAAATATCCAGGAATACAAGATACAAATACAAATAGATGTAGAGGAACTTTTACTACAATGCATTTGTGAATTTCAGAGATCATTTCTGGTGTGGTAGACACTGCAAGTTATCCACTTCATTCGTCATCCGAAATGTCGGTTCTACCGCCTTTTCAAAACAATCATAACATTCATAAACTTTGGTTCTACTTTCACACAAACCTAAATACCTTTATAAGTATAGGTAGCAATTTTTTTAATACTAAAACATAATTTATTATAAAATGTTGTTTAACAGATTATATTGTTTTACATTATAGCTATATAGGAGGACAATTAGTCAATACAATGACAAGTTCAATGTTAAATGTGGTTGAGTGTAGATTAGAGTAGAATTTAATAACTGTTCCTCCATAGCTCACAATGTCTGTAAGTAAGATGAAATAAAGAACTTCGTTGAATTACTAAAACTTTATTACTAAACTTTCAGGTTTTGCTTTCGTACATAAATTTAATTTAAAAGTTTTTATGGTATACGAACAGAAAAGATTAACTGATGTTTTATGCAAAAATATTTATCTCGAATTTTGTTACAAAAGCACTCGCAAAACCATATCTGCATAAACGTTTCTTTTTTATTAAAAGGGTTCCCTCAAAATTTTAGTGATTTAAAGTCTAAACGGACACAGCAATAAAATGGCTTTCATACAAGATATTGTAAAATGACGTAAGGAAACGTTTTTTATGCGTAGGTGTAATTTAAGTATATATTTATTTCTACTTTGTGTCAAGGCCGCAAAGAAGATCCTTTTTCGTCAAGGGTAGTTCAGGTTATCATGCGGAGCCAAAAAAGATCTATTTGGCCGAGGTGCCATAAAACATAATTTACAGAAAGATTACCTATACGTATTATGATGGAATACTTATTTATAAAAATATAGTTTAATAACAGATGCCTACTAGTTTTAACATTTAACCTTGGCAATATACAAGTCGATACAGTCCGCCCGGCCAAAGAATGCCTCGTGTCGCGCATGGATCTTCGTGCATTCGGCCGCACTCGTTAACGCAATAGCGACTGAAAGCATTACCAGTGACGTCGCTGTCGCGTTTTCAATTATTAGTCACCAAACTACAAGAAATTTAAAAATATCTTATTTATTTGAATTACATACGAACAGTAATAGTTTAAACATTTAGAAAATAAAAAAATAACCATGTTGACAAGTAATAAATTTTATATTTGAATTACGAATGAACACAACAGTTTAATCGTTTATGAAAATAAAAAAAGTATAAGTTAGATTTTTAATTATAGAAACAGAAGAGGCTGTATTTTAAGAGTATTATTCAGGATTTAAAAAAAATATGATATTTCTTAGGTAATCAATTTTTATATTTCCACACACTTTGGGGAAAAGTTACAAACGGCGATAATTACCTACTATAATAATATTAAATACTACTACTACTAACAAATAAGTCACACAATCATTCATCACTAGACCATCCACTTTCAGCTTCTGAATCGTCCTCCAAATTTATCACCAGTTTTTCGACTTGTACGTCAATCAGTATTTCGTTCTCTAAATATTTTTTTTCCTGGTGGATTACCTTCTTGCAGCACTTTTGCCAGTTTTCTTGAGTAACAGCCGCTAATTCTTCTTCCAACAATCTTCTAACGTGGTTGAGGTTAAAGGTGGTACTTCTCTTTGCAACATTATTTTTCACTTGAACCCAAATCAACTCAATCGGGTTTAAGTCCGGGTGATAGGGAGGTGGTCGCGGCACCGTATGTCCTTCATTACTTAACATACAATCAAACTTGTACGTTATATGTTCCTTTTTGTGTAGCTTAATTATTTCATAAAGTTGTGGTCTGTACATCAAAGGAGTGAACGGTATCTTTTTCTCTATTAACCACTTCACCATATCTGCCTTTTTCGAATTACTTGTTGGAGCACGATCCACCTGAACATTATGGTACGGCGCATTATCAATAACCAAAACCGATTGTGGAAAGGTTGGTAAAAGTTTCTCACGTAACCATTTTTCGTAGTTGCTACCATTCATCTGGTCGTGATAGTCTCCGTTGCTAGTTCCTGATTTAAATATCAGACTAAAACCTGGTAAAAAACCCATTACACCTCCTGCATGTACCACAATCATTCTTGGTCCTTTGGAAATTTCAGACAGCAGTCCGTTAGTTGTGCCATCACTCCACGACGTTGATTGTGTGTGTCCACTATGAACATATGTTTCGTCCATGCAGATAATTGAACGATTTAATTCTCGGTAGAATTGAACTTTTTGTAAGTAAGTAATTCTTAGAGCCCTTATATCGTTCTTCTCTATTAAAAGTTTTCTATTATTCTCAGTTCGATGCCATTGAAATCCCAGGTCTTTTAATATAACACATAAAGATGTAGCACCACCGTGCCAACCTAAGTCATAGTGGAGTTTCTCGCGTAGAGCAGGAATTGTCACCCGTGCACCCTCGGTCTTGTGAAAATTATATGCTATATTGCGAAAAAGGCTCTTTTCGAAATCTTCGAAGTCGGCCACAGGAGAAGGACGTGGGCGTTAAATTAATAAGTACGTATGTAAATTAATAACAGAAATAAATAATTAATTAGTGTAATACATGATAATAAACGGAACGCGCTTTTGGTGGCAACGCCACTGACATGCCTCGCTTAAGAGACTTGAAGTTGGACGAATGCGCATCCAACGTTCAGGCATTCTTTGGCCGCACGGACTGTAATTTACTAGAAAAAGTTATTATTATTAATTGTTATTAAATGTACTTTTTCCAAATTGCCTCCATTTTGATACTCTAAAAGACGTATTAAGAAACGCGACGTTATCATTTCCGATGTCATTATGGCCATAGGGGGGTTTTTCTATTATGGCCATAATTCACGGAACATTTTACGAAAATTTTTAGGTTTTTAGATTTTTAGGTTTTAGGTTTTTAAGTTGCTTGATTCGGAATTTTCACGTCCAGAAGAACACTTTGCTGTGAGCAAATTTATATACAAAATTTAGATATTTGCACTTATAGTCGTTTTTGAGTATTATTGCTCCTTTCAGCAAAGAAGGTTAATTAACATAAACAATAATGGATTCATAGAAATTGAATTTATGTCGCTATGGAAAATAGAACAATTTTATAGATACCTAGTTTGTAATATGTTCGTAATAAATGGAATCACAATTTTGGTTTTTCAATCCTAAAGTTGATAATTCAATTCCGCTTAATTATTCACTTTAATCAAATTATGTGAATAGACGCGCTACAGTTTTGTGACAAATTGTAATGGGAGCTTTAAAAAATCAAAAGTTCGCGCTAAATTATACTAAATTAGATATTTACATATTATTTTTCTGGATAAAGAAATAGCTATTGTTTATTTGTATTTGAATGCGATTAATATTAAGATGAAAAGCTTGAGTTTATTTCAATAAGTTACCTATATACTCAATTTGAAAATATTTACCATACGCGGCATTTACAAGCGCATTGATGTGTTGGAAGGGATAACACGCTGTCATAATAATTACGTGCAGCTTTTAAAACGGTCACGTCGATTGATGCCGCAGCATAAGTGACATTGTATAGTCACGCGGTCCTATAAAGTGTGAAAATTACAATAAGGATTAATTAGTGGTATAATAGGGAAGAAATAGAAAATTACCTTCCTTATTAAAATAATAAAAAGTGCAAGTATTGGCAAGTTGGTGATAATACAAAGGATTCGCATAAGTGAAGATAACACGTTAGTATGTATCAGAACGGTAATAAATTGTGCGTAAATAGTGGACAATAAATATAAAAGGTAAATCAAAGTATAAAGGAACATAGCTCGAATTTATTGATGTATAAAAAGGGAGCATTCGCTGTTTTTAAATACCTTGCATTTCGTTGCGCAAGCTATTTGTAGTTCAATTGAACAATTAAGTAAAAATTGGACAGTGTAAATATATCAAGCAGTTATTTAGAAAAAAAAATCATTAGATTGTGTAAAGAAAGTTAGAATCGCCCTCTATAACAAAGAGGTAAGCAGAACAAAGGAAGCGGTTCCAAGTTGACGGGAAGCTGACATCATCGGAAGAGCAGTCATACAATCTAGTTGAGGCCTCTTTACCAGTCAAAGGAACGCAAGCATTACATCATCAGTTTTTCAACAAAAATAACAAGTAAGAACCCTTTTTGTTTGTGTGAATAAATAAAACGTTTTTGTGTTTGATTTTCTCGAAACTTTACGTTTAATTAATTCTGATAAAGATTATATTTGTTATATGTTAGTTTTAAAAAGGATATTTTAGATATAGGTTTGATTTTTACATATGTTCGTAAACAACGTATTGATGCATTTTCGTTCAGATTTGGAATTTAATTAAATGACTATAACGTTTGATTTACTTTTATTGCTAAAGATTATTAATATTAAAAGCTTATACAAATATTGAATATATAAATATAAGAAGAGGTCAACTCAATAGCAATCCAGGTAAATAAATAAATCGAAATGAGCATAATTTTGGTCAATGACAACAGTGATCATTTCTTTATTTTAATTTTGAGCTAGCTGTCGCAACCAATTAACAAAGGAATTCGCAAACGTAAATCTTAAAATTCATTTACGCAAACTGAAATTAAATAGTAAGCGAAGTAAATTTTAACTAGTAAACGGTATCTTAAGTGGTGATTATAGTTAAATAATTTATAATTAAAAACGCAAATATTGTATTGATTCCTATTAATGCAATAACCATTACGGTACGTTATAAACAATCTCCGCTGAGTAACGTCGGCCTTAAGTTGGCGTAATTTTTAATTAACTCAATCCAATTTTCGCCTGTCACAAGGAAAGTTCTCGGAATACAATTTTTTCTTTTAGGTATAACTACAATAACGGAATCAGTTCTAGATTGTGTCATCTACACACATATTCGTCAATTCTTCACGCCTACATGCTCCATTGTAACCCATTATCAAGATAACCTAAAATAAATATTGATGAATTTGAAGCTACAATAATGGGAACTTACTTTCATCGCTAGGTACGTTATATCATTGGCAACTTGAATAAATTTACTAATGTGGTCCTCTTCTAAAATTTTAGATTTATGTGGAGTATAATGTTGGGATTCACATTTTAGCAAAGCCTGCAGCTTCTTATACTTGAATGTCAACATTTTTAATTCAAAATAATCAAGTAAAATGTTCTCAGAGATACCTTGAACTTTATTTTCGTTGCACCAGGTTTCAAAACTTTGAGTCTGCTTCTTATATTTTTCAGAGCATTTATCAGGAAGCAAATTCGCGGCTGTATTATTAGAAATTTCTCATATTTCAGGGGGCGTACATGCAAGATTATCTTGCTTATTTTCGTCTTTATTTCGTATTTCTGACAGAATTTGAATAAAACAAAAGGCGACTAGATGAAATTTTCACTTTTAAAATTAAGATATTACCAACCTCCACAAAAATCCCCAAAACAATCAAAGTAAATATTTTTGTTCAAAAACGGCAAAAAAGGGCAAATTACAAAAAAAAAGCATAAAAAACGTGTTTCATAAGACCTGGAAGCACTATTTCTTTAAAAAGCTCGTGGCTTTAAACTTGTATTCGTTCTTTAAGACTGGGCTTATGAAACTTGTTTTTAATATACTATTTTAGAACAGTGAAAAAATGTAATTCCCCTGCTAAGTTAGTTCATCGTGAAGGAATGACACTCATTCGTGCCGACATCATTACTTTAAACTGTAGTTTACCTCACTTCTACATAAGGTCGTCATCTGGTGATACTGATAAAATCGGTAGATTTTTTCGTGCTTAAACATTTTTTATCTTGTATTCCTTGTTCGAAGTTTTTAAATATGCGTTCATTCTTGCCAACTTGCTTATATCAATGCTGTTATTCACAATCGTTGTATATTGTTGAATCTGCGTTTACTTTTGATTGTTCCGAAAAAATTCAGAAACACATTTTTCGTAATGTTCTTTAATTTGTTCTTGTGCTTATGGAACTAGTTATTGTGTTTCCGTTGATAAATTTTATGAGATTTTTCGGGTAGAATACTTTAAGCTGTTTTATTAATCACTGACTTTCGGGGGAGCGCAAATAGCGAATTCTCTGTGGTTCTAACCCATTTCGAAAAGACTTTTACTGAATTATTTTTTATTGAACTTGTATAAATGATTTCGATGAACACTAATGAAATAATGAAGATATATCATGATGCTTTTCTGTATACGTAACGGCACGTTTGGCGGAACTGGTCTGTGATAACGTATCTTCAGTACCCCCAAATCAGTCTTTTCGTACCACTATAGATCTCTGGCGCTAGTATCGCGCTCTTCTGATACCGTAGGTACGTAATCGCCTACGAGTATATGAGTTGAGATTTTGTTCTCCGAAAATCGGCAACATTACATTGCAAACGTTAAACTTAATAAACATGAGAGACTCAAGTTTCGTTTTGTGTATTAAAGCATTTATTGCGTGTTTTATATGCCATACAAGACATAACTATTGTTCGACATAGTATCACACCTTCTGCTATGAAATAATTCTTATGATTCAAATAACTTTATAGCATGTTAAATTGAGAATTTGAAATGCTGTAATCCCAAGTTGTATTTACTACCTGTATTAGTATCAAAATCGTAATCGTAATCGTAATCGTAATTGTAATCGTAATCGTAATCGTAATCGTAATCGTAATCGTAAACGTAATCGTAATCGTAATCGTAATCGTAGTCGTAATCGTAATCGTAATCGTAATCGTAATTGCAATGGACCGCACCATTACAGAAATGCAAGTATATAATACAAATGCCATGAACAAACCCCTGCAGGGCACAATAAAACAATAAGTGAACCTAATATTGTGCGAATATACTAATTACCTGACTGAAATCCCCTGAAAGCTTGGTTCATGCGTGTATACTCATGTGTACGTATGTATGTCTGTGTGTGTATGTCCGGGTGTGGTAGTGTGCGCGTCTGCGTATCCATGTATGCGTGTATATGAGTGTTCAGCGTGTGTACATGTGTTTGTGTGTGCTAGTGTGCGCGGGTATGTACGTGCATATTATGTCCGTATGTGCGTATGAAAGTGTGTGCGTGGGTACGTCTGTGCGTGTGGTAATGGTTTTTGCATCATTTTATAATGGCAGTAGTAGTAGCTTCCAAAAGCCAAAGAATGTTTTATTTTTGACACTGATTTTAATTATCATTTTACCTATTGGGTATTACGCACAAATACAACTTAAAAAAAATATATACATACAACTAATTTAAAGAAATGTAGGCATAAACATGAATTCGTATAAATTAAAAAAATCTGTTTTGAATTTTTCTATTTCGAATATTTAGTTTCAGGTAGTAAATTGTAAGGTAAGAAAGGTTACAGTTCTGTCGTTCTTTGGTGCGTTGTAATAATGGTTTCATGTTCATTTTTTATAGTCGTTAAATAAAGAATATTCACAAAAGTTTAATTATCATAATTATTGAGACGTTTGTTACATGTAAAACACAAAGTAACATTAAATTAAATTTATATTTTAGTCTCATAAACAATGTATATCGCTTTCTAAATTTTTTATGAGTTGTAACATATAGTGTTTAGTTCTAAAAGTAAATACATATTATATTCCTGTAAATAATGGCATCTGCTTAAACTGAACAGGTCCTATAATCTTAACCTTTCATTCTTATGTCAACTACAATTCACAACTACAAACTACCGTATCCTAAAATTAACGCTATATCTGATTCTTTGCACTTATTATTAAATTAAATGCATTTAGTTAATAAACTGCAATTTTATAGTCGTAAACTAATTTAATTTTATTAAACAAAATGTAATAAGTTGGTTTACGAGGATGGATGAATGCAAGGATACGCATTCTAAAAAAAACTGTAATAACGTATGTTTTGAGATACAACAGCTGGCTTTGCATATTCAAAGTAAACATTATTATAAGGTACATAATATATTTTTACACTCACTTTAAATACATCACGTTGCTGGTACGCATTATGTCAAGCAACATAAAGCAGTTTGATTATCCCCGTAACAATAACTTGTGTAATGTAAACTGAGAACGCTATTAACATAAAAATGAGAGAGATTATAAAGCTTGGGATTTTTACAGATAAATTAACAGACTGTCCATTTTCTAATGTTACTATCTCTTAATCGAAAACAAAGCGCTGGCACATTTAAGTGTTGGGTTAGACACACGGTGTATAATAAGTTGGGTGGGCCGACTTACTCTAGCTTCGCTGCTTGAAAATGGTCCACGAATCTCGTCAGTGTGCGACGGAGAGGTAGCAGCAAAGACGGACAACTAACTTGGCGCGAAATGAACGGAAATGCATTTTGCTTCATCGGCGAGATACATTTTTATCAAGTAAATAAGGGTTTAATTCTGAACAAGAAGGGTAAAATAGTGTAAATTGTTTACACGTGTTTACGTCCGCCTTATATACATGTTTTTATTTATTATACCTGCAACTATATCTACATGTGTATAAAATATAAAAGCTTTATAAATAAAAAAAATTACTCTAAAAGGTACCGTAAAGATCGTTTTTAACCGTTAATAGGAAGATGGTTAACATTTGTTTTAAATAACAATTAATATTGCCAAATTAGTAAGGTAAATTTGTTAGGAACCTTTTGAAGCATCCAGGTAGGTGTTGAAAGATCCGACTAAAAACGCTTTATTTCAGTGCCAAGAACGTCGGGATGAAATAATATCAAAAGGGCTATATTATTACATGTGCATGCGAGTTAAACAGATCTATAAACAAGAAGAAGAAAAGTTAAGAAAGCAATCGGCAATTGACAAAAAATTACAGGCTACAACGTTCCTAATATCTATTAACGGACTTAACTTTTTATCATTGAAACGTAAACACCGGAATATACTTGTTCTTATCGTTCTTAGGGGACTATTCTGTAACTTTTTAAAATGTAAAAGCCTCTAAAATTCAAAATACAGGTATATGATTGGTTGTTGCCATAGCAATAAAAATTAGCGACGTCTAAGTTTTTTTTAGCAGAATAGCAATAAGAATTTACAAACAAAAATAAATTTTGCTCATTTATTTTTATTATTGATAAGTATTTTTGTTAACAGAATCTTTTTAATTTAATACTTATACATATATTGTTTAAAACTAATAGCAATAAAATAAATAATTTTTTTGAAAGTGCTAATTTTTGTACCTCACTTCTACGTTAAATATTAATACCATTCTTTAAGTAAACAAACTTAAGCACCGATACTTTCCGTCCAGTAAACCAACCGGGTTGTCTGTCCTTATCTAGGGCACAAACGAGATTCGCGGGACACTCGCTGAACGCCAGCCGGTCCACCTAACTTATTACACACCGTGGTTAGACCCTAATAATTAATTTCAGTTGAGCATAATAAGAATATATTAAAAAATCAAGTTTAATTAAGAGTAAATTGTTAACCACGATTTTATTATGAATAGTATCCTTGAATTTGTCCACTAAATTGCCATCACACCTCAAAAATTCCTTTAAGTTTTAACAAATTTTAAGTGATTTTTATGCCGGGACAGAAAACTGAAGTAAAGTTAGAACGGCGATGATTTCAATCTACCCCGTATATTCCTCAAATATCACATTCCCTTTTGATCCTACCTTTATCTATTTGAATATATATGTATATATATTCGCTGCTAAATTGCAGCGAATATTGGACTAGTCCGGTGACAATTTTTAACAAATGAAGATCTGTAGTTTATTATATTTTCAGGTATCGCATAGAAACTAATTAATTGTAAGATTAGTTAAATATATATATATATATATATATATATATATATATATATATATATATATATATATATATATATATATATATATATATATATATATATTAATTTTAGGTTGCGGTAGTTTGTAGTTGTGAATTGTAGTTGACATAAGAATCAAAAGTTAAGATTATAGGACCTGTTCAGTTTAAGCAGATGCCATTATTTACAGGAATATAATATGTATTTATTTTTAAAACTAAACACTACCTATATGTTACAACTCATAAAAAATTTAGAGAGCGATATTGTTTATGAGACTAAAATATAAATTTAATTTAATGTTACTTTGTGTTTTACATGTAACAAACGTCTCAATAATTATGATAAATAAACTTTTGTGAATATTTTTTATTTAACGATAATAAAAATGAACATGAAACCATTATTACAACGCACCAAAGTACGACAGAACTGTAACCTTTCTTATCTTACAATTTACTACCAGAAACTAGATATTCGAAATCGAAAAATTCAAAACAGATTTTTTTAATTTATACGAATTCATGTTTATGCCTACATTTCTTTAAATTAGTTGTATGTATATTAATTTTTTTTTAGGTTGTATTTGTGTGTAATACCCAATAGGTAAAATGATAATTAAAATCAGTGTCAAAAATAAAACATTTCCTTGGCTTTTGGAAGCTACTACTACTGCCATTATAAAATGATGCAAAAACCATTACTACACGCACAGACGTACCCACGCACACACTTTCATACGCACACACGGACATAATATGCACGTACATACCCGCGCACACTAGCACACACAAACACATTTACACACGCTGAACATTCATATACACGCATACATGGATACGCAGACGCGCACACTACCACACACAGACATGCATACGTACACATGAGTATACATGCATGAACCAAGCTTTCAGGGGATTTCAGTCAGGTAATTAGTATATTCGCACAATATTACGTTCACTTTTTGTTTTATTGTGCCCTGCAGGGGTTTGTTCATGGTATTTGTATTATATACTTGCATTTCTGTAACGGTGCGGTCCATTGCAATTACGATTACTATTACGATTACGATTACGATTACGATTACGATTACGATTACGATTACGATTACGATTACGATTACGATTACGATTACGATTACGATTACGATTACGATTACGATTACGATTACGATTACGATTACGATTACGATTACGATTACGATTACGCTTACGATTACGGCTACGACTACGACCACGACTACGACTACGCCTATGTGACAATTTTTAACAAATGAAGATCTGTAGTTTATTATATTTTTCAGGTATCGCATAGAAACTAATTAATTGTAAGATTAGTTAAATATATATATATATATATATATATATATATATATATATATATATATATATATATATATATATATATATGTATATTTCTAAAATTCTAGCTTATAAATATAATTAAGTAGATTTCTTTTTTAAAATTTTGGTTAAAAACGGTAGGTGTCACTACCGGTATAAAAACAAAATAAATTCTAATCTATTTTGATTGACATTCCTTCGAAATTTTTGATGACTTCAGCCATTTTGAAAGGGAAATTCTATGTCTAACGTCGAGATATTCAGATCATTAGATGTTTTGATCTTCCTTTTGTAGGAGGGATTTTTATTTCACGTTGGTTAAGCTTTTCGAGTTAGTTAAGAAGAGCTACGCTAAAAATAAGCGGATTTATACAAAGAATTTTCTTTAAATTACGTTAAATAAACTTACACGAGAAAAGGGGACTCCATTGTCCATAAGTAGTTAAACCACTTTAGAATTTATTCACTACAATTGATACTTACTTTTAGCCTCCTTCAGTAGAGCTCAAAATCTTAATATTCATCTATTATTGTTGTCGCGTTGATTCACCATCAAATTCGTCATACATTATAGCCGTTGGTATCGTTTCGATCTACAGTCGCTGTTTAGAAGATCAAGAAAAAAAAACCTACATAGGTTCGGCCGCTGCCACTTTTTGTTATGAAACGCATCTAGGAGCACATAAGATCATTAATTCGATTTACTGATCATTTACACTTCTTCGTTATCGTATCATTATTTCATACTTCTAATATAATAATCTTCATATACAGGGTGTCCGGTGAGGAACTGTACAAACTGAAATGGTATGTTCCTTGGGTCAATTTAAGTCAAAAAAGTCCCATAAACATAGGTCTGATTCGCAATAGTTACCCAGATACAAGCGTTTAAAGTTTATAAATGATCACATATTTTTTCAAAAGTTATTATTATTAGTCAACTGGAAAAACAAAACCGAAACAATCTGTCATTTATTCGTTTGTGTTCTAATAATGACAAAGTGGATTGTAGTAAATTAAGTGTAATTTAAATTTAAAATGCCTTTTCAATTTTCTAACGAAGACTATGCTGACATCATTTACATTTATGGATTTTGTGATGGAAATGCGAGAGCTGCCGTTAGGGAATATGAACGAAGATTTCCCAACAGGAAGGACCACCCAACTCCGGCACCCACCACCAGCAACGCAGCGGCCGCTCCGTCAACTGCTACCACCAGCAAGGTAGCAGTTGCACCGACCCCGTCAACTTCCGGTACAGAACCGGAAAAGAAAAAAGCGACGTAGAAGAAGGCAGCGAAGACCTCCAACGCGGAAAGTGCCCAAGAAGCCCCGATGTAAGTGTCGCAGCAGCACCCTCAGCCGCAACCGACCCAAACGGTTGCACAGGACACCTCCGATGAAGATGACGAAGGCTCCAAGGTTGTAACCAAGAAGTCGAAGGCGAAGAGGCAGCGGTTAGAAGAGGAACTGCAAGACCGACAACAACAGGAACCTCCGGCCAAGAAGGAACGCGTCCCACCTCTCATCCTACACCGCCAGGAGGACTACCGCACAGCGATGCGGGACCTCAACGGAGCAGGAATCACCCCGACGCAGACGAGGTCAACGAGGACGGGCATCATCGTCAACGTAGGATCCACCGAAGAGTACAAGAGAGCCACCACCCCCCTGGACAGCATACAGGTACAGTTTAACACCTATATGTTACAGGAAGCCATGACACTCAAGATAGTGATTCAAGGAATCCCCCAGGGAGAGGACATGCTGCAGTAGGTTGCCGATGACCTCAACGCCCTCGGCCATCAAGTTCAGAAAGTGCCCCGGATGCAAGCGGGACGAGAACGCCGATCCACGTCACTGGTTTTGGTGCAACTAGACAAGACCGTAGGAGCCAAGGAGATCTTCAAGGTGAGGACGCTCGGCTACCTCAGGATCTGTGTGGAGTCCCCACACAAGAAGAACGAAGTTAGACAGTGCCACCAGTGCCAACGGTTCGGCCACTCAACCAGCGGATGTCACGCCATCGCCAGATGCGTCAAGTGCGGAGGGTTCCACCACACCAGCACCTGCCACAAGTCCAGGGACACAAAAGCCAACTGCTCCAACCGCCAACTACGTAAGATCTCCAGCCCACCCCAAAAACACCACCAGGGTTCAACAGCGCCGCGCCGCCCCCAGACGACCAGCACTAGCCCCACTACCAACCAGGAGAGTCGAAGAAGGCTTCAGCTACTCCCAAGCAGCATCAGTAGCACCACCGCAAGCAGAAGCAGCAGCCCCAAGATCCGCAGTCCCCCAGACCACCATCTCGGAAGAGGACGCCGCCTTCGCCCTCTCCATCAGGATCCTGAGGACAATCCGGCGCGAGAAAACCGTTCATGGATAGACGCTTCCACAAGCCAGCATCCCGCCACTTCGAGATGTGGAACGCAGACGGTCTTCTTCACAAGAAAGAAGACCTAGCCTCCTTCATGGGCCACCACAACCGGGACATGGTACTGGTATCGGAATCACATCTACGCCTATGCGACAACCCGAAGGTAGCAGGCTTCACGCTTCACCGCACAGACAGGTTGACAGGAAGAGGCGGAGGGACGGCCATCTATATCAAGAGCTCCATCGACCACCACCCACTGCCCACATCGAGGATGCAGAGGATTGAAACCACCGCCATCGGAGTCATCACCAGCACAGCCGGTCTCATCAGGATCGTAGCCGTCTACAACCCACCGAGAGCCCAGATACACAAACAGGAACTGGGCGACCTCTTCCAGGACAACACCCCCACGATCGCAGGAGAGAACTTCAACGCGAAACACCCACTGTGAAACAGCAGAACCACCAACGAGCTGGGAAGTAAGCTAGAAAACTACGTCGGCGCGAGAAACATCATCGCGGATAGACCAACCGAGCCAACCCACTCCCCATACCAGGAAGTATACCGACCGGACGTACTAGACATCGTCATTTTCCGGAACGTGAGGCTACACTACACGATGGAGACGATAGAAGACCTCAGCTCCGACCATAGCCTGGTTCTACTCCAACTAGGCACCCTGGAAGCGCCCACGCCGCGCAACGATCCACGATCTTCTGGAGAAGATACAAGGACATCATAGAAGGAAGGATCCCATCGGTCCCGACCATCGACAACGTTCAGCAGCTGAACTTCGCCGTAGATGATATCACGAGAACAACACTCCCAGCAACGGAAGACGTCAGGCGCACCACGGAAGCACACCGAAGAAACACCTATGGTCTACCCAGGGAGAACAGGGACTTGATCCGCGAGAAGAACAGGGCCATGGGAACCTACCACAGGACGCTACACCGGGACGATCGGTGGGAGATGAACCGAATGCACCAGAGTGTGAAGAGAGCAGTCACGGAGCACCGAAACTCGACATGGAAGGCCAAAGTGGAGTCCCTCGACACCCAAGACGGATCATACTGGAATATGGTGAAAGCCCTAAGGAAGGAATACGTTCTCGTCCCACCACTGCACGGAAGGAACGGACTCGTCTACACAGAACCCGAAAAAGCGAATGTGTTCGCCGAGTCCATCGAATTTCAATGCAGCCCGATACAAGAAAACACCGACCAAGACCACATCGCCGCAGTCCACCGCGTCGTCAGGGCCAGTATAGCAGAGGCCACCTAAGACAACATCCGACCCACGACGCCGAGAGAAGTCCAAGGCATCGTCAAGAAGCTGAAGCCCAGGAAAGCTCCGGGACCGGACTCCATCCCAAACAAGGTTCTGAAACTCCTCCCACGGAAAGGCATCGCATACCTTACGGCCATCTACAACGCGGCGCTGAGGCTCAGACATTTCCCAATCAGATGAAAAGAAGCGGACACCGTGATGATCTCGAATCCCGGAAAGAAACTCAGCCACCGTCAAAACTACCGACCGATCAGCCTACTACCAACCATGGAACACTACTGAAGAATATCATTTACACCCCACTACAGAAAGAAATTGAAGAAGTCAAGATCCTTCCCGACGAGCAGTTCGCCTTCCGTCCTCGCCATTCGACCACACAACAAGCGCTCCAAGTCGTGGAATTCATCGTGCGTGGATTCAACTGGAAGATGTTCACCGGAGGGATGTTTCTGGACATCGCCAAGGCCTTACACTAGGTTTGGCACCACGGACTCCTCTTTAAGATGCTGGAACGCGGGATCTCGCTACCCATGGTGAAGATGATCCGGTCCTACTTCACCAGTCGATGCTTCAGGACGAAACTACCCCACTACAGGTCGCACAGGTCGCTTCCCAGGAGAACCACCGCGGGAGTTCCTCAAGGTTCGATACTCGCCCCTAAGCTTTTCAATCTTTGTTTCAAATTTGTCGAAAACCGAAGGAACCACCCTAGCCACCTACGCGGACGACACCGCAGTCCTCGCCTAGTCACACAGCAACCACCAGGCGGGCAAGCGTACAACGAACAGCGGACGACCTAGAAGGATGGTACTCCAAATGGCGCATCGGAATCAACCCCGGAAAAAGCACCCGCAAGAGGCCCACGAGGAACATCCCCATGTTCGGCCAGGACATCCCATGGAGGAATTCCGTGAAGTACCTGGGACTCCTAATGGACAGGAAGCTCCGATGGAACCAGCACGTCGCAGACAGAAGAGCCAAGGCCTACGGCATCATCAAGAAGATGTATCCGCTCATGGGGTGGAACAGCGTCCTAACGACCGACAACAAGATGCTGATCTACAAGTCGATCATCCGCCCGATGCTGACCTACGCCTGCGAAGCATGGGCATACGCCGCTCCCTCGTACATCACGCGCCTTCAGAACATCCAGAACAAGTGTCTCCGAATCATCACCGACGCTCCCTGGTACGTCAGGAACGACCGACTCCACAAGGACGTCAAGATGGCCACCCTAATGGACTTCATAAAAACTGCCGCAGCCAACCAGGAGATGGTACTAGCGGCTCATCCAAATTCCGTCATCGCGCGATTATGGAACTACGACGCCAACGACGAGACGAGGCACAAGGGGCCGAAGATCGTGCTGTGTTATATAAAATATTTATACCATGTATTTATATGCCTATTTGTTGATACATATCTTAAGTTAGGTAGGAATGAAATGACATGTATATACTATGCCCTGAATAAAGCAAAATCCGATGAAGGTAAGGGGGCATCCCGGTATACCGTAGTCCTACCGAATAAAATGATGAAAAAAATTCCTTTCCTCTGATAGATAGACAAAAAGTAGAATGGGGTCCTTGTGCTCGATTTTGGAATTAATTAAGATCCAATAGTCATACTCAAGATATCTATGACCGTTATTGCGAAATTAGCCAAAATTGAAAAAAATGGGGATTTCGAAAAACTTGAATAACTTTTTTATTTCTAAATGTATCGACAAACTATAAAAACATTCTTAAGGCACTTTTTTAAGTAGAATGCGCTAGTGCATTTTCATTTTTAATGCCTCATTAATTTAAAAAGCTATCACATAAAGTTGTATTTTTTACCACCATAGTTGGCTATAATATCTTTAAATGACATTTTTTTGTGCTTTTTAAGAATATATAACACCTCTATGCTATTTTAATAATTAATTGTCTTGTAGGTGTGTTGTAGGGTTTTGGGTTGACAACCCAGGAGGTTGGATCGGTTCCGTACTTTGTTCAGGGTCTTGTTCAGGTTAGCGTTCCAGTTAAGGTTCTTGGTAAATGTAACTCCTAGGTATGTTATCTCGTCACGTAGCGGTAATCGCTCCCCTTGCAGGGAAATGGTTACGTCGTTTTTGGAGAGTAATTTGTGTTGGGTATAGCTAGGGTGTCGGAATAGTATGGCTTGGGTTTTGGCGATGAATGTTGCTAAAAACTTGTATATATACTTAAATTCCGCTAGAGTGGGTCTTCGCCCAATTGTATTCACGTTACTTGACCCTGGTTTTTCTATTACTTGTTTGTTAGAGAGGTTTTTCCGATTATATTTATATTTCTATGCCTTTTAAAACTTTAGAATGATAAAGATGCGTCATGTGTATACATATGCAAATAAACAATAAAACACATATTGCTAGATAAGGTTGTTATTTCGTGTCTCGCCACAGTGGCCAAATTTTTAGTTAAAGGTTCAGTTTGACTATTCCAGTGAATAAGAATTTATAAAATCTGGAAATCAATAGTTATCACTTATTTGAAATACAAAACAAGAGTTTTTAGAAATTATTCAGTAAGTGAAAATGTAATACATACTAAACTGGCTTATTCAGAAATGTGATTGGTACACTCTTTAAGTGTTTTTAAGTACACATACGTAAATTTGTAAAATTTTTAAAAGTAAAAGCATTAATGACATTTGTAAGACGAGTTTCTATCATTAACTTCAAGTTTTTTGTTTTGTGGGAGTGGGTGCGTGTGCAGGTGACAGAATCTCTAAACTGTATAATGCTCTACCTAGTTCTCTCAAAAAGGTAAAACTAACAAAAAACCGTTGGAAAATCTTGAAAAATGGATATTACATAACATACCTCTCTTAAACAAAATATTGCTAATTACAAAATAAATATATCTGAAACATATCTAGTTATTTTTTTTTTCGCTTACTACTACATTGCACCAAGTTCCAATTATAGAACAATAAATAATATAAGCAGTGATTTAAATAGATTGGATAACTATACTGTAACTCTGGGCTGTATGCGTAGTGTATGCAGAACCATTTCCCATATAAGCCTACAGTATTATTTTAAGATATTATTACTTTAAGGTATTAATTAGGGTGATAATACATATGTATATTATTATGGGAATAAAAACGTATTATTATTATTATTGCTCTTATCCCCAGTAAAAACCTCTTAACAATGCTAATAATATGAAATACTATTACATGAGAGCACTAATGCTAAACAAGCTGATTGAAATAACATTTAGCTTTCAGTTTAGTTATGTTTTACATATCTAATCGTTCCTTAATAAAGTTTTATTTATGCACGTCTTAAATTAGACAGTTTCTAAATTGTACTGTTTTATCACAGGTGTCACTGACGTCTTAATAAATAAAAAATAAGTAAGAAATAAGTTAATAAGATTTTAATCAAAATTTATAGGTGTAATTAGTTCCCAGTATGGCGTTAACGCAACATAATTTTTTTAACCTTCACTTTCGACGGCCACCTCAGCGCCAATGCAACTTCGAGCCCGTACACCTTCGCCGCTCCGCCACGCCTGAACCGTTTGACTTTTTTTTTATTTTTCTGTTTTGATGACACGTCTACAGGCTAAGACCTTTTTTTAGACATCTCAACCAAATCTTTACACCTACACGTTTTTTCAATTTATTGGATACAGCATTTTACACGTTTCAAATTAATATGTAGATTCTCCAACAAGACTATAAAAATAGAAGTTCTTATAATGAAATGCCGAAATTTTCGTATTACTCTACCAACTTCCCAAATGAAAAAACAAGTCCAACTAAACAAAGCATTTACAAAGGCTTAACTTGCATGTGAAGAAAAATAACAAGCTTGCGAGTTTTTTGTTTATTATTGGCAAGCACTACGGGAGTGCTTGAGAATGACTGTATGTAAAAGCTACTTATTAAGATATCTGTAATAACATTTTACGACGCGCAGTAAAATATGAAAGTTATTTGCAATAAGTGTTGTAAATATAGCTTCAAAGGTACTAGAAAAACGATAATAAACGTACATCAACCAGCACAGGTTTTTAGAACTACACTTCAATTATCTACACGCTTAAAGAATGTACCTACTACATAATTATGAAAGCATTATTGTACGTTAAGTACTATAATATCAGTATTATCCGTTGTTTAACTATTCATTTTGTATTATTCTTATTCCACCTTAACAAGCAGGACAGTCGTATAAAATATCATTTACGGTAAATTTTATACTACATGAACCACTAAAATCATATCTTGACATAATTACACAAGAAGTGTAGCGGTATACGTATTTAGTATATTTTAACCTGGTCAAATTAGTGCTTGACTTAGGTGAAGAACAACATTGAGTTACAATTGTAAGCACGAATAACGATAAAAATACATAAATTGTTTCTTGCCTTTTACTTAGTACATTTCTGATATATGTACACTGTGATACAGAATAACTATTAAAATCTCTATCGCCGCTACCACACACGAGAAGTCATATATGGGATTATTACACCAGTGCGTGTGTGCGTGTGTGCGTGTGTGCGTGTGTGCGTGTGTGCGTGTGCGTGTGCGTGTGTGGTCGTGTGCTGTGTGCGTGTGTGCGTGTGTGCGTGTGTGCGTGTGTGCGTGTGGTGTGTGGTGTGCGTGTGTGTGCGTGTGTGCTTGCGTGCGTGTGCGTTGTGTGTGTGCGTGTGTGCGTGTGTGCGTGTGCGTTGCTGTGTGCGTGTGCGTGTGCGTGTGTGCGTGTGTGCGTGGGTGCGTGTGTGCGTGTGTACGTGTGCGCATGTGTGCGTGTGTGCGTGTGCGCGTGTGTGCGTGTGGCGTGTGTGTGCGTGCGTGTCTGCGTGTGTGCCTGTGTGCGTGTGTGCATGCGTGCGTGTGCGCGTGTGCGTGTGTACGTGTGCGCGTATGTCTAAGTGAGTGATCTGATCCATTATTGTAACACCCGTGACATTAAGTCTAAGCTTAACGCTGTTTTCAAACAACTTGAGCAATCACAACCGGACTATTTCTTTCTATAGGAAAGAACCCTGACTCACCCGACTCGCAATTTTCCTAATACAATCTTCACTCTAACTTTCTATATAAGTGGAGGTATGTCTATCAGGGGAAAAACTGCTTGCAAGAGGTTTCCACAACTCTATTTGGCTTAAATTTTTATCTACCACTACTTATGACGGTCACAGTGCAGACACATTTACTTTTCCATGTGACCTTACACAAATGATTTTTACATTAAATCCATTTGAACCATGGGATCTTTCCCAACTATACTCAGTTTACCGAACAGAAATGGTTAAGCTCCTCCGCAAAAATTTCCGCAAAACCCGGAACACAAGTGGTTACCTTCTTTTTAGTTTATTTTATTTTATATAATTAAAAACAATTTGAAAAAAATAGTATGTGACGAATCTTTGTTTAAACCCAAGTCTACCTGTAATTTCCAAACTCTGCTTTACTGTAATGATTTGCAGTACCTTCTTTAATATGTTCTTACGTCGTATTTTTACAAGTAATAAATCATTTCAAACTTCAAAATTTGGAGGGAGGAGCTTAACTATTTCTGTTCGGTAAACAGATTTTAGGCCTATGTGATCGCTAGGCCTATCTAACAGTCGGAAGTTATGCTGACTACGGTGGTTCTATAAATATCAGCAAAAGCGTTATGACTAAAGCGATAGAGTTGTTTGAAACACAAAAATGCAATGAATCAGCTACATGTCTTTTGGGGCGTCGTAAATTTTGGTTTTTATCAAAGACCATCAGTAAAAACTTTGGTGCATCTTAATTTCCACCCATGACATCTACCTACAAATCCGTAGTATATGGCTGAGTAGATAAGTCTAATCTCTTTGTGAATCTAATTAGATGAAACTCGTATATTAATGATTTTGGGAAAAATGGTCCACTAGTTAATTATTCTTCACAGGCTATGCAAAATAATTTATTATCGATACGCGCTCCTACAATCGATCATCAGTAGGTTTGATACAGATAAAGCGCGCGGCCAAGACGGTATACAAAGCTATTGTCTTAAAGAAATGTTCCTCTGAATTAGTACCGGTGTTACCTAAGCCCTATTTGGCCCCTGCCTATTTTAGGGAATTTCCTTCATCATAGAAGTTCAACCCATTACCAAAGAATGCGAAAAGATTCATGTCTCTAATAGCCGATCAATTGCCATCACCTCCATATTGTCTAAAGTCATTGGAAGAGACATCAGTCTGTACCTAGTTCTTCAAATTTAACTACTTAGTGACTACCAACACAATTTTAGACAGAGTCGTTCAATAGGTGATTTTATTTCATATGTGATCCAAGTTTGGAGCAATACATTAGAAAAGTACTGTGAGACAGTTGTCGTCGCTTTAAATATTTCAAAAGCATTTGACTAGGTGGCGCAAGTGTTTGCTCATACTCATCTCGTTTCGGTTAACTGATACGCTAATCAATTTGGCTTCGATTGTTCTTAATAAAGACGAATACGTGTCGTATTTGGTCCCTTCATTTCAAAATAAATTGGCATTAACGCAAATATGTCACACGAATATACACGACAGCACTTTTTATTCTAGTTCATCTCAGTATGCTCATAACACTAATCCACCTTCTATCTCAGACCAAAATATTAAAGCTGGAATAGCGATATTAATTAACAGGGACCTTCAATGTATCCTGTAATGAGAAAGTAATAATCTAGTTAGATTTAATGCTAACAAGCTCCTGTTAGAGGTAAGGAGTACCCAAACCTTAATAGTTCATTCTCCATCAGCAACTAAAGCAGCTCATTGTAAAATAAGCTTTTTGTATGAACATAAGCTGTACTTTACCTCCCGACAACTGTTTCTGTTAAAAGTAAAGCCCATGTTCGACCTCATACAGAATTGAATCCACACCTCTAGGTTGATGCTGCCAAAACGATCTTAATATTTTTGAACCTATTTACATCATTCACATCATCAATATTTTTCTAAACGGCTTCCAAACACTAGAATTAGCTTCCTAGTTCCAGTTTTCTCTTACTTATGATAGCACAAAAGTTGGGATAGCAATTTATAGGGATCTCTTGGGAGTGTTAAATCACTCAATGGATATTTCTTCGTTTTCCTGAGTCCATTAGCACGTTATGCTAGATTTAGCCTATTTTTGAAAATTGGCCTTTGCACTTGCAATGAAAGTAGTTTTACCATTTCCGTATTGTCTTTGTGCAGTTTATCTTTGTAGTAGCACACATGATTTTTTCCACGTACACGTTTCTAAAACAAATATTCTTATTTATATTCCTACGCAAAAGATAAATACCTTGTTGGTCCGGGATGGTAGTGAAGTATTTGTCCACGTTGATACAATGGTCTTGTAAACTTGTTTCATTATTGATTGAATTGGTGAACATGTCTTTTGTTTTGATGACCCCTTTCCTCAGAGATTGCCTATTGCTTACATGTATCATATCTTGACATATCGTGACATAATTTGCATATTTGTTGGAGTAATAAAATTCTATTTTATTTGTATTGTGGAGTCCGGTGCGGCTTGAATAACTCCTGTTATGTTTAACATAATCTCCTTTCGAACGCTATTTAATGTTACTACGAGGTTCATTGGTTCGTTGGCTATGTGTTAGGCATACTGAACTGTTTCCAGATTACCTTTGTAATGGCATGCATTCTAATCTTGCAACAAATATTTCCAGATCGGCAATAAATTTGGCTGGGTGCGCAATTAGAATTTTTTCAATTTTTTTTTTTTTGCTAACATTTGAAGGCAGGCAGTTTTGTGATAGCTCGCACTAAAAGCTATTGTTAAATGTCTACAATCAAAGGAAAACCCTAGGAGGTGAATAAACTTTCAACCTAATCGTGTTTTAAGGTTTTAAGTAAGAGTCTCTTAAATATTTGTAGTAGATATGGTAGTTACAGCTTCCTTGAAGACGAGCTGATGTCCTTTTGTCGAATATAGTTCGCCGATTAAAGTAAATTTCCGTAATTTTAGAGTGTGATTATGTGCCTAGATAAAGTTTGTAGCTAGTTAATAAACACTAATCAGATGAATGATTATTTTATTGATGTACTATTCTTTCATTTCATTTATGGGCCGTATCCCTTCGTTGAATTTTGTTCCAAATTATTCTATGGTGTGTCTTATAGCACATATTGTAGATATTATTACCTTTCTTTGAAGGTGAGGTGCATTGATAAGTTCTTATTTGTTTGTCCGTAGCGCATCGATGCTTGTATATACTTCGTTACTCCAAAAACTTTTCTGCGCTGGATTAATGCATTTAATTATTTCACGTTTTACTCATTTTAGTTATTTGTTTTGTTCTTTTAAACGATGAGTTAAAGGAACACACTTCATCTTCTTATATAGATCTTTTATTTGAACATAAAGATTTACGAATTGATAAATTATATTGGCGGATATGTTAAATACGTTAGCCGCCAACACAGACACCGGAGTTTGTTTAATATTGTACGAATGAGGCCACAGTAGACACCGATGTTTGCTATACATATTACATTATTGGGTCATATAGACATAAATCAGCGTTCTAATTATATGAAATGTGTTTGACATGACCTAGTTGCAGGTGTAATAGGGCACGGGATTTCAATTACATACATGTTACAAATTTTATGGAGTGTGTCTGCATTTGTGTCTGTAGCGGTCTAGAAATTTCAAATAAAATTGTTTCTTTGTAAGCTTACTGTCATAATATATTGTACCACTTTACAAGAAAAGTATATAATACGCAAAAAAAAATATTTCTAAATAATGTATTCGAAACTTAATTAGTGTTCTGTATTATAAGACTTGACTACTCTCAGATTCGAACTTTGGTACCTTCCACTTACAAGTCTGACACTTTTACCGATGAACCAATGAGTAAGCCAATTTTTCGCTTAAGTTCTTCGCGCATTATTTGGATCTGTATGGGTTTCATTTCTACACTGGCTTGGCTTATTGTATTTTCGTTCGAGACACGTTCTGCGATTCTGCGATGGTATGTTGTATACACAATTCTTGGAATCATGGTCTTCATTGTGTGGTTTTCTTTTGGTAAGTATTCCCTTGAGATTTCTGGTCGATTTAAAGGTAGAGCGTATCTTGTATTTGCCGCCTATCCTACGTTCTTGGAATCATGGTCTTCATTGTGTGGTTTTCTTTTGGTAAGTATTCCCTTGAGATTTCTGATCGATGTAACGGCAGAGCGTATCTTGTACTTGTCGCGTATCCTTCGTATTTTGTCTAAGGTACCTTGTATATGCGGTATTATCGCTGTATACTTAGGTTCTTCTTTTTCGGTTAAATTTTTCCTATTTAGGTTAGGTGTTAGATCGGGTTTAGGTATTTTAGCGATATTTTGTCTTGCTTTTTCCAGGTCCTCTTGTTTTGAGCATATTGTTTTCGCTCTATTGTACCAGCATTTTTCCACGCCTAACTTCACGTTCTTGCGGTGATTGGAGTTGTAGTGTAGGTACCTCCCCGTGTGGGTAGGTTTCCTGTATACAGTTGTCGTAGAAGTGTTGTCATTCCTGTGTACATCCCGGAATGGCAGTTTTTGTTCCGACTCCAATTCCATTGTGAATTAGTGTTGTGAGCAAACCTAAAATATTCGAAACAATGTCTCTGCCTTCCATCAAATATACTGTGCAATACGTCGTGATTTTTCTTATGTGACTTCACCTTTTACTTTCTTCTTGCAGTACTTGTGACCTACTTGTTCGCTTCCTGAAGTTTTTTTAAGGTGTGAGATTCTAACCCAGGATCCATGTCTTATTGGGCCTCGCCACTATTTCCTTTCGACGCCTTTCCATCTTCAAGGAGTGATTTAATTAGTATTTCTCAAAATTTTTTAATTGTAACGGTATTGCAAGTAACCAATTTATAGAAAAAATGTGCATTCACTTCAGCAGTTTCCAAAATTGTTTCTGAGGTAAGTTTTGTGTACTGCTAAATTGTTTTGCGAATACATGATTGATAGCTTGCGAACTGATTGGAAAGATCAATAGATATTTTTTCCTTTGTTATAAGGAACTACCATTTTTACTTTTAAAATATCTTTTCCTCTTCGTTGAGCTTCATCGCTGTGTTTAGCGCAGAGCATACGGGCATCTCTCTTGTTCTTCCACTTTAAAATCGCTATGCCTTCGGGATTTTTTCTGCGACAATTTCATCTTTCCTCAAATTCTTATTTGCTATAATATTTGGTACAACTTTTCAATTTTTTCTTAATGTTCCCTTTAAATGGGTTTGCTTCTTCGGCAGTAATTATCGGTTAAAAGCGTTTTTCCTTGGTGTAAAAATTTTCATTCAGTTCCATTATAATTTTTGTTGGAACTGATTTTCCGACATCTGCCGCTTTTACGGTGTAGACCTTCGTGTTCCGAGTGTAGCCTTTGTTGCGGCACAATTTAAACGCCTTTATGTACTGTTTAGGGAATTATTGCCTTAAGGTGTAAACGCTGTTTGAGAGTACTTACTAAACAAGTCCAGTAATGGCTGCACTTTGTAGGCTATATTTTCCCTTGTATCGGAATCTTCGTTGTTTGAAAAGTGTAGCATGGCTAAGAGTATTTCAAATCTATTTCTTGACATAGTAACGGTGTACACCCGATTATAATAAATAATTCTCCAATCCCTTAGGGAGGGTAGCTTGACTAAACCCATGTACCCTAGTACACCAGGCAGCTGTATAATTTCCCTTCGGATTATTGGAGAAAGTTTTAGAGAACGATTTACTACATCTATTCTCTCCGAAGTTGAACACTGAGATACGTAGATGTATGTCTCATTAACTATTAATATCCAAATCCTATTGTGAATAAAGGTGGAAAAGCAGTCATATGGTATACGATCTTGTAATAAAGCAACAATGGCTTCGTTCATATAACGTTCAGGTATAAAATTATTCTTAACTGGTTCATTTTCTTTATTCTCACCATCTGCCACAACGGTGTCCTGTAGAACAGTAAGTTGTAATACATCATCACCTTTTTGCCCTAGATTTTCTATCGTATCATCAGCGTGGGTAGTCTGTAGGACATTCATCACCAACTGAAAGTGCGTACGTAATGTCACGGGACTTATAAAATGGATCTAAATACTGTATTTAGGTATAGTTACATCATTTTTATTATACAGCTTTTTAAAAAACGGCAAAATAATTTGTTAAGTTTAAGATAAGTAAAGTTATTCAAATTTTGTATTTCAATTATCTTCACTGGAGAAAACAATACAACCTCTTACGATCGCAATTTTAATATCTTCGAACTTCATCAGCTCATATTTTACACAGCATTACGTTTAAATTCCAGTATATAAAGTGTACGCAATGTTACGACAAGAACTGACAGGCTTATGCATGTCTGCTAACCATATTGTGCCTGTCGTGTGTGTCTGAATTTTACATAGAATTTTTCTTAATAAAGGGATAAAAAGACATTTTTTTCTATTAGTGGTATATATTTGCGTGCAGTAAGTATAGGACTAGATACAGGAAAATACCTTAACCCTAGGATGCATAAACCGGGTGTCTCAGGCCCGTAGAGATTTTAGTTACTCATAATTTGCTTAAAATAATTTCAATCGGCTTGAGCATTCATATATGCTCTAAACACGTCTTCACTCAATCCCAAATTGATTAAAAAAACATTCAAGTGTGTTTGGAAATCGAAAAATAAAACTTTTCCCGTAATACCCCGTATTTATATAAACCGGGTCTCCGAATCCAGTTTACAACTAGTTCCTATCAAACCAGTTTCAAGGCTGATAGTTATTAATTATTTGCCATGCACCGCTCCGTGGAATTGTACGTGTCTGTGCAAGTTGAAACTTAAATTACTGATGGATGTATAAAAGTAGGCGCAGCTTATTTGATTCAGTTGTAATAAAAGTTGCATTGAGTGAACTTGTGAAACACATATGACAATGGCGCCAAAAAATATTGTGAAAATCGTGAGATTTGGTGACCGTGTCTGTGAAGAAACAGTGTGGAAGTGAGCAGCTGAAAGTGATGATCTGCCTTCTGAAGAAAGTGATGTGTAAGAAGCAGAAAATGATACATAGAAGACACAAATTTCGAATCGGTATCTGACGAGTATTCTGGATCCAGTTCTCATGATGTTGACGATAATTCAGAGAATGATGTTGACGATCGTGGTAATTCTTCAACGAGTGGTTATATTGCTCCAAGTGGTGTGCATTGAAGTTTGGAACCTCCAACAAAAAATAAAATTCAATCACACAACATTATTCGGTGTGCTCTAGGTCTATCAAGAAAACATATGGCTGCAACACCAAATGAAGCGTTTCAGTTATTTATAACTCCAGTTATTGTACAAGAAATTGTGAACTGTACTAATTTAGAGGAGAGACGTGTTTACGGAGCAAAAGGGAAACCGTGGAAATATGTAACTGTTGATGAATTTCTTGCATTCTGTGGTTTATTTATTCATGCGGGAGTTGACCGAAGCTGGGATGTTCCTGCTAGAGAACTATTTTATAGTAAATTTGCCAATCCTATATACCCAGTCACAATGTCCATAATTCGTTTTGAAGAACTACAAAGATTCGTAAGATTTGACGACAAAAGATCTCGAAATGCGCGTTTGGAAACCAATAAATTAGGAATGGTGTCCTATGTTTGGGATTTATTCAGTCAGCAATGCAAAACCTGCATCATACTAATGTAACTATTGATGAAAAATTCGTTGCATTTAGATGTAGATACAGATTCGTTATATATGCCAAGTAAACCGGCAAAATATGGACTTAAAATACGTTGAATGTGTGAATCTAAGTCTTGTTATGCTCTGGATGGTTTAGTTTATATTGTCGAAGATCCTCCACATAAGAACCTGGGGCCAGAAGTAGTACAAACTCTTGTGCATGGCATTCATAATTCTGGTCTCAATCTCACAGTAGACAACTTATTCGCTGGATAAAAATATTACTGTTGTGAGTACACTACATCAGAATGAACGTGACATCCCAAAGAAATGAAGTCCTCATTGTCTTGCTTTCGAAATAACGTATCCATGGTAAGTTACACACGTAAAAACAACAAACGCGTAATTTTACTAAGCACCATATACCATGGCGCATCTATCAATTACCCTAAAAGAAAGCCTGAAATCATCACTCGTTACAATAAAACAAAGGACGGTGTAGACGTCATAGATCAAATGGTGTCAACATACATGTGCAAGAGGCAAAGTAAACGATGCCCCATAACATTTTTCTCCAACATCATTGATGTTGCATCACTCTACGCACATATAGCCTTTACGAAGAAACATCCAAACTGAGATTCTCAGTGTGCCCCGCAAATATTGATCGTTAAATCACATTGTGTTAGAATGTGCACTAAATGCTTCTCCAATCCCTAAAAAAATTTAAACAATAATGGTCACTTTCATATTTAATCTCACGTTTGTAATGTACATGTTTAAATAAATAAAGTTTTACTTCCATAACTTTGTTTGCATTCTGACTATACGCGATTTTGTATAACGGACCCCAGAAGCCCGGTTATGTAAATGCCGATATTTTATTGGTTAAGTGTCCTAGGGTTAAAAAGTTATTTAGAGCACACAAGGAGAATAAGGACGGTTGAAGAGACTACCTTCACTTTAAAAAACTGCAAAAAAATTTCTCGTCCTTCGGAGAGTTATGTAGCCATTATTTTGACAAAAACACAACGGTAGTAAATGAGTCTAGGCCCCACAAAGAAGTAGTTCATCAAAAGGAACCATTTTTGCAGGACGTTTTCGAACAACTAGTATGTTATAGTGGAAAAAACTCCAAGGTTTCTGAAAAAGGGAAGGGCTTCATGACCTTCTATACCCTTGCCAACTTTAGAGACTATTTACATTTAACCCGGATTTCGCTGGTTTGCCAGGTTCAGTTCCTTTAAAATTGAGAAACAACAAACAGTTTTGAGTACGGAATTGAACATGTTAACAAAAATTGTGCGTAAATGGATTACACTTCAGGCACTTTGTTGGTTATTCTTATCTTAGGTCATGGTATTAACCACGGTGTCTAAAACATAGCAACTGTCTTTCTGGATTAGGAACTTTATCTATTAGTCTCCACTAACAGAGAATATACTCCAAAGTAGACCGTTAAGATCGTAGTTTTATACCGCATTTGCTGATATCTTGGTGCATTTGAACTCCCTATCGAGGTGACTAAATCATCACATCCAGAAAATGAATTCTCTATTTAGAGTCTTACCCCCTTTGAAAGTAGATGAATTTTTAATAAACACCATTTTGCAGACTTTATCTGGTATCTAAATTAATATATCTTTAGGAAGTAAACTGTAGCATTGAGGAAATATCGGAATATAAGATCTAACAATGAATTACTAACTACATCAAAAATATACAACTAGGTGGTCTCAGATCCAGTAACATATAGGAAATTTTTTCTATTCGAGGGTGTGCAGAGCGGTCTGATTGAAAGCGCGTTGAGGTTCTAGTTTTATTGTGGGAAGTGAGTGTGGTTCGATAGGTAGGATAGCTTTCGGCGTATTATCTTTAAGAAAAAGGAGCTATTATACGGGCTTTGTCCATCTGTCCGGTACTGTACTGTAAACACCACTCCTTGATTTTAACATTTTTGAAGAAATTTTTTCTACACATCGCGTCCTAGGTCTAAGAGGATAACGTATATTTTGATTGGTTACTTCCTTGCCGGAAAGAGCCTAAAAACTTCAGGGCAACAATTTTACATTTTCTTAGACACATCGCAATGACTTTTCGTTTGTGTGTTTGACACCTTTGACGCCTAATTTAACAGTATAATACTTCAATTATACTTGGTGTTTGAAAATTGCAGAACAATATTTAGACGGGTCTGCATTTGATAACATTAAATAATGTAAATCAAGTGAGATACTGTGCATATGTTTATCAATTTACTGTTTGATTATTATTAACGAAAGTTAATTAAAAATCTACGCTGACAATTTAGTTTCTACCACACCGTGTGGGTTCTCGTACGCTTGTATGTGGAAGTTATGCAGATTTGTTATGCCATCATCAGCTTCATTAGTGAATAATACGATGTCAATTAGTGTGATTGCATATTTACAATCGTCTGGGCCGACCGTCATAAAGTGCTTAAACCGTTGGATACAGTTCTCCACTAAGTACCCTCCATGTACTAGCCTGACTGAGCCGTACCTGATTCCCAATTTTACTAATACTGTACATGGATTATCTTCAATAATTTCAAGAATCCTTTTTTCTTGCTGCACAGTTCTACTTCCCTATTTCCATTATAAATTTTGAAGGCCTCATGTGCACGCTGTAAAATGTTTGAGCATCAGGGATATTTCTATCTGGATAACTCTCCTTATTTTTTTTTTTATGATTGTGGACCTGAACAGGCTAAATAAGGCCTATCGTGCTAAAGCACTCAGGAACACTTAGGAGGATGGATAGAGGGATAATGAATTGCCAATAGATGCCTATGAACAGCTACCTTAAATTTTCTCATATCATAAGTGAGAGGAAAACAGGAACTAGGGGATCATTCCAGAGTTTAGAAGCCGTGTAGAGAAATGTGGATTGCGCCCGTTTGGTACGACAAGTGGAGATTTGTACTGCATACTGATGATGTGATTGAGCGAACCGAGTGTTTCTCGCAAAGATAGCCGGAGATGGTATAAAAAAATGTAATTCACCAGCACAATAGCCGTTGTAATAACGATAATACAAAGAAAGAACTGAAACCATCCTTCTATGCTCAAGGGACTGTATGTGAGAAGTTAAGGACGGGTCATTTATAAGCCTAATCACTCTCTTTTGAATACGATCAACGATATCGAGAGCGTATTGGGGAGCACTAACCCAAAGGTGAGAATTATATTCCAGATGAGGCCGAATTTGGGCCTTATACAGTAAAAGGAGTTGTCGAGAGGTAAAGTACTACTTAGATCTGTACAAAAAGCCTATTTTACGAGCAGCTGTTTTGGTAGCTGACAGAAGATGGTCAACCCATGAGAGATTTGAAGATACAGTCATACCCAACAGAGTAATAGAGTCTGAAAACTTAAGAACTGAGCCACTCATACTTACAACAGGAAATGATCGATCTTTTTTGGCGGACATAAGGCAACACTGAGTTTTGTTAGCATTAAATTTAACTAGATTATTGCTTCCCCATTCGAGAATACGGTGAATGTCTTTGTTGATTGAATTTGCCATTTCAGCCTTAATTTCTTGATTTGACATAGAAGGTGGATTATCACTATGAGTAGACTGAGATGAACTACAGTGAAGAGTGCTATCGTCAGCAAAGCAATGGATGGGGTTAGTTGTTGAAGAAATAAGGTCGTTTATGTACAGCAGAAAAAGTGTAGGCGCTATAACGGATCCCTGTGGTACGCCCGCGTTAATGCTAACTTCTTTTGAAAAAAGCCATCAACTACGGCACGTATTCGTCTTTCATCAAGGAAACTAGAAACCCAGTTGATGAGCGCATCATTTAACCCCTACGAGGTGAGTTTGCCAAACTTGGTCAAATGCCTTTGAGATATCTAAAGCGACTACAACTGTTTCACCGGACTGCTCTACTGTATTGTTCCAAACTTGGGTCACATATGAAAGAAGATCGCCTGTTGAACGACTTTGCCTAAACCCATATTGATGGTCACTAAGGAGTTTGTTAGTTTCAAGAAACGTGAGCAGTTGCTGATTGATGGCTTTTTCCATGATTTTAGACAAAATGGAAGTGATGGCAATTGGTCTGTAATTTGAGGGATCGGTCTTATCACCTTTTTTGGGAATAGGTTGAACATTTGCTAACTTCCATGATGAAGGGAATTCGCCAGAAGATATAGAGATCGTATAGAGCTTAGATAGGACTGGTACTAGTTCGGGGGAACATTTCTTTAAGACAATAGCTGGGATACCGTCTGGGCCAGTCGTCTTATTGAGATCAAGCCTACTGATGATCGATTCCAAGAGCTTGTACCGAAAATGAATTGGTTTCATAACGTATGAAGAAGAGTTGACTAGGGCACATCTTTTCCAGAATCATTGAGACACGAGTTTGATGCAAACAAATCCACAAAAACGTTGGCTTTGTCTACAGAATCAGCAACTACCGACCCGTCAATAGATGTCAGGGGGGGAAATGAAGATGTTCGAAAGTTTTTACTAATGGCTTTTGCTAAAGACCAAAATTTACGACTGCCTAAAGGAGATGTAGCTAGTTCATTGCATTTTCGTTGTTCGAACAACTTTTTAGTTTTAGTGATGACACTTTTGCAGATATTTCTAGCACCAACGTATTCTACATGACTGTCAACCGATTTATTAGATTTCCTTTAATGTAACATTTATTTTTTAAAGATATTGCATCAGAACAAGCCTTATTGAACCAGGGTTGGGAACGTGAATGACCTACACGGTACTGTTTTTTCGGAATGTACAACTCCATTCCCATGAGGATGACTTCAGATACTGAAAGAGCGATGTCCGAAGAAGAGGACGACTTAAAACAATATTCACGGCATGGAAAGGTTGCAAAATCCCGTAAATCACTCCATCGAGCTGACTTAAAACACCACAAGGTTCTATCGGTTTTGCGAACAACAGTGGAATTAGGTACAGTAAAAAAAAAAAGGCGAAAGAACGGAAGTTTTATAAACAAGAGGGTTTGATGTAAGAAAGAGATCTAGAAGATGTGGAGTATGGTTAGGGTTATCAGGGATTCTTGTGGGTTCAGAAATCATTTGTGTGAGATCACATGAAATAGCAAATGTTTCTGCACTATGACCAGCGGGATTTGTAGTAGATGAAAATTGAAGCCAACTAGAGTTATGAACATTGAAATCGCCTACAAATGAGATATCGCAAGATGGAAACTGAGACAGGAGATAGTCAACTTTCGTACTAAGGTAATCGAAGAAATCTTACGCCTAATTCTGCATTACCGTTTGCTCGTACATAACCAAAATGCATATGACAATATTCATATTTGAATACTGATTAGCCATTGCTAGTTATTTAAAGTTTAAAAATTAAATAGTGTCGACAATTATTATATCAGATGTTTAAACTAACACTTTAGCATAATTTGACAGCTACTAACATGAATCAAATCGGCAAAGTTATCAAAGCTCAAAAATTATGGCAGAAAAACAGTTTTTAATGTAGGTAAAGCGCCATCTAGCGGCACACAATCGAATTGGATTATTACTAAAATAATGGAGCGCAATCGACTTAGTCTATGCTCCAAACATTAGACATACCGGATTTTACGTAAGGAAATAATTCTAGAAATCAAACAAAACACTGAAATTTGACGGATAGTAACTCGAAAACAAATTTCGAAAAAAATCTCCTCCTTACGCTTCGTGATCGATTTCTAAATCACCCTGTATAGTTAAAATTAAGATAAAATTAAACAGGTACATTATATCTTCATTGCATAATAACGATTATAGTCGTTAAATATTAACGGAAAATGTGTTTGTTGCATTTGTGATTTAAGTAAATATTTAATTGCTATGTTTTTAGTTGTGAATACTTTACCACTTTAAAATTAAAGTCCCTCACAACTTTGCATCTATATTATAAATTAATTAAATTTTGTTCAATTTGTTGTCTGATGGTGACAATTTTCATTGTTAGCCTTCATCCGTTAGAGGGTGTTCTGGTTTGTCATTTTCAAGGCGGTTTAATAATATTTAATCTATTAAAGTTAAAGATATTTATTTGACATCTTAAATAGTTTTCAAGAAGTATTATCATTTACTAAAGAGGGTAACTGTAATTGTCATCGAAACATTTAAATTTGTAAAAAATACAGTTTCATACTCAAAAACTAAGTATCTTAATTGTAAATCAAAGAATGACTTGATGTTTGACGTTTAAAATTTTAATACATACATACATTTAAAGTAGTCAGAGATCATTTTGTATTGAAGAAATTACTTTTAATTATATACATATATACAGGGTGAATACCGATCGACGCCAAGAAGTTCTACGGCGAAGCGGTACATAATCGTTAATTTCAAATAGTCAAATAAGTCAATATGTGCAACATTTTAAAAATATTTTTAAATATACGGGGTGCTCCAAAAAAGTGGCATATCAAACATATGTTTTTTAAACGATACACCCCGTATATTATTGAATTTTCTAATTTTACATAAAAGTAGCACTTTCATAAGGGTTCCCTATACCTACTACAGAGTATTTCAAGTTATATCAATTTTTCTGAAAATGTAGGGTTTTAGGAAAAATTAAATATCTCCTAATAAAATTAACTCCAACAAATTTACTCTTAGGTTTAAGTAAAACACTATTCCCTTAGTCTATTTATTGACTGAATAGTAAACATCTCTTTACAGGGTGTTAATTTTTTTTAGTTAAATTAGTAGAACAGTCATACTTACATATTCGGCTTTGTTTGAATGGAACACACTGTATTTTATACGCTTACCGTTTAGCTTACTTAATTACCTACCAACTTCTATAAGGGTTTCCTATACCTAAACCTTCAAGCTTTCAACTTACTTAATAATTTTTGGAATTTTTCTGTTCCTGTATCATTTGTAGATTGAAATATTCTCCCAAAATACCTACTTAATGTCTCTTTGTTAATGTAGTAGTATTTTTCTTTACTAATAATCTGTAATTTACATATTAATAAATAATAAATAATGTTAATGTGACTAATGTTGCAAGTTTTGTAGTGTGCTGTGGAATTGCCGGTATCGCATTTGTTAATTCTGACATTGGGCGTGACTTTTGTCTTGTGTATTGTAATTTTTTCAATTTAATAATGAGTTATTCACAATAGATCTTGGTGAATGCTATGAAAATTGTTTACTTGCTTCAAGAGTGTACTCAGAAAACTACCCTGAGCGGGTGAATCCCAATAAAAAGGTTTTTGAAAGGTTACTTTAAACATTTCGTGATACAGGAAGTGTAGTTTACCCGAAACAATTAAACGTGAAGCCTGTTACAAATGATGATGATAATGAGTTTTTGGTATTAGATTCCGTTGTTGACAACCAAACTACTAGTACGAGTCCTTGATCAAGTTAGTGCCAATGAAATTTTTTTTGAAAATGTATTATTTACCGACGAGTCAACATTCCATAATAATGGATTTGTGAATCGGCACAATTTCCATTATTACGATACCGGAAATAAACATTTATTTAATACTGTGGATCGTCAAACTCGATGGAGTGTTAATGTGTATGGTGGAATTGTTGACAATCATGTTATTGGCCCGTATTTTTTCGATGACAATTTAAATGGTCAAAAATTCCTTAGGTTTTTAAAGAAAAACTTTTAGAAAGTATTCCTATAAATACCAAATATGTGGTTGCAGTTAGATGGAGCAATAGGAAGTTTCCTGATAAGTGTATTGGGAGAGGTGGACCAATTTCCTGGCCGCCCAAATCTCCTAAACTAATATCCATGGATTTCTTTTCTTTTGGTGCTATATCTAAAATTTAGTTTACAGCACTGCAGATTATATGAAAAGAAGAATCAGAAATGACTTTGAGACGGTCACCCCTAATAAAACACTGTGTATTCAAGAAGATGGACATCATATCGAACATTTATTCGTTTCAAGAGACTGGGAAAAAATAACAGTGCAACAATGGTTAAAATCATATCAATTATTTCTTGTCGTGAATAAACCATTATTAAATTGAACAGACTCGGAAAAAATCACAATACACAATGACAAAAGTCACGCTCAATGCCAGCATTTTAAGATTAATAAGTACGTTACCGGCAATTCTACAGCACACAACAAAACTTACAAAATTAGTAACATTAACATTATTTGTTAATATGTAAATTACAAATATCTGAAATCTGTCACGTACACATAAGATTGGTACCGACCTTTCTACTTATTGGTAAAAAAAACCTACTACATTAGCAAAAAGACATAAAGTAGGCATTTTGGGAGGATATCTCAATCTACAGATGATACAGGAACAGACAAATTCCAAAAGTTATTAAATAAGTTAAAAATTTCACGGTTTAGGTATAGCAAACCCTTATAGAAGTTGAAAGGTAATTAAGTAAGCTAAACGGTAAGCGTATAAAATGCAGGGTGTTCCATTTAAACAAAGCCAATTATTTCAGTATGACTGTTCTACTAATTTAACTGAAAAAAATGAACACCTTGTACAGAGATATTTACTATTCAGGCAATAAATAGACTAAGAGAACAGTATTTTACTTAAACCTAAGAGTAAATTTGTTGGAGTTAATTTTATTAGGAGATATTTAATTTTTCCTAAAACCCTACATTTTCACAGAAATTGATGTAACTTGAAACACTATGTAAGCAGGTATAGGGAACCGTTATGAAAGTGCTACTTATTTTTTATGCAAAATTCGAAAATGCAATAATATATGGGGTGTGTCATTAAAAAACAAAACTTTGATGTCTCCCTTTTTTTGGTCACCCTGTATATTTAAAAATATATATGGCGTCGGTCGTGATTCACCTATATATATATATATATATATATATATATATATATATATATATATATATATATATATATATATATATATTTAAACAAGTACTAAAAACACGGAAACCTCTTACTTTGAGTAACAAATTGATATTGATCTATTGCGACCTTTAAGGCTTCCATTTGCTGCACTGTGTAGGATTTCGATATTTAGTACAGGTTGTTTTGGAAAATAATTCTTGTTTTATACTCTTCAAACATCAAAAACCCCCTTAACCTAAATGAACCACCCTGTATAATTTTTATTTATGTAAAATATCTTTTAATTTCTATCAAAAACTATAAGTAATGTATCTGTCTAAAATTAATGATTAAAAAGATTTTTCTCTAAAATTTCTATGAAAATTTTTTTTGTTTACATTCTAGTAATGATTTTAAAAGTAAGATATTGTTTGATTATCTAGTCGGCGGCTGTCCTTAACCTTAGTGTTCGATCAAATACTGTCAAAATTCTTACTTTATTTTCAATTTAAGACTAAAAAAGAAACAGTTTTCTCAAGAAGAAAGGGAGGATATGACGTTTATCCTTGGTGAATGTTTTAGAAATTGTTTGTTAGCGTCAAGGGTATACACAGAAAGGTATCTGCATCGACCACATTCAGACAAAAGAGCCTTTTAAAAACTGCTACAAACATTTTGTGTAACTGGTAGTGTATCCTACAAGAAACAGAGTGCGAGTACGTGCGTGCGTGCATGCGTGCGTGGGTGCGTGCGTGTGTGTGTATATACGTGTGTTTTTATGTGCATTTGTGTGAGTGGGTATGTTTGCGTGTTTGTTTGTTTGTTGTTGAAGGTAGTGATCTCTGTAGACGAGTGTACTTGTACTTGTTACGTAGTTTATTCGCAGATTATGGGTATTTTCAAATGCAGCAGGTGAGCGGTATGTTATAAGGAATTCCAGGTAAATTGGGCAGAATGCTCTGATCAATGGGGCGTGATTCTCTGACGAATCGGACAGGATTCTAGGGAACAAATGACTGTGTTTGTTCTATAAGGCTTGAGTATACCGATAGGATATAGTACTAGAGAAGTATATGCGCAACAGACGGAAATTAGATATGCAGGAATGCAGTTGCACAAATTAACAGAAAATAAATAAGGACAGTTAATTATAATATTTTTGTTAAAGAAAAGGATCCTTATAGTACAAATAATAATAGATGAATAAATCTCGTTCATTCATTTCCTCAGCTATTGAGGTAATGAAAAGTTTGGTAATAACTAATGATTGAAAAACTGTTAAAAAGTTAGTTTTAAGGCAAGCCTTGATTTTTATCTGAAACATTACACTTTTTTGCTTCATTTAATGCGAAATCAATGCTTCAATATTATAAAAGGTTACAAGTTAAAAGAATTAAGAATCGAGTAAGCGGATGGACATACTTTTAGTACGACTCCATTAAATGCAAAGGAATGGCAACCTTGTCGACAAAAAGGTCATTCGGTTGGTATGTAAAGGGTATCTAGTCAAAGGACAAGAATATAATTCCAAGATCAAGAATGCTTTAAGCCAAAGAAATATGTACGCCATTTCCAATTTATTACCATATTTATTGATAAATCTGCTAATATTCAACTTCGAAATAAAATTAAACTGTAATAAAATCTAACAGTTACATTTTTGTGAATTTTTTTTTATTATTTGTTACTGAACACACAAAACGCCATACATGCTTAACATATCTAATTTCTCTACATTATGTTAAAGTTTGATACTAAATCTCAAAAGTATCAGCGAAAAAAAAATTTCAGAAGCTGTTTTACGAATCCAATAATATCAAGTCTTTAAGTGAACAATCCATACCTAGTATAATCGTCTAATCAAATGTGTGGTGAAAGCAGATTTAATCCCACCAACCTTAATATTCCCATACACGTCTTGTTAAAAAAAAACGGAAATAACATTGATAGAAATATCAATCTGTATTATGTACCCTTAATTCAAATGAAAGGTATTATTTAATTGTCTTTTAATCAATTTAAGGAGTTAAATGCATTCCCAGCTAGTATTTATGTTTACCATTTACCTAATGACGTTGAAATGTTAATGCATGCGTCACGTGTTACAGAGAATTAATAAAACTGAGTTGACCATTTGGTTTATGTTTCGAATTAGGTCGCAGTAATAATCTAAACACATTTTGCTATACAGAATGACATTCCAGAATAAATTGACAATTACTGTAAAGGGTTAGATAATATATCTTTATTCATGTGAATATAGGCGTATATTAAAGATTTGATTATATACATAATTCATATTCAATTAGAATTCAAAAAGAATTTATCAAATACAATCTTTATAAGTTTGAAGGCATGAATAGAGAGCATTCCCTATGAACGAACAAAATAATTAGGAGCAGATGTTTCCTTTTTAATATTAGAAGTAAAGCTAGCTTTGTATTTGGAAGTGTTTATTATTATTTGGTTCACAAAACTGGTGGAAGTTAAACGTAATTTGTAAAATCTTAGCTTTTTGGCGACTTTATTATTCTTTTTAATGTAGTGATTATGAATAAATATGGGTAATAAAACGTAAACCACGTAGTATTTTAGAATATTTGCATTCAATTATAAAATAATTTATACAGTATTTTTCATCTATTTTATCAAAAAGGTTCTCACAAACAGCGCTCTTTGCTTTCTCCGCCTATTTTTAGCGCATCTCAGTCGCGAATACTTAGTGAATAGTGAATAGACACGCACGCACACAAGCAAACAGACGCACACGCACGCCCACACGCACAAGCTGACGCACACGTACATGCTGTCACGTATTCATGATTTCATTAAGATAAGCGCATTAAATACATAAATAAAAACTTTGAACCTACGACCTGTACTTTGCTATAGTACTGCGCTAACCAACTGCGCTATCGAAATTCAAGCCCCAATCGATGTGAATGTTGTCTTTATGTATGTAGAACTGATGTAAATTCTAAATATAATGAGATTACAATCAAAGTACTTATATTAATGGAATATGAGCCTGCAATATGGCATGGATTCACACATACCAACGCAACTTGACTAGTATTAATTTATTACAAGTTTTATTATGAACGAATAAGTTCAAAGGTAAATATGTAATTAAAAATTATTATTAATTTTATTAAATACATAAATAAAAAGTTTACCTCGAGTAGGATTTGAACCTACGGCCTGTACTTTGCTAGAGTACCGTGTTAACCAACTGCGCTATCCAGATTCAACCCCCGATTGATGTAAATGTTGTCTTTATGTATGTAGAACTGATGTAACTTATTAGTAGTAGTTATTTGATATCGTATGTGTTTACAATTACATTGTCTCCAATTTCTTTGTTCCTGTATTATTATTATTTATTTTATGTACATTATATTCATCTGGGTTATTGGACGTGTGTTATTTTTGTTTTGTGAACTTATGATTACACAGCGTCAAAGGACAAACAAGTTTCGTATTTATTGTTTAATTTGCTCACTAAATTAACGTAATTGTATCGAGTTTGGTTTGACTGAAATAAACACGGCCGAAAGTTTTCAAAGGATGATTTAACTTTAACGTAAATTTAAAGGCCGATGAATTTTGCATTTTTCTTGTTTTGTTTATGAATTGAGCTTAATCAAACGTAATTTGAGGAATTCGATTTCAAACGATTGTGTACACAGTTAAAACGTTTTTTTTATTATTATTAATATATTACTATATTTTTGTTTGGCGAGGTGAAAGTATTTTATACATTGAGATTTTGGATTAACGTAACTTGACTAGAGATTTTGTTTGTTTATCAAAGAAGCGATTGATTTTTGCGGTACGCTATTATTTTATTTAAGCGTACAAATATTGGTTTTGAAGCCTTTCAGGTTGGCGAAAGATCTACTGTTCCTGGAGCCCCCTGTGGAGGTTACTACTACCCCAATGTTGACTTATGACTGGTATACAAATTAATTAACATCTGACTCATACCCGACCGCTGGCTAGTCGTGCAAAGTCAAGTTTATCTGTTATCTCGTTTTACTGCCAGTTTATACCGTAACAGGTAAAGTTGGGATATTAATACTGTATCTTCGTATTTTTATTGTTTTAGTTAAGGATTTTTTTATGTCTTAATTTTAAGATGGGTTACAAAATAAATGTATCGGCTGACTCCTAGTGAAGTAAAACAGGAAGTAGCTATTAGAGGTGGTGATTTATCGTTAGGGGTACCCGCATTACGCGCCTTACCACGAAACATTCTGAATGAAAAAAGTGGTGGTAAAATTTGTCAAATCCCGAATATCTGTTCGATTTCGAAATCGAGAAGATTGCTATTGAGGAAACCAAAGTTGAATTAGAAAAATTATTAGATGAAATCAAAATTAATCCGTCCACAAAAATTTTAGGTACTATCAACAAAACTTAAGCATTTCTTAGGCAGAATTAATAATTCAGTCCCAAAAATTAACACCGACATTAAAATTAAAGAAAGTTTATTTATCGAAATTGCAGCTTTGAATCTAAACATGAAATTTTGGACAAATTAGTAGTTCTAAAGAGTTCACCGACCGAAACATTAGGCAATAGTTTAAGTAATGATCATCAAAATTTAAAAACCGATCTTTCCGTCGCTATTAGTAATTTAAATTTATGCACATTACCTGTTACAAGCATGGTTGCAAAAAGTATACCGGTTTGTAAATGGAATTTAACATTTTCTGGGTACTCCAAGTCATTGTCGTTGAGCGCATTTTTAGAAGGAATTTCGGAATTACAGATTTCACGACGCGTTAGCGATAATCAGTTATTTTCGGAATGTGTAGATTTATTTACCACTAAAGCATTAGTTTACGTTTGATCAGTTAGAAGGGAAGTTAATACTTGGTGTGAGTTAGTGTAATTGTTAAAGGTTTAATTCCAACCTAATGATTATGACGATCGATTATTAGAAGAAATTAAGCGACGTACGCAAGGAACTGAAGAACAAATTGGAATTTATATTGCCGTAATGCGCACATTATTTAAGCGTTTGAACGAAAGTTATCCCGAAGACAAACAGTTAAAGGTTTTAAAGAAAAATATCGCATCATCATACCAAGCACAACTTGGCTTGACCGAAATTTATTCGATTAATAATTTATTGAAATACGGACGTTTGATTGAAGAAAGCATTCAGGCTATGAACAATTACGTACCGCCTAGTAGGAAACGATCCGGCTTAGAAGTAGCCTTAGCTTATGTAGGAGAAGCTCGTGCGGAGGTTAGATACGGGGAAGTTAAGAAGATACCAATTCCCGAGAAAGAGTGGTGAAGGGACCTCACCCTTTGGTTGATGGAAGAATTTGTTGGAATTGCCAGAGGTCTGGTCATATTGCTTCAAGGTGTCGAGTACCGCAGAAGAAGAGGTTTTGCTACCGATGTGGGAAGGTGGACGTCACGGTTAGGAGCTGTCCTAGTTGTTCCAAGTCGGGAAACGAGCAGACGAGGCAATAGGAAGCCGCATGTTCTCTCGCAAAATTTATATTAAGTCGGCCGTTTATTATAACAGTGAAAAGACAAGTAAACTTTTTCGAAAAATAACATCTTACTAAATTATGTATTTAACCTGAAGGATTCTGATGAGAGACCGTATATCGCAGTTAAAATTTTTGGGCAAGATGTTAGGACTATTAGAAGATCATTATCGGGAGTAAGGAGTGGTCAAAATTAAGTCATTTGGGAGTAAAATTAAATAAGAAATTGACATCTACTTATTTTGTGGCCAATGGCCAATCGGTTAAAAGTATCGGTTCAGATACCGTACCCATGGAGGTAAAAGGGAAAATAGTAACGATTAACTTTATCATCGTACCAGGCATACCGCACCAACTCATCCTGGGAGTTTATTTTTGAGACAGACAATTTTATCCCCAACTTACGAAAAGCGGAGTGGAAATTCGATAACGATGAGACCATCGATACATTAGAGAACAGAGCATCAGTGGTACGATCTCGTTCAGATCTAAATGAGGTATAATAACAAGAACTTGACGGAGTAGTGAGTGACTATTTTACGACTATCAAAGGAAACGAAATTGGATCGGTCGGCGCCATTTTAAAGATTCCGATGCCGCAGTGTCCTACCGAAGTGAAGCGACTGATCGGCATAGCGATTGGTACCGCCGTCTTATACCAATCTTTTCGGCAATTATTGTGCCTTTGATTAAATTATTGAAGAAACTTGCAAAATTGATTTGGGATGAAGACTGTGAAAAAGCTTTCGAAATTATTAAATATTGTTTAGTTACCGTACCCATACTAACGTGTCCAGCATTTTCGTTACCGTTTACAGTTCAGACAGATGCATCAGATTTTGGAATAGGGGCAGTATTAACACAGACAATTGATGGAGAAGAAGGTGTCATTTGTTATAACAGTAGGTCGTTGAGGAGGAATGAAAGAAAGTTTCTAACTGCCAAAAAGGAATGTTTAGCCATGCTTTGTTCAGTAGAGGAGCCAGCTGGACTTATGGCCAAACATCCCGTTATCGACAAACCTTGACAAATGATTGCCACGGACATTGTAGGAACACTACCGAGATCACCTAGTTGGTAAGTATACGTTTTAGTAGTTGCGGATTGTTTTTCAAAATTTGTACGTTTCCTTCCGTTACGTTACGTTTGTCTTATGTTTGGAGTACTACTTTACGTGTTATGCGACAATGGATCACAGTTTAGGAATAACGACTATGAGAGAATGGTAGCATCTTACAAGGTCAAAATAATTTTTAACGCAAATTACCATCCCTCAGAGCGAATTAATCGAGTTATGAATACAATGTTAGCATCGTACATCGAGGATAATCAACGAAACTGGGACAAATATTTAGCGCAAGTGGCCTGTGCCATACGCACAGCTACTCATGAAGTTACGGCCCTGACGCCCTGTTTTGCCAATTTTGGAAGAGAAATGATATTGGATGGAACCAAGCATGGAGAAGCTGTAGAAGGAAGAGAGGTTGAAAGTGTGGAATTTGGCGACAGAACACCGTTAGGGGCGAGAAGCACAATCTTTCAAGAAGTTTATAGTGATATTAAGCGAGACTTATCGCAACTTACATTAAAAGCAAACAGACCTATGATTTACGTAGACGTTTAACGACATTTGAAGTAGGCGATACCATGTGGCGGAAAAATTATGTTTTATCGGACGCGTCTCATTTCGCAGAAAAATTTGTTGGTCCGCATTTATATTAAGAAAAATGTATCTTTTCAGACTTACGAACTGTCTGGCGCATCAGGTATTTCGAAGGGAGTGTGGAACGTGTGTAGATACGGAGTAAAAAATTTTCTACAGTAGATGCCACTGCTTGCCGTAAAAGGCGACTAATCAAAGGGTGTGGGAGTTGGAGAAAGTGTGTTTTGTCTTGAGACGACGATTGTGGAATAACACAAAGCCCAGACCTCGTGAAGGGTGGCGTTGGCTCTTTCGCCCTCTCCGGATGCGATATATTGATCTAGCTTGCCACCCGAGTGGTGGATTTGAGTCGTTAGGGACTAGGGTGGGCGATATAACTTCTCGCATGTTGCGGTTTTTAGGGTTGTGTCATCGGTATCGTGTGCTTCGTTGCCCAGTTTTCGGTTCTGATCCTTTTGGTTCAGAATGTTTATCGCGAATTCCTCGGAGCTCATATCGTTTGTGATTGTATCGTACCGTTGGTTGCACCATGTCGTGCTTCCTTGATCCTTTTAGGATCGTTTTAGTTATCGTTAGTTAGGGGAGTTGATCCTGATTTTGTTGTATTCTCGATCTTGGCATTATTACCGAACGTGACTGTGGGAGTTTTTTTTGGAGTACCCAGGGGGCTGAACTCGAGTTCCGTGGAGGGAATTGGAACCATCCTTTCTCTGCCTCGAGTGACGCGTTGTTGTTAGTAGTGGAGTGGGAGTTTGGTCGAGTTCTTTTATAACGCTTTTAATGATTACCAATATTTACCGACTACCGGTTCCCCACCCTCTGACCGTTCAAGGCCATAGTATGATCTTGGTCCGTTTTTAGTAAGTTAACTTCAATTTTTTTTCTGGTTTATTCATTTGTTCTTCTGGTGGTGGTTCGCTTCACGGGCCCCACCAGGTTAAAGTTTTGCGTAACTTTGTTTGAGGCTTCGGGCCCTATAGTCTCGACTAGTGGCGTGTGCTGGTGGTAGCATGTCATTAGCTTTTTATGGAGTTGCGAGGGGTCTTTCCTGACCAACTTCACAGCAGTTTCCGTACTTCTTCATACACCTATCGGTTGAATAACGATGGTAACAATTGTCGCTGTCGACGTGTAAATAGTAGTGAGAGTGGATCATCAATTCGTTAGGTTTAGTTTTGTTCCTAGGTTAGTCTTGTTCTTTTAGGTTTAGCATCGTTCTTGTTCTTAGTTTGGATGTTCCAATGCGTTAAATATCGAATTACCTAAGATAAGATTTCGAGTAGAAAGAGACTTACTGATAAGGCAATCCTTCTGGTGATCTTCGAGTTAGACTTCGTGTATGCGCGGAGTGGTATATTTAAGTTCTTTTGTTCAAATTATAGTGGAAGGAGTTGAAAAAGCAATGTGGACGAAAGTAAAGTTTTTATGTTGGCAGTAGTAGTACAGGCGTAGAAGCGTATAGTTTAGGGTGGTGTAAATATCGCGAAACGACGTTGATCAAGGCTCGTGTAGACCGAACTTTCGAAAAAGGTGTTCTTCATCTTACAAAATTCGACAAAAGTCGACCGCTGCTTGATATTGCAAACATTCTCAGCAACAACCGATCCGTAGAGGTGATAGTCGTTCCAGATTCTGTGTCCAAGGGTTTCTACAGGTAACTTTTGTGTTTTTCTGGAATGTGGTGATTGACGAAATTTTGATGTTATTTAGGGACAAAATAAATGCATGAACAAACGGCTTTTCTTTTAGTGGGCCACTTTCGATGATTTTGTTGTTTAAATGTATAAGGCCAGTGCTTTCATGCAGAGAATTAGCTAAACTTATTTGAAGTGTATTTTCTTAATGTTTTACAAAATAGACAAACCTTTATATTGAAATTGTAATAGGTAGATTTGTTACATACTCTAGCTAGAGGACCAGCCAAATTTAAATAAGTTATTTGATATCGTAAGTGTTTACAATTACATTGTCTCCGATTTCTTTGTTCCAGTATTATTATTATTTATTGTGTGTACATTATATTCATCTAGGTTATTGGACTTGTTATTTTTGTTTTGTGAACTTATGATTACACAGCGTCGAAGAACAAACAAGTTTCGTATTTAATGTTTAATTTGCTCATTAAATTAACGTAATTATACCGAGTTTGGTTTGACTGAAGTAAACACGGCCGAAAGTTTTCAAAGGATGATTTAAGTTTAACGTACATTTAAAAACCGATGAATTTTATATTTTTCTTGTTTTGTTTATGAATTGAGCTTAATCAAACGTAATTTGAGGAATTCGATTTCAAACGATTGTGTTCAGGGTGGCCAACTAAGAATGCGAGGTACTGTATCTGGGAAACTATCCATCCTAAAGGCTTGTGCAAGAAAAAGTTATTACTAAAACTGCCAATACAAAAACCTGGAAAAGATTTTCAAGTTTCTGAAATGGCCGCTAGAGGGCGTAACTGCAATCTTGAATCTAAAATAGTGATGTTTCTGTGAATTCTGCTATATTAACCTAATAAAAATAACTTATCTTTAAAGTCGAGGATAATCTGAACTTTTTTTGTTTGGCACTTTTTGACGTATCTATAAAAATAAAGTGGTGGGGGGTATTCAAAGGTTTCCTTCAATAACCCCCTGTATCTTCGAAACAGCTAAGCCGATTTTAACAAACTTGGGCGTGTTGAAATGAGCTATTCTTGGGCTACAAATGTTATAATATTTGAAGTTTTGTTAGTTTCACATGTCGTCGCTAGAGGGCTTTGTTCGACATTCCGATAGAAACGGTTAATTTTCGCAAAAAAATTAAATGCGTTGGTATGACTTTTTTTTCATGAACGAGTAGCTAAATGATGCCTAAACAAGCTTGCGAAAACCGCATCTCGATAACTTGTTCTAACCTAAAATATCGGCCAAAGAAGACTTTATACGAAAATCCCTTAAATTTTTATTTTTTTAACTATATTTTTCTGGAATTGTTTCTATTATGTAAGTTGTTGCCCTAAAAGGGCCGATTTAAAGGAGGAAGGTTTTTAATGCCCCCGTAAATGCTCGTAATGCTGACCATCACGCTCTATAAATAAGTTAACTAATCGGACTCAACTGAATTTTGCAAAAATGTTTACAAAGGTTGCTACCATGAAGCGACACATAAAAGAAAAAAGTAATCCTTATGAATTAAATCCTTACTAAATATTATAGTCTAGAAATACAATAATAGGTAATGGAGATTGATTGTCCTTAATGCCGAAGTAAAATTTACAATATAAACAATGACATCTCTAAAGATAATCGAACGACCACCATTCAGTAAATATCCAAAATTAGTCTTACATATGAAGTTTTTATCAGATATAATGTTCTATCCACTTGGGTTAACTTGCTTTAATCAATCAATCCTAACTCTCACTAATAATAACCGGCTTTTAACGGGGTTTTAACACAGGACGGCGCACTATACGCTAACCCAAATGTCCGTTTTCATTCACGTCGTTAAACGCTTGTAAAAGTTGACCAATTTGATTTATTGACTGCCCACTTAAATATTTGTCGCAGAACATTTTAAACACACTTGGTGACTAAATTTTTAATTGTCTACAAACGGTCGACTAAGTGATGCTAATAAACGCACGTTGTTTACCTCAGTATTATTATTGTTCAATACTGTATAATTTGCTGTACTTAACACATCTAGTTATATAAAAGGTCAATCTAAAAGTCTCTTTTCGATCGCGCGAAATACTTTGTCCCCCAAATGGTACGTTGCAGTAATTTAATATCCAGTGTGTCTCAAAAGTTTGGAAACACCCAATTATCTCAGTTATTTGTAAAGTGGCATAGATGAAAATTGGGAAGCTTCCATTAGCAATCATGCTCTGCCCAACAAAAGTATCTTCAATGATGCAGTGTTCCGCTTCTACTAAAAATTAAACGCAACTTTTATAATTCAAACGAAACACCATGTATATTGTTCAATTTTTTAACACCTGGAATAAATCTAAATACATCTTATGCATGAAGTCCTATAGCTGTCTTCAACCATTTACGAAATAATTAACAGACCATTTCGAGACTTTGACAGGCTGTAAAATTTAAACCTTAAGAGATCAAGAAAAACGGTTTGCAGATTCCTATCTTAACTTCTCATAACCTATCGCTTGACAAACACAAAAACATCTAATCTTCTAACAAGAAATTTTATTGAAAAATTGTTTAAAAAAATTACGAAACTATTATGTACTAAATTAAATGTTCAAAATGTTTTCCTTGCACTTTTTGGCAAAAAGCTAGGTGGTAGTAAAATTTTTCGATAATATTGTGAACCATATTTTCGGTAATAAGATCAGACTCAATTTGTGTGCGTTGTCTTAAATCGCCGAGGTTCTCCGGTTTTGTAGCGTATACTTTATTTTTAGATGCCCCCAGTGAAAGTAATTTAAAGGCGAGAGGTCGGGAGACCTCGTTGACCACTCTATAGAGCCTGCCTATGCATCTGTTAGAAAAAGTTGCAATCAAATATTCCCACACTATACGAGCATAGTGGGGAGGAGCCGGAAACCATGTACTTTGACAGTTTCGGCCAGACAGACGTTAAATTTCAGGAACGATTAAATTTTGAAGTAATTCCAAATATCTCTCAGCTGTTAAATTCCCTTCTATGAAAAATGACTCCATAGTACGAGGTCTATACAACCGTGCCCAAACAATTATTTTCTGAGGGTGCTGGGAATGCGCTTCTCTCATCCAATGCGGGTTTTGATCTGAACAGTACCTATAATTATGACGATTCACATTCCCGTTTAACATAAACGTCACTTCATCACAAAAAGGACTGTTATTGAAGAAATCATTATTTTCGTCCCATTTATCCATCATGGTCTTACAAAATTCGTTTCTTCTACCGAAATCAGCGCCTTACAGCTCTTGAACGACATGAATGTTGTAGGGGTGAAATTCATTCTTACTGTTTTGGATCGTCCCGACCTAAACCTCTCTTTGCAGTCTCCCTTTTCCTCAAATTTCTTAACTGTTTTCTGTACCGTTGATTTTGCAATTGGAGGACGGTTTGGAAAATCGTTATTGAATAAATCCGCCACCTCTTTATAGGACCTCGCACGATCTCCGTAATCACGCATCATAAATAGTATGATTCTTTCTCGTTCATTTAAATTAGTCATTATTAGAAAGCAAAGCGGATGGGATTGACAATATAATCTTACTTTTACATGTTTCAAGTATGACATATTTTTTTTAACAATTTTTCAATAAATTCCTTGTTAGGAACTTTACAAATTACATTGTAAAGTCCCTGTTATACTCCACTTATTATGGTTTAATTATGAGTTCTTGAAAAATCGTATTAAAATGTAAAATAAAATAAACGCAATATTCATTCCTTTTATGTTTACTAATCACTGTAAAACTGGTTAATTGGATAGTTAATTACACGTTTAAAGCAGTTTAATTTAAAACTATGTATAAATAAAATGTTCACATAGATAAAAGATCTCAATCTGTAAAGTGAGAATTAAAAAGAAATCTAATAATTTAATAACAACAATTATGCTATCTCTTTTGATAAAAATTCAATACGGAATCCTACTAAATTTTAATAATAAATACATATTAAAATAGTCGCTAAACAGTACATTCACATTGTATGACAACAACAGGGTAATTAACTGATTATGCAAATACCATTAACTGTTTTATTGTCATTACAGAATTTAATAGTGTATTTTAAAATCAAAACGTATACGCTACCTTTACCTTGATTAGATTCTTTTAATATCAGAAAAATATAAAATATACCCTACATGCGTCATAAAATAGGAGGGTGAACATGCACTTCCTATACGTAAGTGAGTAAAAATTATTAGGGATGCAGAGGGATGAAAGTACACGCCCTATACGTAAGCGAGTAAAAATAATTAAAGATCATCATCTTATATTAATAAATATAATTAATAAAAATAATTAAAGATCATCATCTTCTTATAAACTATCAGATTAAGAATTTCCCTACGATATTTAATTAATAAAAATAATTAAAGATCATCATCTTATATTAATAAATATAATTAATAAAAATAAATAAAGATCATCATCCTCTTATAAACTATCAGATTAAGAATCTCCCTAGGATAATTAATTAATAAAAATAATTAAAGATCATCATCTTATATTAATAAAAATAATTAATAAAAATAATTAAAGATCATCATCTTCTTATAAAACTATCAGATTAAGAATCGCCCTAGGATAATTAATTAATAAAAAATAATTAAAGATCATCATCTTATATTAATAAAAATAATTAATAAAAATAATTAAAGATCATCATCTTCTTATAAACTATCAGATTAAGAATCTCCCTAGAATAATTAATTAATAAAAATAATTAAAGATCATCATCTTATATTAATAAAAATAATTAAAAGATCACCATCTCAAAATAAGGGTAAAAAATAGTCTCTCAGGTAAGCGAGTAAAAATAAGGGTGGAAAATCCGGTCACCCACGTGGGTATAAAAAAATGGCCGCGCAAGTGTCCCACACCCCGGGGCTTTTGTGACGTGACAATGCAAGATGGCGGCGCAAGTGTGCCGGTTCTACTAATGCGTACTAAAGATGTAATTACGTTGTAAATTGAAGTAATGATAAAAGTGTAATTAAAGTAAAAAATGGTATAAAAAATAAGTAAATAAAACGCCTAAAAAGAACAAATGCTTTAATTTTATGTAAACGTATTAAAAATATATCTTACCACCAATTTGATGGCACTTTCACATAAATTTAGGTAAAAATCAAAAAGAAGCAGCTTTCTGCTTCGACATTAAACAGGAAGTGAAAACAATGGAGGCTTTCGAAGCAGACGATGCGGTTCTGCGCACAAGATATGAGCAGAATAACTTAACGCAGATGCGTTGCTTATAAGATAAGAAATGAATAAAAATTGAAAGCAGGAATATAAGTCTTTACGAAAGTATGCACTATGTAGATATGCAAATTAAGTTGCCTACCACATCACCATATCTTAATAATACAAAATTTCTTGTATTTAGAACTAATTGAAGGAGAGATCCTAAATTGAGGTATATTTTATACAACACAAAAAAGAGTTGTTACAAAATTTATTCCGGGCATTCAAAAATTGAGTAATATGCATGGTGTTCCGTTTGAATTATCGAATTTGCTTTTAATTTTTAATAAAAGTGACAACACTGCTTCACTGAAAATATTTTTGTTGGATAGAGCATGATTGCTAATGTAAACGCCCCAATTTATATCACTTTACAAATAACTGAGATAATTAAGCGTTTCTAAACCTTTGGAACACACTGTATACTACAACACTGATTGTTTACGAAATAAAAAATTGCAATAGATTGTTGTGTTTTTTCGAAACGCCCCCACGCGGCCTTCCTCTATGAGTACAACTCGGAGTCCGACTGTTTCAACAACACATGTCTTTGCCTGCACATAAGTTAAAAAAAAGACACAGCGACCAATAGTTCAAAATCTCTGCCATCTTGAAGTTTTTACAATAATTCTTCAAACCATTCAAATTTTGCTTCCATATTTAATCCACACAACGTCCAGATCTAAATTCAATTTTTTATGATAGTCTCACATATGCGCGATAATTTCTTCCGTAAAATTCAGTAAATTTTAACACCATTTGTCCTTGATCACATATAACATTTTCCATTGTGCAAAATTATGTTATTTATACTAGCAACAATATACATACATATTTTTCCTCTACACTATAATATAATATCAACATATCATACATACATGCTATCCATTTACAGTCATTTTAAACTCACATCCCTTAAAGTACAGTAGCCATATAAAGTAGTATTCGTTATTGTTTCAATATGGGAGCTACACAAACATTATTTATCATTCAAATTTAATACTTTCAACTCATACATTTTTATACCACCTTTAAATAAGCTTTAGATAATACTCAACGTCTTAGTAAAAATTCCAGTGGCGTAGCATTTACACCAACTTACAACGTACAAAAAAAAATTCTCTAGCAAAATCACGTTCACATATTATCACAAATACGTCCTACACACAACACAATACTGCATATACCCAGTGTATCAAATTAACCACATATTTTTACATACCTCGAATTTCTTTCAATGTTGTTATAGCAGCATTTATTTCATATGCGCCCTTTTTTTTATTTTACGAATATTTTTATGGATATACTCACAATAAAAGCCATTTTTGTGAAAGTTAAGATATTTATTTTCGAGTGTGTCTCGAATTCTTTGAGCTGGGTCTTTTTCGTTTTTGTGTAGTCTTGTGAGGATATTACAAATTCAATTATTGAAGTTATACACTTCATTTCATTGGGCATTGCAGGGTGTTGCTAGCATTACCTGGAAATTAAGTGGAATATTTACGTAAAACGTTATGTTTAATAATTTTAAGCTATAACATCAGATTATGAGATCTATTAGGGGATAATGAGTAATTTTGTTTCAAGTTTGGACAGCTAATAAATATCCATAATATAAAGGTAAGATTAAGATTAACGTTTAACGTAAAGTAATATTACCAATCTATGGTAAACTGTAACAGTTATTCGTTTTAGTTCAAGAGTTCAGGCCTAACCTATATAATTAAAATTTTGTTAAATACATAAAGAAAAAATTTGTCTTAGTAGGATTTGAACCCACTATCTGTATTTTACCTGAGTACCGCTTTATCAACTGGACCATCGAGATATAAGCCCCCATTGATGCTATCTTATTCTTTCAATATGACGATTAGATGTAATTTTCCATATACAATAAAATAACAGTCGACTATTTGTACTTATGGATTGCGTTAATATCAAACTATAACAGTTATTTGTTTTAACGAACATATAGAAGTTCATACGTAAATTAGGTAATTAAGTCTTTGTTTAATACATAAAAAAAGGATTACCCCGAGGTACTAGCCTTATTCTAACAGCCGAGACTATTAATCACAATTGAAAACCTCATAATATTGTTTTGTTAAGAAGAAAATGCACATTAATTTGGAGAAAATCCACCTCGCGTTTACAGTTTAATAGCTTCTATTTAACATCGTTCAGGAATGAACTAACAATAACATTCACATTTACGAATTATTCTATGACATAAGCTAGTACCTTGCAAACAGTATATATTTATTTCAAACTTAGACACTTTCTGCTAAAAACAGTTTTTATTTGAGCTTCATATCATAAATTTTTCCAGCTGCTCTCCACAAGATGAATATACATTTTATTTATTTTCAGACGAACACTTTTTTTGTTTATATCCAACATCTTATCCCAAATTCACAAAGAATTTTCATAAATTTCGGATCATATGATGTACAGCGTTACAAAGTTAATTGAAAAATGTATACATTTTATATGAGATAGGTTTACCAAGTTATATGCGTAATAACGTTCTTCATAGTGTTGTAAATCATTCATAACGAATATTGTTTGCTGCGAAATGCGTTAAATGCTTCCTATGGTTGGATTACGTTCTTACGCGGCCGCACATAACACGTTTTATATTAATAATTTTGTAATCACTCCTTCGACAAATTGTTAACAGATTATTTGTTTTATCCTCTGTAATGTGTTGCAGATGGAGTTGATGAGATTCTTCGAATTACCACTAAGGACAAGTCGTGCATGAACGTTAGGCTAGTTACATTAACCAAACTTCAAGTTATTTGTACGTAATATCTAAGCCATAAAATGTAAATATTTTGAAATATAACAGTATTAAGTTTGAATTTTTAATATATCATAAAAAAATCTTTCCAAAGTATCAAAGTGTTTTTCACAAAACTTTAGTTCGTTAACCAAAGCAAACATTAAACATAAATTCCGCAAAATACACAACAGTGTCCCATCATCTTGTAAAGCTGTGGAAAGGCAGCATTTGGTTAGTTTTTTTTTCGATTTTGTGGTCAAAACTCAACTTACTAAAAATTCAACACAGATATGAGAAGTACATTTACTAGACTACTGTCTAAAGAATCTCATACAATACAGTTATTTGTTTCATTAATACAAAAAATGTCAATTTTCAGGACGAAGAAGAAAGTTGCTGGACGACGTGAAGAGAATCATGAAAATACATTTTTTGTACGAGTAAAACGTAAAATTTTTCCTCCAGTCACTTTTATTATTATATTCAGTCATTTATTTGCAGCTTACTCTGTTTTTGGAAACCCCTTATTTATGTCGCTATCAGTGTCAGACATTGATAATACTCATTTTATACAAAATGGGTATTATTCTACTTTTCAGTGAAAAAAAAAATTACCGTGCAATTTTTAATTACTATTTATTGTATTTTACTTACATAAATTTAATTCAAATGTGACAGATGTTAGTGAAATAATGTGAAGATAGATGGGGCCACCGGCGACAATGAATGTCGATATTTGTTCATAGAATATATTCACTAAAACCGTATAAATTAAGTTACACTTGCTTAAAACGAAAGTAAAAAGCAAAATTATATTAAATATCACTACTTATTTATGACTGAAAACATAGTTTGTAATGAACATGCGAAAATTTAAAAATTGTATTTATTGAAGTAATTACATCCCATGAACGTCATTTATACAAACCTAATGTATGGTCAAGGTCAAATTACTGTTTGTACTAGACAAAAAGTAAATTATTTTTTGTGTAGTTGCCATGGAGACACCGAAGAATCCCGAAATCAGCCAGCCTTGTTCCGAAATACTGTTACAATATAGCATCTTATTTAGGTGGATGGAGAAAAATCTAAATAGGTAAGGAACCAAGAGTACGACATTTATTAAGAGCACGTAATTAAGCCAATGCTTATAAGGTCCGTCCGTCTCTTCTGCCGAAATTGAATTTCGTAGTGTCGAATTACAAAGACCAGATTAAATTGCAAGAAAGTTTTATCAACTGTCAATACTGACAAATATTTCTACGGAGCATCTGGAACTATTCACTAAGAAGGAAGAATCATCCTCAAAAACTGTCTACCAAAAGAACGATGAAAATAAAACTTTAATCCCAAAGAAAAATATTCGGTTACGGTAATTGCATTCTTGATAAAGTATTTTTATTTCAAATATATAGGACAAGGTAGTGAGTGGTTAAACAAAAATTAATCCAAAGTAAAAGTAATTTAAAAACCCATAATAATACGAATAAATTAAAAAATAACCAATAATATCCTAACGTATAATGTAAAATCAAATAGGGTAGCATACATTATTGTAAAAATATCAAAACAATGTGAACTAAAAATTATCCAACATCCAAGTATGAACAAGAAGCAATAGACGCCTTTTATGAAGAGATAACTGATACAATACGTGAAAACCCAAAATTTATTTCATATTATCCACAGAAAAAGAGATCGTAAAGACGTAGCAATTATAAATAATATCAGCACTGCAAGTGACCATAGAATAGTGAGAGCAAGAATAGAAATTTACAAAAGCATTGAAAGAAAAAGATTCACAACAAACAACAAGAAAAGGATAGACACGCGAATCCTAACGGAAAATAAAACAGAATAACAAAACTAAACAAACAAAGCCATTAAAAACGCGGAGGCGTAAGTCACAAAAACATAGATCAATGATATATTGATAAAAGACATAACAGAAGCGGCACAAAAGGTAGTTAAAAAGAAAAAAGAAAAGAACAAACAAAGATGAACCAGAAAACTGAACAGCTATTTGAAGAAAGAAGAAAACCACTTAGTGAAGACAAAAGAAAGACTATCCAATACATAGAAACTAATAAAATACTGAAAAAATTAATAAAAGGAGAGAAACAAAAACACTTAGAACAACAGATAGAACAAAATAAAAATATGGAAGCTATCAAGAGAAGCCTAGGAACAGTAACAGTAAACAACTAAAAGATGAAAATGGACAATAAATAAAGTATAGAGACGGAATACTAACAATAATAGAAAAATGCTAACAAATACTATACGAACCAAAAAATGAGATACCACAAGAAATTAAAGAAAACGTAAAGAGAAAAGACTGAGGAAATAATGGAAGAGGAAATCATATCAACTCTGAAGAACATGAAAAATAACAAAGCTCCAGACACAGATGAAGTCTTAGTTGAACTAATAAAGGAAGGAGATACAACAGTTATACAGATACTACATCTACTACTAAATAAATGCCTAAATGAGGGACAAATAACAACCAGTTGGAATAATTCCTTAACAATACTGCTGTTCAAAAAAGGAGACAAGAAACTGCTGAATCACTGTTGGCCAATATTAATATTGCCGCAGATCTACAAACTATTCACTAGAATAAGAATCAATTGGCTAGAAAACAAACTGGAAGCTAACCAACCGGTAGAACATGCAGGTTTCAGGAAAAGCTCTAATACCAGTGACCACCTGCTAATGATCAGAACGCTTATATCAGAAGGCATTTGATGGTATCGAAACGTGGGCTATAGAAAAGGCTCTGATTAACAGTAGAATTGACTATAGATATACACAGCTAATAAGATCGATCTATAGCAATACAAAAATCGCATTAGAAGTGCATGAAATAACAAAATTTACACCAATACAAAGAGGAGCACGGCTTATGCCGCACTAGAAGGGATTTTGAAAGATCTTGATTGGGATCCTGTTTACTCCCAATCAAGATCTTTAAAAATCCCTTCTAGTGCGGCATTAAGCCGTGCTCCTCTTTGTATAAAAATAAACGCAGAGAGATCGGGTCACCTAAGATACACAGACGATGTAGTAATATCGGTCAATGTAGAGGACACCCTAAGAACGTTAAATGGTCCAAAGGAAAAATCAGAAAGAGTGAGACTACAACTAAATGATAAGAAAACAAAAGCCATGTCAAATGAACACAACCCACCTGAAATAAGAATAGAAAACAAAACACTTGGCTCTGTAGAATGTTGGTGTATGTGTCTGCGATGGGTATCTGAGTGATGAGAGAATTTTTATTTCGAGTTTTAGCTGTAAATTAACGTCCGTAAGAATGGCACTAGAGAAAATGTTCACTAACCGAAATCGCTACCGTAGATAAAGTAATTTATATTTCGAATTAAGGCAAAAGAGCAGCGCGTAATCTAATAATGGTTTTAAAACTTAGTCTAAGTATTTAACACATGGTTTATACATATAAATAGACTTTTTCCATTTTCGTGACTAAAGTCATTCAATTCATTTGCGTGACTAAAGTAATGCATCTACTCACATGGGATTAAAATGTATTTAATAGCATGTCGTTAAAATTCATTGTTGAGTTCGTCAAATATATGTATTTTTATAAACCTAGCAGCCTGGTTACTAAGCGAAAACAATCCAAACAACGATTGTCATTATCGTTTTTGCTGTCAGACTACCGGAATGTTTTCAGTAAATTTATAGAAGGAATGTGAAAATAGTAATCGTTAAGTCAATAAATAGTAAATTTATGTTTTTGTAACTAGCGAGGCATGATGAAATCGTATGCGGTACGCCACCAAATATACATAAGCAGGCACAAGCGGCATGGCTTGAATTGCTGCCAAAAAATCACGCCACATGTATGACCAGAAATACAAATACAAAAATGATGAAGGAAAAAAGATTAAAAACAACCGAAAATGTGATGTTCGCCTATTTTTCGGAAACTGCTGCGCGATTGAAGCCATCACTCTCTGGTTTTAATACTCAACGTTGAAAGCAACAATTACAATAAACAATATGTTCATATATATATATATATATATATATATATATATATATATATATATATATATATATATATTGTGTGTGTGTGTGTGTGTGTGTGTGTGTGTGTGTGTGTGTGTCCAAACCTGTTGAGTAACGAAGAAAGTAGGGTTAAAATTTAACCTCGTTTAGAGGTTAAATGTAGAATAGCTAATTCATAAGTGTGGACTGTAATGAAAATTAATGTAAGAACTGGATTATAAGGAATTGCATTTGATAGTCTCAGTAGGTCTGTAACTAAAACACATTTGATTATCGAATTAATTTGCATGTAGGTTAGATAGGGTTACACTCTAATTCACATTAACATTATTATTTTGCATGTCGAACATTTAGTTTAGCCAGTGAAATTATTTTAAATGTTTGTTTTGATTACTGTATTGGTTAATGTACGAGAGAACAGAATCTTCATTTATCTATTATTCAATATACACCGAATAGTTACGTTTTGTGTCTTTGTCGCGGTCTTTCGCCAAATTTGAACTCGAGGTAGTGTAATTGATGAAGAGCAATTGGACAACGTTGAGAATAATTACGTGTAAAGAGTACAGTCAAACCGTAATACAAATTTCTCCAAACTCAGTTTTAATTAATATTTGTTAATACGCTGATTATTATTACAATTTTGATTAGTTTACTTATGCAAATAAAAAGCATAACGCAACCGTTTTATAAGTACACTTTTGCTGAATTCAATCTCCAATTATATGTTTATGCCATTTATTCTCTTTGAGAAATGAAAGTTTCAACTTAGGGATTTAAAGATCACGACACAATTGAGATCAAAAGATATTTAGAAAACGATACGTATTTCAGTAAAATATATTCTACATTTGAAAGCTAACGTATCAACTTCACTCTTAGCGGCTACTGGATTTTAATGGTTAAAATTCCGTGGATACACCTTCAAGGACTCATCTCTCAAACTCCTCGATGACTTCTGACGAAACTGTATACTCAGGCGGAGGAAACCGGACTGGAATACGTGGATTCCAAAAACGTCTCTTGCGGCACCGATTGCGACCGGTATAGAAAAAAAAACACCCAATGATTATGTACCTATTAGTTTCTTAGATTTTTTGTTGTTTCTTCAACTCATTTTATAGGCGGCACTTTTTAAGTTGTTATTTCCTTATATTATTGTAATTTTACTGTTCAACTAAGCTACTGGCCACTCGAACTTACACATAGTGATTTTTAGGCAAAATTTAAAGTTAAATATTTTCAATAGGAATGCAAATGTTTGAACGCGGCTTGCAAATTTTAAGAGCTGGTTTTTTTCGGATTAGGCTACATGGCGTATATTTATCGTAGGACCATAGGTCTATTATATACGGGGTGATCAATGAAGTCATGCAAAAAATCAAAAAGTTTGTATGAGTGAAATTTCCGCAAAAAATTTTTTTGGTCATTGCAATATGGTTCGTTACTAAGGTAACATCAATATCCCTAGACGTTTTTGTCAGTTTTTGGGTTAAGGCCCTTCGGCCTTGCACGCACTACTCAACATAAAATTTGGATAGCAAAATTTTAAAAAAATGTTTAAAACCTGACATTGCATTGACGATTCTTGATGATTTTTGCGGATTTGGAATCCTTGTTTCACGTAGATTTTCTATGGTCTAAGCATTTTATTTGAGGGTTGAAATTTACACATTATACCGGGTCGATAATAAACAAAAACGTAGGGTACGACGCCCTCTAAGGTTTGGCATTATTTAAGTTTTTGTAAAAATAAATTCTCACCTCAAGTTGTTTTTATTTAATATTATTTTCACTGTTCTGTCCGAAACTCACACCCCACTTTGTTGTCTCAAAGAGTCATTCAGTTTTACAGAGTTCTTTGTCCACCCCCACGCAGTGGATTGAAAACGAAAATTAATGGACAGACAATTTATGTTTTTCAAGCTATTTTTTTTTTATTTATTAAAAATTACCAATACCAATTACCACTATGTATCCCTATCTATACATACCCAATCTTTGTTATTACAGTACACCGAGTTTTTTTAGGTATTGCAGGAACCTTTAAACTAGGTTTAAAATTATAATTTTTTTAAGAATTGACTTTTGGCCGTTGTTAACCATTCTTGTATATTTTAAAATATAATGTAATAAATTTGTTCTTGTCGGTACGTTTTTGTTTATTATCGACCCGGTATAACGTGTAAATTTCAACCCTCAAATAAAATGCTTAGACCATGAAAAATCTACGTGAAACGAGGATTCCAAATCCACAAAAATCATCAAGAACCGTCAATGCAATGTCAAGTTACAGCATTTTAAAAATTTTGCTACCCACACTTTAAGTTGAGTAGATATTGATGTTACCTTAGTAACGAATCATATTGCAACGACCAAAACAATTTTTTGCGGAAATTTCACTCATACAAACTTTTTGATTTTTTGCATGACTTCATTGATCACCCCGTATATAATAAACCTATGGTCTTACGATAAATATACGTCATGCAGCTTAATCCGAAAAAAACTAACTCTTAAAATTTGCAAGCCGCGTTCAAAAATTTGCATTCCTATTGAAAATATTTAACTTTAAATTTTTCCTAAAAATCACTATGTGTAATTTCGAGTGGCCAGCAGTTTATTTGAGGTTCTGAAACTTTAGTGTGTAATTTTGTACTAAAAGTGGGCAAGGCCCGTTAATAAATAATAATAATATCACATTCCGTGATAGATACATTAAACACAATACTAAAGAGGATGCAGCTGCCTCGGTAGCGAAATGGATAGAGTGCTTGACTTTCACCTGTGTGGCGCAAGTTCAAACCTGGTTGAGATGGCCGTTTTTCTAAAATGGAAAAACCAAAGCACTGCTTCTTTTCGGATAGAAAAATGAGGTCCCGTGGGAATACGAAGTTTGATACGTTACAGATCTCTTACAATACGTGGAATTCGTTTACTACGGAAAAATTGTGAGAAAAGTATGCGTAATGTTTTAGGTTATAACCGGGTTACGCGTTTTCTTAAAAGAATAAATTTTTTACTTTTGTTAATCATTCTGTAAACTAGTTAAAGCAAGTGTTCCAATGAATATTATTGTACTGTGAGTATCTTTTTACACGAGTGGCAAAGCCATGAGTGTCCATAAGTTAGTAATATTGCAACATTGTGTCGTGCGTTCCTTTTTCTATTTCGTAGACCAAATTTAATTTTAACCCTCTCATTGTGTTAACAATTTGGTTTCATTTATTATGTTCGGGTCATTGTGACTTAAGAAATAAGATGTAGTATTTAGTATTTATTACATTTTATTACGTTATTTTATTTTTATTACATGTTATTATAAATGTTACGAAAAGAACGTCTGAAAAACGTAGTAGTTAGGTATATACATTTATTTGTTTATTTGTGAGCTTTACATAAGTATTTTGAGCAACTGCAACATACCACATTAATTTTATTATCATTTGCAATACTGGAGGATCAAGGAATTACCCAGTTCTTGTAGTAGTCGCCGCTTGGTAAGTTTTCCAGCATTCCAGGTTGGAGTTATTTCGCACCACAGAACATAAGCGTTGTAAGGTAAAAGATAGCCATTGGCCATCTTTTAGTTTGCCGTCTGCATGTGTGTTATTATTAACCTGTCTAACGTGTCTACAGCACCTTTAGTTTCGTTGTAATCTAAAACCATAAACGGCTTTTATGATCTTGGTTACACACTCCGTTATCGTAGTGCATGGTGCTCATGAGCATAACGTTGTTATTCCGTTTCGGAATATAGAAACTATCGATGGTAAAGTAAAATTTTGAAGAAAGAAATTCTTTTCTGTTGCAGACCAATGCGGCTGGCAATTCAGGCTTATTTTTGCGAATAGGGCCAACCATGGTTATTTTTCGTTTCAATAGCATCTGCCCCAAATCGTACGAGGTAAAAAAATGATCACACGTTACGTTGCGACCTTTTAGACCATAAGTAAGATCTAGCATAACTCTTTCACCGTGACTTCTCTCTGGAGGTTCACCTTCTTTTTTCCCGAGGTAAACTAGCATATTATATGCATAAGCAGTTACAGAATCGCATAAAGTCCAAACCTTGACTCCGTATTTAGCAGGTTTATTCGCGATGTACTGTCTAAAAGGACAACGGTCTCTAAAAGGTACCAGTTGCTCATCTACTGTTACATTTTCGTGAACATTATAGAACTTGGGTAGAATTTCAACCCATGCATCCCACAAGTCCCGTATGGGAGCTAATTTATCAGTTTGACGTCGTTGTGGTCGAGTTTTTTTACCGTCAAAGCGAATTATTTGTGCAATTACATGAAATCGTTGCTCTGAATATTGGACCACCTACATTTCCATCCCACAGACTGGCTGTTGCGTCTCCATGAGATTCATACACTCCAGCTAGAAACAGTTGGCCAAAATATGGTTATACTTTAACTAATGTTAGTTCCTGAAACGTGTCGCCACAAAGTCTTTTGCCTTCTAAATTTGACATTTTCAAAATTAGATTTACAATTTTGGGTGTGAAATATAAGAAGTACGCGGATTTTATATCAATTATTCGCGATGTCGCATACCTTGTTGGCCCAGGAATCAACGAAATAATATTTGCTGCTGATAACCTTCCCGATTGATGTGTCTTTTCATTCCACACTATATTGCCATCTTTTGAAGTTACGTGATTATCCGTATCAGTTTCATCTGAAATCGTAGCTTCCACTTCATCATCGGATTCGCTATTATATCTTAGTTTCGGACAAATGGTCTTCTTCTTCAGAAGCATTAGAATCACTATTAGAAACATACAAAAGTTTCTCAAGTTCACTACCCGTAAGCACTCTCTACACATTTTCAATAATAAACTTCAATTGTTAGGTATTTCTTATTAGAGTAGCATCAAGTCTGATATTTACTACGAAACTGACACACCGATGCTCAATGGATGCATTTATACGCGGAGCCACAGACGAGCCTCAACAGGAATAAACTTGTTTACCGGTACGCAAATAACGCATGCAATATGCGAAATAATGTGGCAATATTATGGAAGCTATTTATATTTGTGGAAGTAAAACAAAACTAATAGAATACATCCGTCTATGATAATAATCTGCTTTTCGTTCTTCTAATTTGAACCACACAAATCAGACCCAAACACAGTGAGTGTAACAAATACATTGTAGTTTTCTAATATCAATCTAGGCACACCGTTATTAGAGTAATGAAATAAACGTCATGCAGTGGCAACGAAATATTTAATAAATTAACGAATTATGCACATTAGAAGAATGCGATTGGGTCATATTGACCCGAACACAATAGGAGGTTAAGTAATTTCAATTTCATTGTTTCGCCACATTGAGAAAATTAGTTCAGAAAATATCAATAATATACAGAGTGAGTCAGAAAGGTTGGGTCAACACTAAGCTGGAGATATTAGACACCAAAATATTGTTTGAGCTCATCATGCCTTAACGAATGTCACTGGTTTAAGAGATACAGGGTGTTGAAGGTTTAAATTTTCTTTTGAAATTTCTCTGTAATTGAGAATATTTAGATACCATCAATCTGAAAGTAGGTAGTGTTGGGTTTTGTGGTGTGAGAATTAGGAATTTGTAGCTTATTTCGACATTGCTCCTAGAGTGCGCTCGATTCACTGTATTATATCAAAACATATTGTTTTTATTTGTTGAGCTATGCTTAAAAAAAGTTTCGGGGTTTGAATGTATTTTGTTGATTTTCTTTCAGGCGCTAATATTTCTTTTCTAAGTAGGCTTGTATCATATTTTCATGTGGACAAATATTAGCGTATTTTACAGTGATAAATATATGCCACGACATAATAATTCTTCCAACAGAGTGTGATATAATTTGTGTTTTTGCTCAGGCTAACTTTAATGGCCGTGCGACGGGCCGAAGATATGTACAACTGTATCCAAATAGAATGCAACCGATATATACAACCACTTCGGCGAATCTGGATTTTTTCGACCAAAAAATAGGCATGGTACTCCAAAATCTATCACAGTCGATAAAGAAGAGGAATCTTTTAAATGCAAATAACTCAGAAACCGATAACGTTAGGCGACCTAAACAAAAGTACCTTTTTTATGTGGAATTGAACGTTCTTTTACATTTTTAACTTTTTTAAGCATAGCTCAACAGATAAAAAAAATTAAAAATTATTATTAATTCTATTTATGTATTTAATAAAATTAATAATAATTTTTAATTACATATTTACCTTTGAACTTATTCGTTCAAAACAAAAACTAATAATTAGATAAAAAAAAATGTTTTCCTTTACCTAAATAATACCAGGAAACTAACGCCCTCTAGGAGGACCGTTGACATAAGTTTCAAATTCGTAATTCTCACACCACAAAAACCCACTCTACCAATTTTCAGATTCATGCTATCAAAACTTCCAGTTGTTGAGAAATTTCAGAATACAATTTAAACCTTAAACACTCTGTATATCTTAAACTAGCGACATTCGTATAAGGCATGATGAGATCAAACATAATATTTTGGTGTCTAATATCTCCAGCTCAGTGTTGACCATTCTTTCTGATTCACCCGGTATAAGTTAAAATCTGTTTTAGGGTGATAGTAATACATCAATACAATGAGAGCAGATATTGACAACTACAGCGCATCACATGATCTCATTTCTGGTGTTACGGAATCCCTTCTTAATGAAACACAGTTGTACAAAATACTTATACAACGAAATAGATATATGCAAAAATGATAACCTTGTCACGTGTGTTTAAACTCTACCAAAAATTAGTTGTTTATCGAACTTTAGGATATTCATTAATATCCAGCATCTTGAATGGAATATAGATTTTTAATCCAATTAATAATTAATAATTAGTTACACATTTTAAGTTTCCCACCTATGTGAACGGGGTATAGTTTTTTTTCGTTGTTACTTCCGTTCTAGTGCTATTTACGACCGTAACAGATAAAGTGTAACGTCTGACGTGCGGAGCGGTATGTTTTTTTTCCAATTTTTAGAAATTTTAAGGTAGTTATACACTTTCGTAAAATGTACCTTAAACGCCTGGAGGAAGTCGATACAAAACCGTACACAAAGGGAAGTGAATTTGTCCGCCTAAATACATACAAATAAAAAAAAGACGAAACACTTTGTTAAAACCATCAACAATAGTAAACATAGTTACCTTCACAATGCACTAAATGGTCAACCGAAACTTCGCCTTCTTTCTCACAATGATAAATTTGAGTGTTAACTCCTCTAGATCTTAAGTAATACTGAACGAAAAAAACAAACTTCCTCCTTCTTCTTCTTCCTTCTAACCATCGCATAAAAATTTCCATCTCCAAAATGCAAACTTGACAATTCCCATGAGAAAACAGTCTTGATAACTAAAATTAAATCACGCACATATATCCGGTTTTTCAAATAAGAAACCCTGTTATTCAAATAAATTCTCTAATACTTCCAACAATTTCATATACATAATGAATTGGTAAACTTAAAATAAATAATATGACCATGACTGAAGTTTTCGCTATCAACGACATCACAAGCATCATGAAATTAAACTGCGGTAACAATTTTCAACTAACCTTAATCAATGATACTTAAAAATTATATGAATAACCATTATTTACACCAAAACTAATCTAAAATCTATTTTACTAAAACGCAAATATTAAGGTGACGAAATGAAACGTAATTTTGAACCTGGATCTAATAACAAACAACCTAAAAGAACTATACCCCGTTAATAGAAGTGTAACGTGTAACTAAATTAAAGCTTCCAAAATTTATACTCTAAAATGTCCAATCTTAATAACCTATACTCCATTCACGATGCTGGATACTAGTGAATGTCCTAAAGTTCGATAAAGAAACGAATCTTCGCCAGATTCTGAACACACGTGACGTGTGTTCTAACACTACACACACACGCACACACACACACACACACACACACACACACACACACACACACATATGTATATATATATATATATATATATATATATATATATATATATATATATGTATATATGTTTGAAACCTTAATGATAACTATGCGTGTTGTTCTGGTGTCGGTTATGAGCACTCGTAGGTTATATGATGTTCAACGTTGACCCAATTACATAGATTATTGTTGCTTCTGTATAATCATTTGCGTATTTACGTGCATGATAAACTATTTCAAAATAATGTATTTCTGTCTAAGTGCAATTAACATGAATCTTGTCAAAAACGAACAACTAGTAGCATACCCTGAAAATTGTTACGGTAGTATACAGGAAATAATGAAATGTTTCAAATTTGACGTAATGTTTATGTTTACCTCTTTTTATATAAAAAATTTAGTCAAGGTAAATTTACTTTAATGGTGGTAGAATATATAGAGTACAATGCTCTTACGAATACGTAATAAACATAATTAAAAGTAATATTAATCCGTGAAGCAGGAAAACCCATTAAACAGCTTTCAACTAATTTGTTTGTTTTAGTGTGTAGGTAATATACAAAGTCTTATCTCCAGATTACTAACTAATTTGCGACTAATAATAAATAGTTTTATCAGTAGGATTTAGATTTACTTCAATAATTTAATTAGTAGATTCTAATTAAATCAACAGTAATGAAATTATGAAGGAATACGGTGTTTGTCTGCAATAATTGGGATGGTTAACTGTTGTTCTTTGCGTAACAGCGAAGCGATTAATTCTACATTGTTATTAATATTGCATAATCTATAAGAAGCTAATACATACTATATCTCTTCCACAAAATAAATTGAAAGTATGCCATGATTAAATTGTTCTGCTAGTGCAGAGGTTTGATTTATATGCAGGAAAACCACTTTCCAATTCCTATTAATATAATGCTCATCTTGTATGTCAAATCTCATTATTAAAACAATAGTTTAATCAAAAGGATGAATAAAATGTTTACAGCAACACTTTTATTCACACTGCCATTGACAACGTGAATAAAGTAAAATAAAATAAAATTCGCGTTATCTTTGGAATATTCGTTGCTATGAACAACTCGTTTATAAACAGGTGACACTTCACGCAAATTTCTGAATTTGCCGATTTAGAAACTGAAAGCGTGTTTGCAATGGCAAGTAACCGGAAAGAAGCATACCTCAAGAATTAGTTTATAAAAAGGAGTGTAAATCATTTTGTGAATGAAAGACAGTCAAAACTTTAGAAACTGCTAGCGTATTTCTTTGAAAAATCGAAGAAAGTAAAGATGTCGCTACTCAATGCTGAGAGCAACGCTGTCCATAAATGAAAATATTGATATTTCCAAGTAAACGTAAATACTCTAAATTATAGTTAACTATTTTGGAGTTTTTCAGGTTTTTAAGGCCCACCGCTTTTATAAAAAGACAGACATTAGGTTACGAATCAAAAAAGTCCAGAGCTTTTGAAAAAAGGAAATTCTAAAAATTTGTATCCGAGGCTCCTAATGAAATATACTTATGCAGGAAGATAACAAATAGCATAAATCATTCCTTATTTTACGTTCGGTATTGGTAGTATTAATTATGGGTGTAGCTGGAGGACGTAGAATTGACGAACTGCAGAAAATGCAAGTTGATGATATTGATGAGAAGGAGTCGAATAAGAAATGCACATTTACAATTATCAGTGAAGACTGTCAAGTTGATTTAACAGAAATTTACAATAAATACGAAAACTTACGGCCACAAAATGTACCACACTGAAAATTGTTCTCTGTTATCGGAATCAAAAGTGCACAGTACAACCAATCCGTATCAACACTTACACAAAAATATAAACGTAAATTCACATGAAACCTGGAACTTCTATTGCGCTTGACCCTGACGAAAGTAGAGTCAACTTAACTTTCATTGATGGCCCCACTTTCCTTCTTTAAGTGTTCATAACATTAGTAAAACAAGTAGAATTAAAATTTTAGTAAACACATTATTTAATGAATACATTTTTTGTAACGTCTGCGAAATTGGGAAAAATATTATAAAGACATTTTATACACTCAAAAACATTATCGTACTCGGCTGCGCCACGTGCGCTAAATTATTTTTTCGTGGATAAAGTTTCTCTTTATTCACTTGTACCATAAACAGCCATTATGTATTAACTACCAAACCTGTGCCGACATTAGTTATTCGTATTTATAGTACAACTTCAGAACAATTTAGGTTACGTTTTATTGCAATATTACAATCCTACAAAACGCAATCAACGAAATCATGGATTCCATTACCATTACTGTCTACACCGTATGCTGTTTTTTTCGAGGAGTACACAGACAACGGCATATTCACTGCATATACGAACATGTAAGACTACTTAGATGAATGTTAGGACAGTAACATCACACACAGAACCTGAACTGCGTTCCTTTCGACCCTATCTTGACCACTCCCATCCTTAACGACACCATACCTAATGTATGGGGGAGCCTGAAACGTTTAATCAACCAGTGCTCCCCTTGGCGTAGGATTATTAGTCCAATTTAATGAACATACAACACTAAAATTATTAGACCTTGTTTTTGTATATCGTTTATCCGAAAGAGCAGGGGTGAAACTATACGGATATAAAACTTTCGAAAAAAGAAGTTTTGTAATTTTTTTCTACTTTTTTTATATGTACTGGTTGGCCCATTTTCGATGGCTCTCCAGGGTATCTTCGGTATTTGAAGAGATGGAAGGTTACGGTTTTCGTGTTACTGTGCTACTTTTGTGTAAAACAAATGATGATGCAAACAGATTTTGCCTATTATAAATTATTATTAATTTTATTAAATACATAAATAAAAAGTTTACCTCGAGTAGGATTTGAACCTACGACGCGTACTTTGCTAGAGTACCGCGCTAACTAACTGCGCCATCAAGGTTCAAGCCCCAATCGTTGTACACTTTGTCTTTATGTATGCAGAACTTATAATAGATTTTACCTATCTTTTCTTGGTTCTGAGTTACAGGGCTATTGCCAAAAATTGCACATTTTGGGACCCCCTCTTATTTATTATTTGAAAAAGTAAAAACTGCTGCTTATAGATATTTTTGGGTAATTAAATGGTATAGCTAGATTTTTTCTAATGCTTACCAAAATGTATAATTTTTATGGCAAATGTTATTTATCCAGAAACATATTGAATTTTTTCCGACAAAAAGGTAAGCAAATTGTTTTGTTTGTTTGAAACATTCTGGCGCCCATATGATTTCGACTTACCCTAAACGCATAAATTGGTAACACACCCAGGCCCTTTATTCCACTGAGCTTCTGGCCCATTCTTTATCGTTAGTTACGATCTACTGTCATTTTCGCGCGTAACATTGGTAAGACAAAGGCGACTACCAAATTTGAATTATTTGCATTAAGCCGTTTTAGACAAAAAATTTAAATTCGGTTCTGCTGATGTTAGTGGCTGTCAGTAAAATGTAAATATTGAAAAAAGCTAGTTTTATACGATAACATACAAATCCGTATTTCAATTTTCCCGATTTACCGGCAATTACAAAGAATCAAAATTTGCAGAAGCAATGATGATTTTTTGGCAACAAATTAATTTGATGCCGAGCTTAAAGAAAGTATTAAAGTAATAAAACTCATATATAAACAACGATTTCTAGAAAAGACGCTGAGATAACACCCAGAACTACAAGAAATTTCTAAATTCTAAATTTAATGAGATTACAATCTGTAATCTGTAATCTCATTAATTTTTTCTACATACATAAAGACAAAGTTTACATCGATCGGCCTTGAACCTTGATGGTGCAGTTGGGTAGCGCGGTACTCTAGCAAAATACAGGTCGTAGGTTCAAATCCTACTCGAGGTAAACTTTTTATTTATGTAATTAAAAATTATTATTAATTTTTTATTTATGTATTTAGTGAAATTAATAATAATTTTTAATTGCCCATTCATATGTTCTTACTAGTTGAACTAGTTTATACATAAATGCAATGCTTTATGGGTTACTGAAAATTTTCGTCTCGCTTATCTCATAGGTAATATACCTTGATTATAAATTTTAATTAAACCAAAAACAATATGTCTTAGATTATGTGGTAATTCGAAACACGTATCACTTATAGATTGTAATATTCTAAACACGATTTGTTGTTAATGAGACTACTTGGTATCTTTCAGCATGCAATGTTTTCGTAGTGCTTCAAATATTTCATTCACATTCATGCAATACATTAGTGAAATTTGTACTTGTTGAAGTACTTGTTGCCTACATGCAATAGTTATAAATGCTGTTCGAACTAAAGAGCATCGCCCTTACTGTTCTGAAAGTATAATGTAACTAAAATAAAAATTGATATGATATTTTAAGCATTAATATTAATTTTTAAATTGCGAAACTAATGAAATAAAAGAAACAAGAGAGACAGGTTGCCGTATGGGTTTATTGTGTCAAGCGTGGATATAGGTGGACTAATTAAGACGTAAATACTCACGTAGTCTCCTGATATCTGTTGTTACTGACAGTGTTTTGTCTTCAACTTAGATTCTAGATTTTTCCCACTGAAACTATGTCCTTCCTAGCCCACTTCTGGCAATGTGTTACGCTAGTGCTTCTAGTGAAGATTTGTGACTGAATAAAATGGACTCGTCTTTAACTCAACATATGAACATGGTTTATCCCCGATAAACTAAAGGATCATTTCTTTACAATTAAGCTGCTGTATAATAAGCTAATAAGGCGCATTGTCTTAGCGTTGCATTCTAATCCAACAAACCAACGAAGAAAATGACAACTTTAATGTAACGAGCTGATCCAAATTCACACACCATCTGACTACAGTTTTAGTAGCGACGCGCAACGCTCTGGAGTGATTTCGCCATCGGCTCTTACTCCATGTGGGCGAGGTCCAACAAAAAAAGCAAAAAAAGAGGCGCCGAAACTCCCACGCCCCACGCACGCACGGATACACGCACATGCGCACACACGCCTTACACCTTATCACAGATATGACGTGAACTAAACTTTCATCCTTACAATGTCTGAGTAAATCACAATCAGCATATAAACCACTGCCATTTGACGAAATAAAAAACTGGAAACACAGCCCGTCAGCTGTCAGTTAGTTATGCATTGCATAATTGCTTTCTTCCTTCGAACCTACACATAGTTATATATGTACAGAAGGTTATGCAATCGACTTTTTTCTTACTATCGCTACATCGACTTATTATATAACTTTACAATCTGCGTGCGTGTGTGCGTGCGTGCGTGCGTGGGTGCGTGCGTGCGTGCGTGAGTGCGTGCGTGCGCGCGTGTGTGCGTGCGTGTGTGTGTGTTTGAGCTTGAGCGTGTGCGCGTGCGTGTGCGTGTGTTGTGTGTGTGCGTGTTCGTCTGCGTGAGCTTGCGTGCGTGTGCGTGTGCGGGTGCGTGTGTGTGGATGCGTGGGTCCGTTCAAGCGTGTATGCGTACGTACGTTCGTGCGTATGTGCATGCGCTCGCATTGTACTACACCGAGAATTTTTTTAACTAGTTTTTCATTATATAACCGCATCTTAGTTGCGAAATTACAGCCTATCACAATATACCAGAGATTTCTTCTACATAGCATCGCAAACACTCTTTTTCTTCTCTTTGTCCTAACCGTTTTTTAGAAGACCTCGAGGCAATAACAGCATCTGTTCCTAACGACAGCGGTATAAACATTTTTCCCAATATATTCCTCCATTTGTCCATTATCCTTTCATTTTTCTTCTAATGTTTAGTTCAATCGTAAAAAGTCGTTCCGCTAACTGCTTTCTTGTGCTTTTGTTTGCAAAATAATTTGTATTATTGCCTTTTTTAAAGGTTATCTTTGGTGGCCATTTTGATACCGTGTGGGTTCTAAAGGCACCGGATAAATAGGTTTTACATAGCTGATTTAACTGTTATAAGCTGGTATGTAGCGATTCTCCTGCGATAGGAGGTACATAATTGTAAAAAATGTCTCCTTCATTCTTCCATTTGTGTTCATTTAAAACATCACCTAATTGATCTATACTGCATATTAACCAGATGTCACCGGATACAATTTTTGGAATCTTTCAGACCATAAGGGACATACTGTTAATGGCGTCTTCATTAAATCCTCATAACAATTAGGAAAATCATCAAAAGTTAGTGGGATTGTATTGCAAGCCTTTTGGACGCACAAAGCATAGCTCGCTGTATTTTGTGTGATATGAGGTACCTTGTAGAGTGACTGTCGGTCGTATGTGCGCGCGTGCGTACGCGTCTCTGTTGTAATGTGTGTGTGTGTGTGTGTGTGTGTGTGTGCGTGCGTGCGTAAATGCGAGCGTTCGTGCATGCATCCGTGCGTGCGTCCGTACGTGGGTGCGTGCGTGCGCATGTGTATAACTAATATGTATATACCTGAAATTTTGTATTAAGCTTCATTTCATTTCTCCTGGAGCTGATTAGATTTTGTGACCAATACAGCGGAGAGGTGGGGGGTTTCTTAGCGGCAGTTTTTGGTTTATACGAGATGTTTCTGAAACAACTACATACTTGAAAGATATAAAAATACCTACATATAGATCGTAAACATATCGATCCGTTACCTTCTTTGCAATTTTTTGATACGATACGTAATTTGACAACAAAATTTCCCTAAGCGGAATTTAAGGTTTGTTTAAATTTTTTCTATATCTGAATAACGATTAATTTTATAAGAAAATGTGAAGACCTATTTTTTAAAGATAATTAAATTCCACATAACGTGTCTTTATAAATTATTTTAATACGAAGCCAAAATGCATTAAAACTGAATTAAATAGGATTTAAAACGTTGGTGATCGGATACGTGTGTGATTATGTGCGTGTATGTCAGAATTTAAAAAATATATTAAATTACGCATGCCTATAACATCTGTTTTGTTTAAATAAGTAATTAACTTTATTTACATCGTTATGTACTATATCATGTATCTGTTATCCACTGCGTAATGAACATTAAAAAAATTTCTTTCAGTATCTTTATATAGTGTGCTGAGAAATCCTTATATCATTTTATTGCCTTCAACTCACCTTAAGTTGAGCGACGTAAAACGAACTCACAGCCAAATATGACTCAGGATAGCATGTCACACATGTGCTACTAAAATAAATAAATTTGCACAGCGGATCGCGTAGGACTATATTCATATTTAAATATAGCTGGTCTAAATTGAATAAAAGTAAACCACCAAAATTTTTAGGTTCGCTCCAAATTCTGATCAAATTTTTACTCCACTAACTTTTTCGGAAATAAATACAAAAAATCGAAAAACGACAATTGGTTTGCACCTAGAATAAGAGCAAGGATTTATTGTGGCAAAATGCTCTTCGTGGCCTAATTTTAATCCCAAGAGATTGCCTAAAAATACAATTAATTAAAAACAATGGATGAGATGTGTTTTCAACAATACCATTTTTCATATTTGATAAATGATACGGTAATACTACTATAGCAGCATGGAATTTTAACAAAACAAGACGCTATATATTTATACCGATGCGCCTCTATATGTTCCTAAACAAGGTTAATCGAAAAATAATAATGTACAAAACTAGTCACGAGGCACCTCCTTTAGAGAAGAGAAATCGTTTGGAAGATCGACTTCGTCCAATACAAAAGTATGTAGATGCCTGATGCATCTATACCGCAGACATCCCATACATTTTCTATATTAGGTATCAGGTATAGTATTATCGTATCGGTTAAGCACTTACCTGGTTCAGCATCCATATGGTCCGGACGATTTTAATTAACTAATTATCCAACTATGGCATCACCCTGTTTATAAAGAGTTAAATTAAAGTATGATGTCATAATAATGAGTATGAAGCTGAATTGCCTCTTTAAACATCATACATTCATATGATCTGATGTTAACCATATAGCTGGACCAGATTTATTATTCGATTGTTTTCAAAGCAATAAATAAATTTTTAGTTATGATGAGGTACGTTTTATTTTATCTGTACAGTTTTATATTAACCCCTATAAGTTATATTTTTTAGGAATGGGTAAACAACTTCAAACATCACAAATATCGTTTCATTATAATTTTTGTATATAATATATAAATAGAAATTCAATTTATGTACAATAATAATAATAAAAGGCTATCTTATAAATTTTACTTATTAATTTTTAGATGTAGAATAATAATAGCAACTTACCTATATAATTAACAAAGGACAATTTAGTCATCATTTTAACTTTACCAATATCCCAAAACAATTGCAATTTGGTCAATGCTTGTCTGAAGATTGTGCATATTTTCATCCATTAGCTCTTTTGTTAACCTTTCCGGAAGAAATATGCTATTTTCATCTCTTTCCACCACTATTTTTTTTTCATATGAAGTATTATTAATATTATTATTTTTTAAACGGTATTTATAATCAATAACCATATTACAAACCTTCAATATTAATAATGTGGTTTTTCGGCCTCATTGTTCTAGAAAAAATCGACTTCTCAGATTTATTGAACATTCTGATGTAGAAATATTATTTATTATTGCGCGATTATTCAATCCAAATCATTATTTTCCTTAGAATATTCTAGAAGCTACGTCACACCTATGTTTCATAATTTAAAATATACATAAACCGGAAGCTACCTGAGATGTGATTTTATTATTGCAAACAGACATTTATTAACAAATTCTCGTTTTTGTACTAAACTTTAAAAATGACAGTTTACATATTGATGTAAATTTCAAATAACAATGGTAAGGATATGTACTACAAAAATTATTTTCTTTAGATCATTCCAAACATTTATTAACAAATTCGTTGCATTTTACGAGTTATTTTGGTAATATTTAATAATTTACTTGTGCAATTTTTATTTATTATATCGAGTACTAAATTTTGACGATAGTTTGCATATTGATTTAAATTTCAAATAACAATCACAAGAATATATACCATTTTTATATCTGGATGTGTTGCGGTTTTGCGGATAACACATCTATTTGCTCCTTTTAATGTACTAATTGTATAATTGAGGTATTTATCAACAAATTCGTTGCATTTTATAGGTTTAGATTTGATATTTTTGTATATCATTCTATGATAACAATAATATACGTCATGCTGGATGTTACTTTAAAAATAAACTTGTTTCTATGCGTACGATTGCATACAATGTAATATTTTCTGCTATAATTTTTTATATGACTTAATTACATATTTGAAATGCAATTATTTATCATCAGAATGCATAACTACGAATATTTTTAACCAGTAAATGCATTTTTTCAATATTGATTTTCTAAATATAATTTCCAACCGCGGCATGTGGCGTCACCATAAACATTTATATAAATATCCAGCTTTCTACATTACATGTCTGACAAGGCGCGGTAGCACAATGGTGTCGTATAGGTTCACCACGTCAACTCTCCGGAGTTCGAATCTCGCACAGAACAAACAACTTTTTCAGGGTTTACACTTCTACACTTCACCAGCAGCGGTCAGTTTCCGCGAAAGTAGCTCTTCAGCAACGACGAACAACCCATCTGGTAGCTGAAGAAGACACCTTCCGCGGCGCAAGCAGTTGTTCAGCATTGGTATTACAACATCCCAAGATGGCCGCTACCTCTCTCATTGGCCAACCGATGGGCCATCTCCCTTGCTCATCCTAACAGGGGCAGTGCCCATCCTTGCATCCCATTGTCCTGACGGCACTGCTACTTCTGGCACACGGAGTCTACCTCTCGTCTTTCACCAATCGCAAACTTCCGGAGGGCGGGGTTTAATTGCTCGCTCACGTCGTTAATTGGTGTGATACTGTGCCAGAACATACATAGCCTTACTACTAGCACCGTCTAATATAACGGTTTTTCCTTGTATAATTTAAAGCTACTTCTCCTCCCCGTATAACTAGTTAATGCTTTAAACATTTAAAGGAATGGTGAGCTTTGCTTATTAAAGAATTTAAAAGGTTCGTGAAAAAGTAATATATTTCCAACTTTTAGGACAGCTTGTAATGCAATGTCATGTAATTCAAAACATAGACTTAAAAATCAGTAAAAAGTATAAGAATAAAGCTATCGTGATAGAAAATTGCACTGGTCCACATAAACAGAGATTTCTATATTAAGTGATTTAAGTAAGTACCTACTGCAAAAGAAACTGTAATATAATAAAAAACAATTTTGCATTTGTCTGTCACGTATCTCCTGGTCAAATTTTAAAATCGCGTTCGTTCGCTATGTTGTATACCTTTAGATATGTAAAATATTTAGTATTACGAAGATTATTTTCTTACATAAGAAAGAAACAAATAACTGACAAGCAATGCAAAGCGATGTCGCTGAAAGCTAACGCTGTTTCGATGCTCACTAAATTGTATTTTACTAAAAGTTTGGTAAATTAATTACGAAATTTCTCTATAGTACAAAATATCTTTGACATATTAAGCTAAACAGCGAATTACTTTTCTCAGCAGTTTGTGTAAGCATTCAAAGAATAGATTACATAAAGAAAATTTACTTCAAAATTAAAGTTGCATTCAAAATTCGATAGAAACAGAAGGCTTCGCTCATTCAACATTTGAAAAATTAAAATAAAGATATTGAGTGAAGTGGAGATTCGACTTATAACATTGAATAAATATTTTATTAAATTAAGGCATTCTACTAAATTGGAAAGTGTTTGTTTATATTTAATGAATTTGATGAATTCATTATTAATGTAAATTTGAAAGTTTTATTAAAACATCCTGCTTTACAGAGTTCCAAAATGAAGTTAAATTAAACTTAGATCATCTTAATTCATGTTGTACGACATTAGATAAAAGTCAAACGATAAATAGAAATGCTCAAACTTCAAAATTGCATAAAAACAAAAAAAAACAAATAAATGATAATTGTACTTTCTTATCTCAATCTCCCATATCAGATTTTAGCTAAAAAGTTGATACAAATCAACGTTTTAGATTATAGAAATATTGTAAAGATCGAGATACTTATCCTAAAAATTCAAAGACCCCGATCCTTATCCTAATTAACTTTCCATAATTAAATCCTACAAAATCCGTCAATTGCACATCAATTCCTGATAATAAAATTTGCACAAAATAAATGCCTGTTTAGTTTGATTGTGTTATAAAACTGTATTTAAAGGCAAAAACTCACCCCACCTTCCGACTAGAGCGAACCGTGGTCAAAAATATAAAAACTTATTTTTATAATACCCCTCTATAAAAGAGGGTATTATAATATTAAGAAAACATTAGAGTTTGCCGGCTCCAAAAAATTACCCACAGATAAAAAAAATGGGTGCGAATTATTTAGAACTAACCGTACCCGTCGCGCGCTGCTGCGATCTCAAAATGGGGAGGGGGATATTTAAATTTTGTGATACACGTGTCTCATAATTATTCGGGTCAATCGACCCATGGAATAAAAAAGCTAAAAAAACTCAACCCGTCATTTCACCCCCTTAGGGGTGGAATTTCCCTTTCTTAGTGGATACCTACACTTCAAAAAAACACACCCTCTGTCAAGTCTGTAGGACCAGCGGTTTAGACTGTGCGTTGATATATCAGTCAGTCACTGAGTCAGTCAGGACTTTGAATTTTATATACACAGATTACCTATTCAGATTGCTACAAAAATTACTAATCAATAACCTAAAGTTAATAATACCTAAAGTTAAAGTTAAATTGCTCTCTAACTTGATTTGAGTCTAGGTTGATTTCTTTGTTTTGGTACTTCACACAAAGACTGCTGCATTAACTGAACATTTAACCAATTTGGTGTATTCACAGTTCATTAGACATTACAACTGCCGTTGTAGTACATGGTTACTGTAACTGTATACACCATTACGTCACTTTTGTTTCATGTAGACAGAATGAACTGAAATAATTGGTTATTCTCTTATTCTGCTTAACGCTAAAACAGTCATATAAGCGACATTAGCGAATGGAAGAATAAAAACTTAATTATTCCAACACCATGCACAGATACCAGTGGCTTAATAATAACAAATAAATGCACTCTCGCATTCGCGGTGAGATAAATGGTCGGTGTGTGAGAGAGAAAGTATGAGGGCTTGGGCGCGCGCCGTGTTACAATAATTAAAACGAAAAATTAGATTATCACGTTTTTTCGGGAGATTTTACCAATTTTTTTCTTCATAAAAACCTTCCTCAGACTTCAACCATTACTCGAAAAAAAAATTGGCAGAATTGGTCCAGCCGTTCTCGAGTTTTCCGCTTAGCAACACATTTGGCGATTCATTTTTATTTATATAGATGTGAAAAATTAAATATGAAACACTTTTACAGATTTATTAAATTTAAGTTTAAAATAATACATAGTATTGCAATGTGGGCGTTGGTATATTCGAAAAATACTTGCCCGACTTGAGAACAAAATTAGTATTGCTTGGAAACGTCCTGAACGGAACGCGGGGGGTGTTTCCTTAAAGCAATACTAATTTTGTTCGAAAAGGAGGGAAAGTATTTGAAAATACCGAGAAAGTCGAGTGGTATTCGATCAGATTATACCATTTCTTTCTACTATTAAACAATAAAATCTAGTCTTAAAAACTGATTGTAATTTTAAACAGTACAATTATTATAAATTACCTTAGTTACTGTGCTTTATTACAGTCATGACTGACATCTCACAGCTAATATGACATATTTCATTAAAGGGAGCAATGAAAATACGAAATCGAAAACACCAAATAGAATGTACCATATCGAGAATATAATTCACATGCCACATCGTACATTTTTGATTACTTTCATTGGTTAAAATACAAAAACAAAATCGCAGAATAGGTGATAATTTTCTCACCGCATGTTGACTGTCACATGATTTTAATGAATAAAATAGTTTACTGTCAAGGTGACAAATCGTTTAAAATTGCAGACTTTAAAAAAATATATTTTCTATTAACGTTCATTATATTTCTTACCAAATATAACACGTGTTATGACTAATAATCGATGATACCAGACGTTAAAACCTTTAGAAGATTGAACTCGTGCTTCGCACTCGTTCAATTTTCATCAGCTGTAACTCGAGCTATCTTCCATGATAATCATAACACTAATTATATTATTCCCGAGTATACCCCGTCGTTAAGGTAAACAAACCGTGCTTTCATGAACGTTCGTGATTGGTTCAAATTTTGAGAATACGCAATGCTGATTGGTTAATGTTACAGAAATGATATAATCTTAGATATAAAAAAAAATTGTTGAGTTCTAGACGTTTAGGTTGTAACACATATAAAATTTGAATAAAATTGCAAATGTTTGATTTATTGCAGCCGAAATAAAATCACATTTACCTTGCACATCTAAGCCTACTCAAAAAATGACGAGGCCTAGATATTTAAGTTTGAGACACTAATATAAAATTTGAATACAATTTTGGTTTTTTTAATGGGGTATTTTTGTATTTATATTTTGCACAAATCTATACGTATCGATAACACTTAGAGTGACCGTCTTCAGCAGAAGTAAAGTATTTTGGAATTCTTTAAGATGTTGAAACAAATTATGAAATATGAAAAAGTGTGAAGTGAAAACGAAAACATGAGCCAGCTTCTAATATGACAATTTGATAAACGTATAAAGCCAACTATGGAATATAATTTTAGTAAAGAATAACTAGATCTTATTAATGAAGAAGAGAAACCCCTTTTCAACGAGACTAGGCTTGCGCACGATTCTTCCACCACTTAACTCCTGGAGATAGGCTAAAAAACATTCCAGAATTTTCTAAGAATTTGAAACGTATACCGTTGTTCTACCTTAACCTGACACCATTTAAAGAAAAACATGATTTTGTAATGTAGTGTACCTATTACGCCTCCTAAGTACCATCCCTCAAATTCAAAATTATTTCCAGCTTTTTCTCATATGCTGTTTTATTATGCTCTTCAGGCCAATATCAGTGGGGCACCCGGTATAAGGCAACGACTTGAGCTCTAAAAACAATGCCGTGCCGATGAGGACGCACTCATATATCATAATATATAATGTTTATTTCTGTAAAAAAGCATTTGCGTATCCAAGGAGCTTATAAAATGTCGACCGGTTTCGATATTACATATAATTCTCAGGATTCCATAAAACAATGGCATTTATTAGTAATTAATAACTACATAGGTTTGATATCAGATTATGTTAGTATGCTCATGCATATGGTTATTATTTACTTATTTATAGCTTATATATCTTATTCGTAAACTGTTCAGGAGTCTCTCCTCTTCAGCCCTGGTCGATCCATGTTTGTTGGTGTTGCGATATTTTTGTGTGTATTTTGGTGTTAAAAGAAAGAAAATAGATTTATTTATTTAATATTTAATAATGCGTTAGTTGGCTTAATTATGTGTGTTGTTTAGTGGGGTGTGGCGTGCTTAGTGTGATTATTACATTCGTTGCCCGGTTTCTTGCTGTCGTCATCGAATAGACGGGGGGATGCGGAGGGCATATGGGATGTTATCTAGGGAATCCTCTATCTCTTCGGGGAGGTCGATAAGTAGTTGTGTAAGGATCGCGGGGGTTGTTTGGATGTTAATTTAGGTTTTCTTCGTGGGAATTGGGGGAAACGGTAGTTGTCGGGTGTGGTAAGGATCTCTTTGGTAGGAATAGTGTCGCCGAAGGTTCTGTTATGTGCAAAGTTTTTCTGTAGTGTTTGGATTCTGTGTGTCTGTGGTTGGTACGTTTGCGTGTTGTGTTGTGAGGTCGCTAGGGTATCTGAGAGGTAACCTGTGTATGCGTCTGAATATTCGGCGTTCACAGGACGCAATAGAGGAAAGGTGATTGGGATTTATGTTCGTGTATATAGGTGCTCGGAAATCCATAACAGGGCGAATATGTTTTGTAAGTGTGTTGTAGTGTTTTGGGGTGGTAACCTCTGATTCTACCCCGGAGGGCGCCCGGTAGGTTTGCGCGGTTTCTAATCCTGTTAAGTGTTCTTTGTACATCGGGGAGCCAATTGAGAGTTCTAGTAAAGAGGATTCCTGGTTAGATGACTTCTTGCTGGAGTGGGAGTCTTTCTTGGTTTAGGGCGAGGGAGACGTTTCTGGAGGCAAGGTTTGGGAACTTATCTTCGGTGTAATTAGGATGTCGGAAGAGGATTGTTTGGGTTTTGGTGGGATTGATGGAGACTCTCCACCGGTCCGCCCAGTTGGAGAAGTTCTGAAGGGTTTTGGTTATGAGGCTGGAGGCCGTTTCGCTGTTCCGGTAACCGTCCAGAAAGCGGTATTAACCGAAAACTACGCAACAACTACTCCGTGTTGTGTGACTTTCGGAATGTCGGATGCGAAGATAATATAGAGGATCGGGGCTGAGGCAGAACCTTGCAGCACGCCCTTCTGCAGGTTGGAAAGAATCTGAGAAGGTTTTCCCTACCTTGACACGAACTGACCGATTGGTCAGGTACGAGAGTAGGAGTTTGGAGAAGGGGTCGGGAATGTTGAACTTACGGATCTACAGGAGACCGGCGTGCCAGACCCTGTCAAATGCTTGCTTAATGTCCAGAAACACAGCCAGGTTTCATTGATTACGATTGATTGCTCTGGTGGTCTCTGTAAGCAGCTTCAATAAGGGATCGTGACACGTTCGGTTGGGACGGAAGCCGATTTGGCTGTTGGGAAGGAGGTCGTTAAATTGTAGGTGGTCCCTATGTCGCCTGGCTAGAATCTGCTGAAAGCATTTTCCGAGGTAACTCAGGAGGGAGATTTTTCTATAGGAGGAGGATGACGTTAGGTCGGCGTGGGGTTTGGGTATCATGACGGTGGAGGCCGATTTCCAGTCCGTCGGGAAGTGGGATAGGATTAGGCATTGGTTGTAGATGTTGGAGAGTAGTCGGACGGCTGGATCGGGTAAATGAAGGAGGATTTTTCGATTTAGGCCGTCATGACCGGGGGCAGTTTTTCCCTTTTTTTGAAATATGTGTAGACCTGGTCGGGAGTGACGAGGGCATAAAAAGGATTCTTCTTATCGAGTTGGATTTCAGGAAGGTTAAGGTTACGACCCTCGAGGAGTGTTAGGTTGCCCTGTAGGTCGCTTAGATGGGATTTAGGGTTAACTTTTCTTCTGGTCAGTCTATCGAACTGTTGCCAGAAGAGTTTACCATTTCTGTAATCTAGCTGGGAGGTGGATTTGGTTCAGGAGTCTTCGGCGTGTTTGTTGGCTTCTCGCCTGATTAAGGCGTTAAGGCGATTGTATTCGGCCTTGAGAGCCGGGTCCCTGGATCGCAACAATTGACGATAGATTCGTCTTTTCTCTTTGATCCAGTTCACGATGTGCTGTGGGAGCGGTTTGCGAGAAGTGTCGACGTTTTTTAGTGGTACGGAGATATCGACCGCTTCCGTAATTAGGGAAGCTAGGTCTCTAATGGTTATCTCTCTCGGAGAACACATTCCAGACATTGAGATATTGAGGAGATGTAGGGGTAGCTGGACAAAATGAAGTCTTGACCAGTAGGGGTATATGATCTGATGCGATCGTGGTGCCTAGAAATCACTCATGATCGAAATAGTGAGCTATGGGTTCGGAAACTATGATATGATCTACTATTGGGGCACCTAAATGTTCGAGATATGTTGGCTGTATGTTGGCTATTCGCAAGAGCGGCAACTGCAACAGAGCGAAGCATAGCCTGTTACCGTTGCCATTAGTTGCGGTGTCACCGAATTGAATGTTACGGGCATTGAAATCACCTAATTAAAAGGTCGTCGGATAGGGTGCTGTGGCCGGGCGGGTTGTAGTAGGAAATAAAACTATAGGAGTGGGAAAGTGCACCGTCGCAGCTACGCATTCGAGTGCTGTAAGTGCGCAGAAAGTTGAAAAGGAGTGGATGGGAAGCAATTTTTAATTAAGAGGGCGGTTCCGTGTTGACTATTGTTTACGTAGGTGTGAAATGTGTTGAAGTTAAGTGTGCAGAATTTCTTGTGAAGCAAACACTGAAATAATGTATGTTTATTTCACAAGAAATTCGACTAATTTGATATCTAACTGATGTAGTTTAGTTAAATTTTTTTTTTCCATTAATGGTATTAGGTTTAAAATATGATTTTTTTTTGATTTGCTAAAAAATCAGCATGTGGAATCATCTGTGAATTCTAAAAAAATTTTTTTGGTAAAATTTTTTGATATCTTATCAAATTAACCCATTTTTCAACAATAATAATACACTTTTAAAATTGTCGCTAAACCAATGATCGCATAACATACGGAAACGATCCCCAAACAAATAAAAAAAAATACTAATTAAAAATTTTCCCATGTCTACCTTTATGGCGGACACTGTGAATATATATATATATATATATATATATATATATATATATATATATATATATATATATATATATATATATATATATATATATATATATATATATATATATAAGTTTTAATTTTATGACTGTATATATTAATTAAAACACGATAAAAAATTTTTTTGTAGGAAGAAAATATAAATTTACTCCTAAGTGGGGTTGCAGTCAATTTGTCCTTAGTCAAATAAAACTCAAACTCTTTGTTTATGGTCGAGATTTCGATATATTTTCATATCTTCTTCAGGAGTAAACTAGAATTTAATGTTACAGATACAGGTTAATCGTTATGTACCATAGTAATAAGCAAACAGAAATAAATAACCATCATATTGATAACTAACTTTACAATTATTTAAAATAAAAACACTAATTATGTTTATATCAGTTTTACAATAACAATACTTGTTATCCAAACTTCATATCTGAGCATGCCTATAAAAAATAAGTAACTATTTCCTATAACAATTTTGGCACAAATTTAAGGTCCTAACGAAACAAAAAATCAAACAAAAATTTTACCTAATCATTCCCCAACCTTGCAGTTTCAGACCAGAAGAAAACCGACCTTTTCGGTCTTCACCTGATAACCGTTCTCACTACCCCCGACGAACCATCGTTTGACAACGATTTCAAAACTCAGCTCGGAGCAAAACCTTAACCAAAACGATACACCACAAAAACTATCCGACAACGATCCCTTCCTTATTCTCATTTCACCCAATCAAATATTACAGACTTTTAGGCAAGGGAGGAATTGCGCTCCAAGACAAGACCGACTTAAACGTCAAATAGTCAAAAATCTACCACAAAGCGCCATTAGACAGTTTTCCCAAATATACAACAGAGTACTTGCATTATCCAATTTCCCCACGGAATGGAAGTCTGCTTCAACCGTTATGTTATCAAATCTAAATCTTTCCTTTCCAAACCTTCATCCTACAGACCGATCTCCCTTTTAAGTTGTATGGGCAAATGTCTAGAGGTACCTTTCCTTCCCAAAGGCTAAGAGTTCATTTCGAAGTCAACGACATCATACCAAACAGCCAGTTCGGCTTCAAACCGAACCGTTTTAGCCAAGATTCCCTCGAGAAACCCTTTACGGAATCCTCCGAAGACCTAAACCATGGTGGCTGTTGCCTCGCAATCTTCCTAGACATTAAATGAGCATTTGACAAAGTATGGCACGCAGAACTAATACACAAACTATGACAGGTTTTCCGACCGCACTCGCCCGACTCCTCCCATATCTGAAAGGCAGATATGTGAAAATACGAGTAGGTTTTTCTACTTCACCTACATTTCATCCGACAGCCGGTATACTGCAAGTATCGTCACTGGCACCTATTTTATACACCATTTATACCTACGATATTCCCCAAAGCACCAACCCGAACATAAGTATAGCCCAATTTTCCGTCGACACTGCTCTCTGGGTGATCAGTAGCGACAGTGACGGGGAAAATAGACCAATAACGTAACAACTCACTTACTTCTCTAACTGGGCCAACCGGTGGAGACTAACAATCAACCCAAACAATACTGTTTAGACATCCTAAACTATCCAATTTCACTAGACAAACCCCCGTCAACATCAGTTTGACTCTACGCTCACAAAGACTACAATTACAACACAAAATCGCATACCTAGGCATCATGTTCTCCCGAACGCTACACTGGCAACCCGTTGCTAACAACGCTCTCAATAAGACATGCAACCGCGCATTACTATTGAAAATGTTGCGTGCACACGTCGGAGGTTGCCAACCTAAAACTCTGCAACACACGTACTAAACTTACATCCGAGATTTACACGACTGCCGCACTGCATTGTACACAACCCTAAAAGCCAACCGCTTCCTGCGAAAGGACAATACTATGCACCATAGACAAACTACAATAAAGGCAACCTAACCAATTAACCATATAACCGCCAAGGGGATCCGATCGCTCGTTTCTAGTCCAGGTTCCAAAAGTTTAGGGGGGGGGTTTCTGGTTTATCGAATGGATGTTGAGCACGTAAGAACGGCGCGGTTATTATGCGTGCCGATCAGTAAAACAATGACACAAGTTTAGGCCTCCTAAATTCGCAAGTGAGGTTATTAATTATTTTTAGGGGAACATATCGTGAATAAAAATTGTAAACAAGAAGGAAGATTCTAACAAATGAGAGTTTGTATTGGTCAGTGTAATAAGTTTTTGGAATATACTACTGGTCGTACGACATTTTGAAGGACTATTTCCTGACATTAACTACTAAATAGCAGTAATTGTTATCGAAACGATTAAATTTATACAAACCTTAAATAAAAATACAGCGTACCCAAAAAAGTACTTTATATATGGATAATTGTGAAAGTTTATACAGTTTAAATTTAAGCTTTGTTTATTTAATGAAAGCGAAAACCTTACTAAACGCTTAGAGTGCACATATTAAAGTTTTTGAGATGTTTTTTATTAATATAGAGACCACGTTTATTGTTTAGTCTAAAATCGTACTAAAACCCTGTTGTTGAATTTAACCTTTCGTGATAACGTTAGCAGGGACGAATATTCGGTCACATTTTATACATAATTTGGCAAGGTTAGCATACAAGCTTGAAGCCACCTTTACTGTCTAAGAATGTTGACCGATATACAAGGGTGAAATTAAAAGGATGATATAAAAAGGTTAATGTAAAATCTTAGAAATATTGCAAGACGTTGATATTTATGATTTTATCTCACCAATTTTCTGAATTCTTAACGGACAGTTTTGCCACATATTTTTTAGATCAATAGACATAATTTTTATACAATTTTACTAATTAAAAGTTTGTTTTGTAAATATACAGCCTCGAGGTGCATTTTTTTAATGCAGGTTGGTGAAATCAGTTAAGGTGATTTAAAAAAGACTAATCTGAAGTTTACAATTCACTGTAAAGGCAAAGTTCTGTTATTGAATAAATCAACTTTACAGAATTAAAGTGAGAATAAAATTACCAACAAGGACAAGCGCAATTAACCTTTCATGTTCTTGTAGCGTTACAATCTCAAATTCCATTACAAGGGTGGAGCAAGCGGCCGTAAGTTGTGAATTCAAATTAAATCACTTTTTCCCTAGCTACGCGATGCTCTTATATAACTAACTCCAATTTATCCAGATTTAATGATAGGGGCCCCTAAAATTATTTTGTAAAATTACGACTGTCCATACGAAGAAGTCCTAATCATATGCTGCGTAGCATTTTTGTGTCCTTCAGTAATGTTAATTGTGATACTCGATAATGACGGTACCATTTATCGAATTTGATTAAGGTGGAGGTTACCATAATTAATCGTTGCAGGTAAACAGCGTACCCATAAATTATGAAATCATAAAGAGGAGAAAACAATTAGATTTATGCATTGCTTGTTGAAATAAACTAGTGCATTTTTGTTAGTGTCATTATATGCAATTTTGGATACAGTGTTTAGAAATTTTGGTAAAAGACGAAGTACAATCCTTTGTCTTAGTAGGATAATTTTAACGTAATACAACATGAGTATGTAAATAAAGGTAAGATTGTAATTGTGATGCATGTTTGTTAAGTAAAAATCATATCCCACTCATTGAGCTAGTTCGGAAACATGCATTTTGTCGGTATATGGGCTAACATATGTTGTTGTATGTTTGGCCCCACATAGAATTACTGAAACATACAATACAAGTATAAGTATTACTAACTCGATTTGACCATTTAATTTGCGAGGTAGGTAATTATCTTGCGTTATTCTATACGCAATTTGTTACATGTATATCTCAATTATAGGTTTCTGGTATTAAATTTTAGCCTGTTGGTTAGAAACCAGATATTTACGCAGCTTGTAATAAGTTTAATAATTCATGAAAATATCCTTTAGCTTTTATAAAGGTAACATCTTCACAAAACAAGTTGAACTTGACGTTTGTGCGCAATAACTAATATCATTTATTTATAGTACCAATGAACAAAATTGGTCGCATAATCAACCCTTGATTGTTTTTTTAAACAATTTTTGCATTTTTCTAATCAGGCTAAAATAAAGTGTTCTAAGAACACATTATGTGGAATATAACCAAAGCCTTTTTGTATGTATTACAAAATAAAAAAATTTGGGTGTGTCGATTGATATACTTAAAAAGGTAAGTTGCATCACGTTATAGCTCAGCAAGGTACAAAACTTACGAAACTTATTACAGTTGAGAACTCACTTATTTTCAAGTGTGAGGGAGGCAGAGATGTGTCCATAGATATAATCAGTAATGCATTTGTTTGTTTCTTCTTATTGGACGCCACTCAATTTTATGTGTTTATAATTAAAACACAACAAAAATTGACAAAGCTATACATTAATACCATAGGTAATCTGAATGACACTAAACAACTGTATTTATACGTATATTTACAAAACCAAAATGTCGGATTAATTTCAGCATAAAATACTAAAACGGTATTTCTCGTAAAGCTTTACGATTTTAAATAATTTCTAAATCAACTATACAAGCTTATAATCTATCTCTACTTAAAAATTAAAAATGTAATAATAAAACGTATACCTAATCAACAAATATTACAGTTACGATAGGTTATGAACTTAAATATTTTTACTTACAAACAGAAGTCAGCTGTTTCTATTCTGTATATCCGTATCAAAACAACACTACACTTAAACGTATATTGCAATAAAAGTGTTATGTACCATTTACATGTACTCAAAATAAACATGTATATTAACTTCGTCTTAAAACGAACTGTAGTATGAGAATTTAATTTGCTACTCATAAGATAAACATACAGTAAAGGTAATTTCAATTTGTCTTCAATGTACAAATAAACGAAATGTAGACCATATATGAAGGTAACGTAGTTTCCATAATATAAACGTATGGTAAGGTACTATAGCTTTCATTTGTCTTCAACGTACAAATAAACAAAGGTAACGTAAGATAATTTCCATTTGGTCCTCCACGCACAAATAAAGGAAATGTAGATCAGACAACAAAACCAGATATATAACAACATGCGTTATTGATGCAAAAAGACAGAGGTAACTCCATTTATAATTCTTGAAGATGACATTGCACCATCAGGTACACCATTTTATGCATGTTAACATCGTGTCCACCACGCCTTTTGCAACGATACAAAATAAATAGCTTTTCTTAACACAACCGGTTTTTCTTAATGTAGAGGCGTACCCTTATTCTCTACTTGTTTGATTGTTCCCCTATACAAGGGAAGCAAAACCTAAAAAAGATAACGTATGAAACTGGACTGAACGGCGGAAGAAACGAAAATCCATCAAGTGGATTCTGTTCGCATTTGCGCACAAAACATATGCACAGGGACGTTTGTAATTACGTACACTAAACAGAAAATATCGAAATATACCAAAATTTAATTACTGAAAGAAAAAGAAAAGGAACTAATGTAATGTAAATATATTTATCAATAATAATACAAATTCAAAACTTAAAGCAAAGTAACAATAGCCAAGAATTGGCACGTTACAAAGTCTAGTGCGTGATTAGAATCACGCACTATAATTTTAATGAAGCTGTTGCTGATGTTGACATATTCTAAAACCTAACCATGTAAGAAAATAGCAATATATCTAATTTTTGTTTAATAGCTTCCTTACATATGTTAGAACCTAAGCTACGTTTACCGAAGAACAAAATACATTTTCTCTGTACACTCATAAATTAATTTTGTAAAGGGAGTGTCATAACCTCCAGTTTGCAGTTAATGTAATACGATCATTTGTTTATTTAATCTACTAACAAGACCTCCTGAATAATTCCTTTTGAAATATTTACGAAAGCATTATTAAAATCCATTACTGTTATTACCTGTCCCCAGAATCTTTCCTTAGTAGCGGACTCTTCAATGTTATCAACGCACAATGGTTATTCGTAAACAGTTATGTTTTAACACGCTCGCTACCACCATGTATTAGTGTACCCTCTAACACCTTCAACAACTTATTTTCCTACAGAATTACTCAAAAATAATTCTAAAGTAAAGGATAATAATATAATAATAATAATAATTCATAGACTTATAATAACGAAAATGAGAACTTGAATTAAATGAAGCGGTCCATGATTTTCTGCTTACCATTCTTCGCCATACACTTTTCTACTCAAAAGTGCCCAAAATGCTTCTATTGTGCGGGCCTGAGGTAGATTAGGGTGATTGCCGTATCGTGGTATGAATGAGCGTTGATCTAGTGTCCGAGTTTCCCTGGCGTAATGGTATGGTGCTAAGTCTGGTCAAAACATTGTGTCGTCTTCAGCATGGTGTTCATTAATGGAATCATTCAGTTCATTCTCTGGTCAGTTTTCTATGTTATCAGTATAAAAACCATCGTTACCCTTAATTTCTGAGTTACTTAAGAGTGAAATATTTTTTATCATCAATAACAGTGACTTTGTTGTTGGTAAAATGTATCCGCCATCTGATTAGGGGTATATTTTGGACATTTTTTCCTTTTAGATATTTTTGACCATTCCTAACCAATTCCCTTCAAACAATCCATAGAAGTTCTATACTGCTAATTTCCTGACCAACATTCCAACTCTATTTGTTGCTCTTCTTATCAACCGTTCTGCTCCGGCTTGGGCAAAAGATCTGGGTCTTCCATTTTTTCGGAGATTTATGCATGGTATACCTTGTTCACATTCCGTTATTGTGTGATACGGGAAATATTCTGAATTTTGAATATGCGAACTATTTCACGCTTAGACATTTGCCTAATTACACTGTCATGCCATTTTAGTATAATTGATTTCTAAAACTTCATAGAATGTTTGTTTCCAAAGCCAACCTAGTATTTTACCATCCTGGACGTATTTTACATCTATTGGATTTTGTGCCAAAACTTTTGAGACATACGTTATTTTGATGAAAGATTTGATGTCTTACATATGAATCGCGTTATAAAACTGGTTAGAAAAAAAGGCAAATTATGGTTATTGTGCTTTATTATAAAATGTCAATGGAGGAATATTATGATGTTTAGGAAAACCTGGACCTATATAAAGTCCTACTGGTTTCTCCTTATGATCTGTACAAACGTACCATATTTGTGTCCGCTTTTTGTTGTAACTGCATACCCTCTAAGCCTCTTGTCTATTTTTTTCAAGAAATGAGCTGTTTTTGTTCTTGCTTCTACAGTTTTATTTGCTAATAGGGCCATAATAATTTCACTTCTAAATTTTTGGTTACTAATAGCTTTCTTAGTGATTTTCTTATACAACCAGCATGCATTGCAAATGGGAATATCTAATAAGCAGAAAAAAGCTTTTGGGTACCGCCTGATTTTCTAGGCGTAGAGTAGCATGAAAGCGTTTGATCCTCTTTAACAACATCAGATATGAAACAGTTATAGTCTGCAACAATATTTTGCTTCATCTTCTCATTTGCTTCTTTGTTTATCACAGACAAGTTTAAATTTATGGCAAGTAAAAATGACTCACACTCCCCAGTTGTCTCTCCATTTTCGAACAACCACATTTTTTCGTCTCTCCCACATACATTCACCTTTTTTTTAGTTTCTGTCCTGTTACTTCAGCTGAGTTACGCCAACTAAATATGTGCAAAGTTGCATCAATTTGAGAATGACGCTCAGCATTCTGAATTGATCCTTCTCCAGAGTACCGGTGGGAACTGTGCGTTTGATACAGTATTTTGCAGCTTTATTAGGTATGTACTGCCTAAACAGTAATGATCCGCACCACAGAAGGACCGCTTCATCTATTGACAACTGACTCCCTGGATAATACACATTTCCCATATTTTCAAATTTCTGCCCCGTGATGTTACTCATTTTCTGCATACGGTTTGATTAGTCACATATGCTCCACAAAAACATATACAAGGGAGTATGATTTTAATTCTACTTCTTACCAGGGTTTTTTGTAATAAAAAAATGATGATACATTTCTTGTTTTGACCATCAGAATTTGATGCTAGGAATTTGTATCGCAACACACAAACCAAGATAACTTGCTAGTTTATCTCTATCAATATCTTTCCATCGGCGCTTGGTCGATTTTTTTTTTAAATTTTGTCATATATTAACTGCTTTAAGATTTGTCCTCTCCACAACTTTATAGAGCAAGGTATTGTCAAATAAAGCAAAGAATATGTTAATGGGCGAAAAATCTACCTTAAATTGAATCTTACTCCAATTAAAAATACTTGAATAATAGTAGCTTCTATGAACAGCTTGATGGAGTGGCAATGGGTAGTCCTTTTAGTCCTGCTATGGTTAATTTTTACATGGAAAAATTTACAACATTAGCGTTACAAAATGCACATAAAAAACATTTAGTTCGGTATGCATATGTACATGACACATTTGTTTTTTGGAGACATGGAGAAGAACCACTACATATATTTTCAATTTTTATAAATGGTATAGATCCTAACATCCAGTTTACCATGGAAAAGGAAACTAACGGAAGTTGACCATTTGTTGACATACTAATAATTTACTATCTTTTAAGGTTTACAGAAAGCCGACACATAATGATAGGTACCTTCATAAATTATCAAACCACCATCCACGTCAAGAAATTAGTGTAATTAAATCTTCACTGAATCGAACAAAACGAATTTATGATCCTCAATTTTTTAAAGATTAATGTAAATATTTAACAAAATTCTTACAAGGTAATGGACATTCACAAATGATATTAATGATGTTATTATACCCTGTTAGAGATAACTATAAAGAAAAACCAGTGGTTAATGTTGGTAGTGCTGTTTTTCCTTTTATAACTAATGTTACAGATAGAATTGTAAAATTTTTTAATAATCATAGCATTAAGACTGTTTTTAAACCTACAAGAAAAATTTAAGGTCATCTAATGATGTTTTGTTTGTTAGCCTTCGACTGTTAGAGGGTGTTCTGATTTGTCATCTTTAAGACATTTTAACAATATTTAGTTTTTAATCATTTAGTTATTCTTTACTAAAATGTAATAATTCTATAGTTGACTTTATAGGTTTCTCAAACTGTTGTATTAATAGCAGACTGATGTTTATGATTTAATTTTTCAACTTTCACAAAATTGTTTCAACATCTTTAACAATTTTAATAGATATTACTACTAACGAATATAACTGTAAGTGTTATCGAAACGTTTAGATTGTATAATATAAAAATACACCATTAAAAAAAAACAAAAAAGATAAGTATTTTATTATGTGTAATAATGGTGAAAGTTTGCATTTTCATATATATCAACATTAAAACCACAACATTTTTTCTCCTGAAAAAGCTCAATTTTATTGTATAAAGTGATGAAATAGTCAAAAGTTCTTGAAATTGTTAAATAGCTAAAATCAGACTACCTTTTATACGAACTTTTTAAACTAATTCGCATTCTAACAGATCAAATTAAACTCTAAAATTACACAAAACTTATCAAATGCCCGAAGGTGTTTCAATAACTAGGTCATTATCATCGCTCAGGTTGTTTGGTATAGATTTCAATTGGAGCTTCGACAGATCCAGGATATCAATTCACCCAACTTTTACTTTTATTTATACACCTTTGCTTTAAATTTCTAACATTATAGTCCTTCTTGGATCCTTTTTTTAAAGATTAAATAAAACGTTCAAGTAATATACGTATCGTGTTTTTATCACTTATTACTGCATGTGATTTGAATATTTGTCCCTAATAGTATTATTTATTGGGTCTTACATGGAACAAATGATCTGTTAAATTTTTTTCTTTTGAATGTAATATAAAACTTTTTCATTGTAGTAATTTCTTCTAATACAAAAAGTTATAGATTCTTCGTGGATCTATGTTAACTTCTTGACACATGAAATTTGTGTGAGAATAAGAATAAATCCTTGCCTAACCGGGTCTCTCTTTATAGCTTTAACAATTTTTACTTTTTACATTCTGTATAAGTAAAACAAATGCACCGGTTGGTCAACTAAGAATGGACGCCGGCTACATCTCGGGAAATGTCGATCTGACAACACTGGAAAAAAAAATACTAAACGGTAAATCGCTGAAAATTATTTTATATACTTCCATAATAAACAATGGAACATTTTTTACTTTTTTTGTTCTGTCTTAAATGTAGTGGTGAGGGAACGTCAAATATGTGTTTTATTTAAATGGCAATAACTCCGGTATGATTTAACTGAATTGAACAAACTAGGTCTTGTTTAAAAGAGCTCTTCTTACTTAATAATCTGCTGCACAATCATCATCTGAATAGATTTTTCCGTGCTAGCTAGATGGACTGTTTGACATTAAGACAATTATTGCGCATTATTATGAAATTTTTAAATAGTACGCTACGCCTCTTTTTACATGGTTAAATAGGGGCTACAATTCCTGAAAAGTCAGCGTAAACCGAAACTTTATACCTTTTGTCAAACCGAAGATATCAATAAAACAATTATTAGGCCGCTGACTATGCAATATCTATACTATATTTTACTTGGGAAACGAATTTAAATTAATTGTCACAATTTAATCAATACCGCGCTAAGTGTTCAAACTGCCGTCCATCGTATTCGATGCACTTAAACATCCTTTCCTGCATAGACCAAACTGCACTCTCTAGTTCAGCAACTGAAATAGTTTGCATACAGTTCCTTATTCGTCCAATCATGTTATCACGTGTAGTGGGTCCTATTGCAAAAATCATATATTTTACTCGCCCCCCATAAATAAAAATCCAGACATGTTAAATCTGGTAATCCAGTCGGCCATGGAAAGATGCCGTCCCTTCCTATCCATCTACTAGGGTAGTTGGCATCTAAAAATTACCGAACATGTACCGCGAAGTTAGCTGGACTGCCATCGTGCTGGAAGAGCATTCGTTTTCTAATTTCCAAGAGCACTTGCTCTAGCAACATCGGTAATTCCTATCTTAAAAACTCTAAGTAATTGTCACTATTTAGTTGATTGTTAAAAAAGGACGGGCCGATACTTCGCCCTCTTAGAATTCCACCCAACAATTTACAAACCTCAGTGCTGGACTTCCCGCATCCACTGCGGATTCGTTCTTGACCGATAGTGCGTATTATGGAGATTAACACCTCCATTGATATGAAAGGTGGCTTCATCTGTCCACAATATACGTGAAGGAACTTGCCGATCTTCCACCATCATACCCAAAAAGCTATTGGCAATGGTCTAGTCTTCAGTCAATGCCTGGTGCCGAACTAAGTGATATCGATGTAACCTGAAATAAGATGGTGACCACTCATTCAAGAGGATATTGGTTTTTGTACGAAGAGCATTAAGTAAATCTTTGTAAGTTTATAGTGGAGGATCAAAATCGAAAACTCCCTTACGTGTGCGCCTTGAGAATGTTTTCAACAGCAGTTCGAGTTACTCTCAAGTCCTGCGCAATAGTTCTAGTGCTTAGGTGAGGATTAAACTTGACATAAGCTAAAACATTAATAATGTTCTCTTATGTGCGTCCCCTGCGTTATCTGTGGTATACTGGAACATGTACGTTTCCATTTGTTTGCGAACAATGGATAACCCGAAGAAAAACTGTTTTACTCGGGTAGAGTATATCAGGATATTGCTGCGCATATACCCTTGCAGTAACTGTAGCATTTCTAATGCATTGTGTAACACTAAAAAACAACGCAACACGAAGAACCACAAGAAAAACTCAAACACGAAAAACTCGAGCAACACGAAATGGTACAAATGCGGTTTTGAAAATTAAGAACAAGCCTTGAAAAAAAGCAACTAAATGACACTGACGTGAAACTAAAATGTTTGAATATTTTGATATATTGCTTCCAATTTTGTTTTCACAGCCCACTAACGCTTATGACGGATGCCTTCGCTAAGAAATGATTATTATTTACCTAGGTTGTATTTTATTCTCTTGTTACGCATAAATTGTCGGTTTTGAGAAAGATGACGGGTTATTGCCAATACTTGCACTGTACCAATGGAATGAGCTTAAATTACAGAGTTGCCTCCCATTCGTACAGCTGAACCTGTTTCAATTTCTCCAAATCTGATTAACCATTTTCTATTTCCAATACATGTTTAGAAGCAACACTATCTACAAGTCAAATATGTTCATGTACACCAGCGATTATAATCTTTACTTCAGCACCAAATGCTTGATTCTGACAATTACTTTTAGCATTCATTTCAGAATTTACATTTCTTCTATATTTATTTAAGACGTTTTCTACACGATTTCTTCAAATGGAAAAAATAACAAGTGTAAATATAAATAATTCTTTTACTTTTATCGAAATATTTGCTTTCATCCATTTTTGCATTAAATGGCGTTCTAAGTTTGATTCTTCTCGCAAATGTACTTGAGAATTCACTTACTTCTGGTAGTCTAAGTTCATTAAGAAGTCTTTCCGCCCGGTTATCCATGGTTTATTTTGACTCGTCATAAGAATCCCAAGCAGTTAAAAATTGACCATATATATATATATATATATATATATATATATATATATATATATATATATATATATATATATATATATATATATATATATTATGAAATCTTTGACTCGTTAATAAATACACTTATATTAGGATTGCGCAAAATAAAACCAAAATATATAAGTTTATTTTAGCTTTTAAAATATTTGCTTTCATCCAAATCAATTTTGCATTAAATGGCGTTCTAACGTTTGATTAACTATCTACGGACTAGAAAATGCTACAATATGAGATATTTTACTTAGACTTCTGGTAGCCTCTCAACGTCTCATTTTAAAAGATCGGTTCCGAGTTATCAAGAACATGGCATTTATTCTGACTCGTCATAAGAATCGCCACAGCAGTTAGAGTTAAATTGACCATATGTATATATATAATATATATAGTTACCTATATATATATATATATATAGTATATGAATCATGTTGCATGGTACTCGTAAATGTTATAATTACTTACGAATGTTACGTATTGTCACAAAACTCCATCCTATCGGATCTAGAAAAATACTAAACAATATTAATATTTTATTAGAAGCAGTATGTAGCCTTTCTCGAGATCTCATTTTATAAAAATCGGTTGAGTTAAAAAGAACTTATGGCATTTCTTCGTGTGAACATTTACCCATTTAACAAAACAGAGAAAAATGCTAAAAAAAGAAAATGTTTGTAAGCTTACGTAGCTTATAATAAAACTTATTGGGGCATGTCTTTTGTTAAATGCAACAAATTTATTGTAGTGCGAGTTATTTCGCCACTTAAATGGATATTAAGTTACAAGAACATCCAAACCGAGATGAAAGTTTTATTCAATATGAAATTAAACGCTTATCCAAAAACGTTTACCTTGCTGTAATTAGGAAGTTGCCACGGTAATTTGTTTCTATATAATTGTTTCTTTGTAAACGATGTTAAAAAATTAAATAAGCTAAAGCCACGACGTTCAATTTAACATGTGCAAAATGCAAGACTAAATACGATAAAGTAGCTACAAGAATTCAATATTAGAGCGGAAGTAGAGTCAAGGCGTCAAAGCTTGCTTATCTCTTTGGTATGTCAAGCGATTTAATATTTTGTCCTTATAGGCGAAATACTCAATGATAAAATGCAACAAGCACCAACACAACCATTCTCCACCATTTTTAGTTTTACTGAAAAGTGCATCAGCAAAATAATAGCATAGATAACCCCACCCAATCAGTTTCGATTCAGGGAATTGAATTTTATAATACGTCAGAGTGTACATTCAATTTTAATATAACACGTAAAAAATTTTCCCTAGGACCTGACACAAGACAATCGGGCCTTAACTCGTATGACAGGAAAATCCGAAAATGCCAAGATAAACTCGTCGGAATGGTCACGAGACGGAGACTAAAGATCTCACGGCGCAAAATGTTTGTAACGGGTTTGTGTTAATAAGTGTAATAAAATATTAAGTGCCACCGTGCCCTAGACCGTTGTTACCGCACGCGTAAGTAAGGATAGAGCTCTGGTAGGCACAGACACAACACAAATATTCAAGCACGCGCGCACGTATTCACGCACGCACGCACACACACGCACGCACGGATGCTAGAAAACTGTGTAGTTTGATCTTGAATACACTCAAACAACATTTCACCCCCAACCTTATGGTAAACCTTAATACGCGAGTTTATTTAAATCGTTCTAGATTTTGTCCAAACGTCGAGCAACGCAAACGGATATGCGCATTTGTGTACAATATAACCTTAGCTTTCCTTATTGATGTGTCACTATTTACCAGCTGCTAATTACGTGTGATCTAGTATTCTGAATTTCAAAATATTTGTTTTTGAAAGTATACTTTCTGCTGAAATTTTGATGCCCGGAAAAGCGCGCTACTACCTCAGAATTAATAATAGACCAAGGTTTTGTAGAACAACTCAAATGGATAAGGAATTTTGCTTTTAAGAAACTAATTTTAAATACCCCAGAATTAACGCCTGACCAAGCTTATTTGTTGCAAAAATAGAGTAAAACAGACGGATACGTGCATTTTCGTACAGTCTAACGTTAGATTTCGAGATTAATGTGTCACTTGCACTGGCAATCTCATGTCGGCCATAGTTATCGATGTGCAATCAGAATTTTTCTACAACAACATTGCTGTTTGACAACTAACTAACCTAGGCCGATGTAAAATTGTGCTTTACAGAAGTAATTTTTCCTAAGGGCCGGGTAATACTTTCGTAACAACTAGATCCTACAAAAAACAATTATTATTCAGCGCTGTCTAACAACGATTTATTCTCAGTGGAATAATAAATTGTGTGAACATTTGGATGGTGTAGCAATGGATATCCCTCTCACTCCAGTTGTGGTTAATTTTTACATTAGTGTTACACAATGCACCTCAAAAACCTTTAGTTTGGTATAGGTGTGTAGATGACATATTCGTTATTTGGAGACAGGAGAAGAAGCACTGTATACATTTTTAATTTTTATAAATCGTATTCATCCAAACATCCAGTTTACCAAGGAAACTAATGGAAGTTTACAATTTCTTGACACACTAATACCTAAAACTAATAATTCACTACCACTTAAGGTTTAACGAAAACCGACACACATCGATAGATACCTTCCGAAATTGCCAAACCACCATTCACGTCAAAAAATGGGGGTAATTAAACCATTGGCGGATCGAGCTAAACGAATTCGTGATGCTACATTCTTGAAAGACGAATATAAATATTTAAAAAAATGACTACCAGCTAATGGATATTCACTTAAAGATATGAATGTTATTACACTTGCTACACATAACCATAAAGAAAAACTATTGCTTATTGTTGGTATTGCCTTTTTTCCTCTTATAACTATTTGAATTGAAAAAATCCTAAAAATCTTAAACATGTTCCAAACCAATTCTCATCTTCCGGAGCGCATACGTTATCTTGTTTTTGTGGAACAGTATACATTGGAACCACAAAACGTGGCTTTAATAGAAGACGAAAATAATATGATTAGGTCAACAAGAGAAATCTGCGGTAGCTGAACATGCTTTAAATAATTTAAATCATAACATTCAATTTGATAATATGGAAAGATGAGACCAACATATTATCATGTTCGTTTACAACCTAAAGCTATTGAGATACATAAACAACTTATAATTAAATAAAGGAACAATGGTACGCCTTAATTTTAAATTTAGCTATTTGTATGTCTAGGTTTGGTGCTGAATTCCTAGACTTTTGAAATAAATGCTTTACCAATCATATATTAAGTTACCACAGCACTGTAATAATTTAACATATGTAGTTAAAATTAGAAACCATATGAAACGTACTACATTGTGTTTTCACTGTACAATAACAATTACAATTATTAACAAAGAACTATTTCTTTGTTAATAGCGTGTCGGAGTGCAAACACGTACATACAAGCCCGCTAGATTGAATAAAAGTTAGTTATTTTCAGTGATAAAAGTTGGAAATAAAAATTAATAATTAAAAATGAAAAGTAATTAAGTGATAAATAAGTGGAAATGATTGAACTATATCGATATTGTGACCGAAAATCATAAATTAAGACTTAAATCAAGAAAAGTAACATCAATATTACTAATATACGTTTGAAAGGTCATACTGCGATAGTGATAATAAAGGCAATCGAACTTACGTATCGTACATAAATAGAAATCAAAATTTAAATATAAAATCAAGCCTAACTTAAAATTAGTATTAAAGTACATGATTTCTGAATAACCAAAATGTGCTGCGCGGAAACTAAATAATTAGAGTAAACGCAAACAGAGAAACGAGTAGATAATAATCTAGTGCATACCATTAAATAGGCAATACAAAGCGAATAGAAGTAGCACAATCAACTATATGAATGAACATAGGAACCACCACAAAAATATTTGAAAAAGTAAAAAATGCATAGATCTCCAGAAAAGATCGGGAATCATCAAAAACGAGACAACTAGAAGTGAAGCAAAACGCGACACCAGAAATGGATCTTACACTACGAAAAATCGAAGAAATGAGAGTAGAATTAAATAAGAAGAAATAAATCAAAAACACGACGAATTCAAAGAAGAATTCAGAAGGACAAAGTAAGAATGGAGAGGAATAACGAAGCCATGAAAAGAAGACAAAGCATCATTAGAAAATGCAATAACCGCACTGAAAGAGAAGATTTAAAAACAAGTACAAAACTGGCTATTGTAATAAAGGGATTAGAATCGACAAAAATGGAAAACATAGGTAAAATAAAACAATGGATTGAGGAAAAACTACAAATAAAACCTAAAATAGACGACGTATTCACAACTGAAAAAGATAAAAATAGATAAGTGGAAAAAATGGAAATTATGAAAAACAAAAGAAAATTATATGACTCAAATATAGAAAAGGACAACATTGCAAAAAAGACAAATACAAAAAAAAAATTAAAGAACAGTGCGACAAACACAGAGCAGAGGTAAAATAGTGTACAGAAAACTAACCATAAATGGGACACAATTTGATTGTAACGAAAAAAAAAGCAATAGTGATTAATGATTCAAGAAACCCAGCCAGAAAACTAACGCCGAACAATGCAATGAATACGGAAGATGACAATGGAAGCTTAAATAACCAGAAACTGAATAAACAGAAAAAATTTTGGAAGATGGTTACATGGAACATTAGAAGTATATCTGGGAAAGAAAATGAACCCATATATGAATATTCAAAGTAAATAGTAACAAATATAGAATGTTGGAAGTGTTGAAATGAAAAAACACTAACAACAGCATTAAAAGAGATAAATGGAGACAAACTAACAATAATAGTGGCATATGGACAGGATGAAAATGAAACCAAAGAAAAAAGGGTAAATTCTGGGAAGAGCTAACAAAGGCAACAGAAGAGAGTAATGGAAAGATATATGTAACAGGAGACTTGAACGCTAGAGTGGGCAAACAAGATTTACAGAACATGACAGTAGTGGGGAAATTTGGAGAAAGCAAAGGAAATAATAACGGAAAACGACTAATAGACTATTGCATATTAAACAACCTAATAATAACAAATACATAAGTTCACAAGAGAAAGGAACGCAGGAACGAAAGAACGTTAATTGACTATATACCAGTGGAAAAGAGTAATAGAAGACAGATAAAAGATATTAAAGTAAACAGAGGATCAGAAATAGAAAGTAACCACTACAACGTAGTTGCAAAGATAATCATGGAGAACGTCATTTCACGAATACGAAAATAAGAAAACAGGACAAACAGTGGAATACAAACTAATAAAGACGTATAAACTAAATAACATTGAAGATGTAACTAATCGTCATAAACAAATTATAAGTGGAAAAATAAAAGAAACAATTAAAGTCATAAAAGAAACAAACATAGAACAGTTATGGAACAAATTCAAAGACATTATACTAGTAGCAACAGAAGCATGCGGGATCAATAAAATAACAAATAGCAAAAGACAAACAGTGTGGTGGAGTAAAACATTAAATAAACAACTAAAGTGCAGGAAAAAAATGTGGAAGGGGTATCTGAGTAACAGAAATCAGGGTAGGTACGGTAGATATAAGGGAATTGGGAATAGTAAATAGAAAGGAGCAAGACAAAAAGGGATCAAGTGGGGAAAGAGAATGCAGAAGATACCGAGGAAGAGAGAATACAGCTGCAAGAAGTAAAAGATGCAATCAAAAGCACAAAAAAAGGAAAAGCAGCAAGATATGATAAAATAAAAGCGGAAATGATAAAACATATGGGAGAAGACGGACTAAAGCTACAGCTCAATATTTACAATAAAGCATTGTCGGAAAAGAAGATATACCGGAAGATTGGGAGAAAGGTTTAATTGCACCAATTTATAAAACAGGAGACTACACAAGCTGTAATAATTACAGGGGAATTACATTATTAAGTATCCCACTGAAGATACCTAATTACCTAAGATAACTAATTATAGCGAAAAGGCTACGGGAAAAATAGAGAAGACAATATCGCAATCACAAAGCCGGTTTAGAAGAGGATACAGTGTATAAGACCACATATGCTTTATCAAAGAAATAGTAAACAAAAGGCTAAAACATAATAAGAAAGTATTGCTAGAATTCATGCATCTAAACAAACCATTTGATAGAGTAGAGAGAAATATCCGACAGCTTTACTACAAAATAAGGATTAAGGCAGGGAGGAGTGCCGAGGCTATATTCGTTACAATATTTAAGGACAACGTGACTAAAGAATGTAGCAGCAGAGTAGAAAAGTTTCCGATAGGATACCGAGAACTTCAACAAGTCACAATGCCAGAATGGGCGTTTGTAGGTGATATTGCAATAATAGCTGCAAGTGAAGAAGTTCTGCAACGAAACTTAAACATATGGTACGAGGTATTAAACAAGTATAAAATGGAGTTAACTACAGACAAAGCGAAGGTCATGGTAATAGCAAAAGAACAATGCAAAATAGACGTACAAATAGAAGGAAAACATATAGAATACCTAGGAGTGACTATAGAAGGATCGGGAAGACAAGAATCAGATATTAGTAATAGGATACAAAAAGCCAATAGAGTGTATCAAAACAAGTTCATTAACAAAAAAGAAGTTACAGGAAAAACAAAAATGAATGTGCACAAAGCAGTATATCGACCAATTTTAAAATATGGATGTGAAACTTGGGTGACATCGAGAAACTTAAATGGCAAGATGCAAGCGGCGGAAATGGAACACTTAAGAAGAGTGGCATTAATAAACCGAAGAAGGAATGACGATATAAGAGAAGAGGTAGGAATAGAAACAATATTAAGATTTATAGAAAAGAGACAATTAAGTTGGTGGGGACATTTATAAAGAATGGACAAGGATAGGCAGGTGAAAAAAGTATGGAGTATAAAAGTAGAAACCAAAAGAAATAGAAGCAGGCCATCAGAAACATGGAACAGTACCACAGATAGAATATTGCAGAGCAGAGCAATAAGATGGCAAGAAGAAAAGTGCTTAGTGCAAATAAAAAAGAGTGGTGCTAGTTTGTGCATGGAACCGACGACGATAAAAATAAAGTGCAACACAGAGGGTAGGACCTATCGTAATAATATGTAGCAAGAATAACCCAATTACTTGATAGTTTGCTTTTGTGTTACAGTATTATTAGTATTGTCACCCCTAGAAATTAAGTTAATTTGATTGGAAGGATGTTAAGTGTAACGATAACCCTACACCAATGCTGGTTATTATGGGTTTACGAAATATAATATATATATATATATATATATATATATATATATATATATATATATATAATATATATACAGTATGTCCCCGGATCAACTTTAAAAGAGGGAAAATTCTCTTATTTTTGATTTCTCAGAAAATTTCATTCTTGATGATTTGCCCTGCTTGTTTTCAAACCCCCGAAACACAAATTACTTTATATTTTACTGCTACGGTTTTCGAGATAATATCATATTTCTTGAAAAATTGGACTTAGAATGTTTTTCCTAATTTTTAGAAGTAACTTTAGTACGCGGATTTCATTGAAACACACCACTGACAGAAATTGTCAAATGTGATAATTCTGTTGAACTGCAAATTAATTCATGCTATTTTGAATTGTATGCTATAATGTTGACTTTACAACAATGAATTTATCTAATTCAATGTTACGGAACTGGGGAAGAGTGCTACCGAGTTGTTATCAGAAAATTCAACCAAAAATACCCGGAGGTTGCCATTTTGAATGCCGGAGCAAAAAACTTGGTAACTAAATTCCTTCGAACAGGCTCGGTTTTAAACCTAAAGAAGCCAAAGAAGTTGTTCGATGAAGAAGATGCTGCTACTGTTCTCGCCGTTCATTCCGCAACAGAAGTTCCAAGGTTGTTTTTAAGAAGGGGGGCACTACGAATTGGGATAGGTAAATCTCATTTACAAAGAATCTTCAAAGAGAACAAAATTTTACCATTTAAGCCGCAATTTAGGCAAACCTTAGAGAACGGCGATGAAGCCAAACGTCTGGATCTTTGTTTGGAAATGGGCAATAGAGTTTTGGAAGATTTAAATTTTCATAAACGAATAATGTTCTCCGATGAATCGACCTTTTCAACTAACGGAGTCGTTTCCTCCCAACATTGCCGTTACTAGAGTAGGACGAATCCAAACTTCCGAATTGCTAGTAGCAGACAATGTTTGAAAAAAGTTAATGTGTGGTGTGCGGTTTCGTACCATGGAATTATTGGCCCATACTTTTTTGATCAAAATTTAAACCGTTATTCATATTTGGAAATGTTGCAAAATTTTTTAACTGATAAACTGGATGAATTGCCATTGAACTACCAAATTGAAATGTTCTTCCAGCATGATAGGTGCCCTGCTCATTATGCCGGTACTGTTCGCCAGTGGCTCAATACAGAGTTCCATGATAACTGGATAGGAAGAGATGGTCCCATTTTATGGCCGCCGAGAAGTCCTTATCTCACAATAATGGACTTTTATCTGTGGGGTCATTTAAAACAAATTGTGTACAGTGAGCCATTAGACAATGATGAAGAGCAATTGAAAAATAGGATACGGAATGCTGTCCAGTCCCGCACAGTTTCAATGAATTCAGAGCTCGCATTGAAATCTGTGCGGAAAAAGGAGGAGCATTATTCGAATAGAAAATTAATAGTTCAGTTTTTTGAGAATATCATTTCATTTTACCATCAATTGTTAAATTTATTAATTAAAACTTGTGAGACCAATTTGATTTTTCCTTTGAAACAAATCAATTTACTTCAAAAAATTACGAAAAGCTCGAATTTTTCAAGAAAAATGATATTATCTCGAGAACCGTTTGAGTTAAATAGCAAGTAATTTGTGTTTCGGGGGTTTGAAAACAAGCAGGGCAAATCAGCAAGAATGAAATTTTCTGAGAAATCAAAAATAAGAGAATTTTCCCTCTTTTAAAGTCGATCCGGGGACATACTGTATATATACATATCTTTAATTGTTATGTTTTTATCAATTTGAAATTAAAGTTTTTCACAACTTTACACTTACATCATAATTTGAATAAAGTTTTGTTAAATTTGCTCTTTGATTATGATATATTTCATTGTTAGCCTTCGTCCGTTAGAAGGTTTTCTGATTTGTCGTTTTCAAGGCATTTAATTTATTAACTATTCTTTACTTAAATTAGATTCAATGATTGGCTTTGTACGTTTATCAAACTGTTATATTAATAGCAGGCTTATGCTTGTGTTTTAATCTTTTTCATATTTCATCAATTTGTTTTTTAGATACATCTCAAGCAAATATTTTAAACATTACCATTTGCTGAGGACGATAATTGTTACCGAAACGTATAGATTTATATAAAATATAGATAGAAAAGTACACCATTTGAAAAACACGAAAGCTAAGTATTTTGAACATGATATACTGTTTCCTCATGTAGCATTAAATGTAAATCAAGTAAATAAGTATAATTAGATTTGCAGGATAAGCATTAGTTAAGTACGTGGAAACTACTTTATTAAATATCGAATCTTTCTGTAGTTAAATGGTAAAGACGATATATTACGATCCATTGCATGTTTACACTTTTCCTAAAATACTTTTTAATCACACCTAATATTTATTTTAACTAAATTAATTTTTACTATTACAAATCCATAGAAATAGAGTATGTGCTATCTTTTATATTTTTTTTGCTTTTTGCTGCATATGTGCATATATTATATTGCATGAATTTTTGTCCATTTTGAAATTTATCTAAAACGAACACATTTGAAAGGTTAAGATATTTCTTTTATTGCTCAATAGTGCACTACAGACCATTCTTAAATATTATGCCTTGCTGAAATTATTAACGATCGTTTGTAATTTTACTTTGATATTGTGAAATAATATAATTTATATGGACTTTTAGCACTATGTTGTAGGGTTATTCGTTCACGAACTATCTTACACCTTCGAAAAATAACCAATTAAGTATTTACAAAAATTTACAATTAACAACTGCCAAAATGTGACCAGCACATAACGTTCTTATGTCTGTTTTGTGGTATATTAGGAAATGGGTGCAAAAGTTAATCAGTTGCCATACGGACATTTTTAACTTACTCATATTTGCTCGTATCTATTTTTTTGTATTATAAAAAAGTAATATACGTATACTGTATACACCTTCCTTGGCTAAGTTTATTTGATTACTAAATACTTTTCTTTGTATATAATACAATATACGTAATGTTTGGTTTGACGTTCACTTAAAATACAAAATACCCAATTACATTTAAATTTATATTAGTCAAATATTAACGTTTCATCTTAGTTTTGAAAATCAAGGTTATACTAAAGGTAAATTTTTTAGAAATTTTGTAAAACAACAAATTTTATATATGTATTTATATTACTAAAAATTTATATTTGAAAAAGCTTGTATTTCAACTTGCGTGCCGTACGACGCCGTAGAGTCCTATACCCACAATTTTTATTGAATATCAATATCCTGTCTTAATCAATTACTACAACCTGATTTATCACGTACTGTGTGTATCATGTACACAATAAAGCTTGAACGGGCTCTTGTTTATTATTATCCCTTTTGACCGACTGGGAAATATCCAATCTAGCTAACAAGTAACAAGTTTTTACAGAAATAGATGCGGCTTTAATAAAAATTATATACTGAACATCCAAGTATTTATAATACCTTTCTGAAGAACATTAAAAGAAAATTGCTTTCGAACAATTACTCAGACTAATTTCAAGAGATCTACATTTGTGTCACGCAATGTCATTCTTGTACAGAAATTCCTACTTTTATATTCCGTTTATTAATATATGTTTCCATTGCGTCTAATAATTCGCTCAGTTTTGTTGTACGTTAATAACTTCTAACGATTAAATTTAGGTAATCTGACAAATTGCTCTAACCTTTGTTTTACATTTACTTAATTTAGATGTATCGATGAAGACATATATTGAGGTAAATGTGACAGTATCTAGGAGCATTTCCAATTTATAAAAATAAAGGTTTGTTATGTGACAAAAGTCCTGAAACGTTGCTTCTTTGAGAAACTCATTGTCAATAAATACACAGTTGTATGGAAAGAAAAATTAATATTACTAATTAGGGTTAAAATATAGATACAAATTGATACGATAATAATTGCACATAGTGCTTCGAATTCACATTATTGTCGAATTCTGCACACGGCATTAAAAATCAATTAGCACTTGATGATAAACTTGAGTTGACATTTAATTAGAAATGAATGGTGACGTAATTATTCTACTGGGAAAAGTAAGAATTTCTGTTATTCCGGTATAACTTAAAATACAGAAAAGGGTTAAGAATGATTCATTATCATGAATTTTTCTTAAATTTGAATTTAGAAAATATTTCCCCTCTTTTTATTAGTGTTAAGAACCTGTTATTCTGCATATTTACATACAGCACGATCAAGTACGTTTTACAAACACTTTCTCTCTAAATAAGTACATAGTGGCAAAGCAAAGTCGTTTTTTTATGGTGCCCCTTGTATATTACTATGGGTTTAAGTAAACCCCACGAGGAGGCTTTTAGAATTATATAGGGTAGGTATCTTCGAGGTTACATCAGTTTTTCCGGAGAAAAAGTCTAGTAGAGCATGGCAGACTTTCTGAAACCGTATAGAAGGTTATGCAATCGACTTTTTTTCACTAACCCGACGTATTATCTCATTTTACAACGTTTGGAAAAGCTTCGCAAGCATGTGTGTGGGTGTGCGTGCGCGTGCTCGTGTGCGTGTGCGTGTGCGTGTACGTGGGCGCGTGCGCGGGAGCGTGCGCGTGCGTGTGCGTGTGCGTGTGCGTGTGCGTGTGCGTGTGCGTGTGCGTGTGCGTGTGCGTGTGCGTGTGCGTGTGTGTGTGCGTGTGGTGCGTGTGCGTGGTGGTGTGCGTGCGTGGTGTGTGTGTTGAGTGTGCGTTGTGGTGTGTGTGTGTGTGACGTGTGGTGCGTGTGTGTGTGTGCGTGGTGTGTTGTGTGGTGGTGGTGTGTGGTGTGTGTGTGTGGTGGTGTGTGTGTGGTGTGTGTGTGTAGTGTGTGAGTCGTGTAGTGTGGTGTGTGTGTGTGTAGTGTGAGTGTGTAGTGTGTGTGAGGTGTGAGGTGTGAGTGTGGTGTGTGTGTGTGTGAGTGTGTGTGTGGTGTGTGGTGTGTGTGAGTGTGAGTGTGGTAGTGTGATGTGTGGTGTGTGAGGTGTGAGTGTGTGTGTGAGTGTGTGGTGTGTGTGAGTGTGTGAGGTGTGTGTAGTGTGTGAGTGTGTGAGTGTGTGTGAGTGTGTGAGTGTGTGGTGTGAGTGTGTGTGGTGTGTGTGGTGTAGTGTAGTAGGTGTGAGTGTGTGAGTGTGTGAGTGTGAGTGTGTGAGTGTGTGGTGTGTGATGTGTGTGAGTGTGTGAGTGTGTGTGTGTGAGTGTGTGAGTGTGTGAGTGTGTGAGTGTGTGTGTGTGTGATGTGAGTGTGTGTGTGATGTGTGTGTGAGTGTGTGAGTGTGTGTGTAGTGTGTGAGTGTGTGAGTGTGAGTGTGTGGAGTGTGTGAGTGTGAGTTGTGTGTGTAGTGTGTGAGTGTAGTGTGTAGTGTGTAGTGTGTAGTGTGTGTGGTGTGTAGTGTGTGAGTGTGAGTGTGTGGTGTGTGAGTGTGTAGTGTGTGAGTGTGTAGTGTGGTGTGTGTAGTGTGTGTGTGTAGTGTGTAGTGTGTGGTGTAGTGTGAGTGTGTAGTGTGTGAGTGTGAGTGTGTAGTGTGAGTGTGTGAGTGTGGTATGTGAGTGTGTGTGTGTGAGTGTGTGTGTGCGTGTGCAGTTGTGGTTGTGTGGTGTGTGTGTGTAGTGTGAGTGTGTGTTGTGTTGGTGTGTGTGTGTGTGTGTGTGTGTTGTGAGTGTGTGTGTGTGAGTGTGTGAGTGTCGTGCTGTCGTGTCAGTGGCCGTGTGTCAGTGTGTCAGTGTGTCACTATGTCAGTGTGTCAGTGTGTCAGTGTGTCAGAGTGGCAGTGTGTCAGTGTGCCAGTGGGTCAGTGAGTCAGTGCGTCTGTGCGCTTGTGCGTCTGTGCGTCTGTGTGCTTGTGTGTTTGTGTGTCTGTGACTGTGTCTGCGCGTCTGTGCGTCTGTGCGCCCGATCGTCTGTGCGTCTGTGCTTCGGTGCCTGTGCGTCTGTGCGTCTGTGCGCCTGAGCGTCTGTGCGTCTGTGCTTCGGTGCCTCTGTGCGTCTGTGTGTCTTTGCGCCTGTGTGTCTGTGCGTCGGTGCGTCTGTGCGTCGGTGCGTCTGTGCGCCTGTGCGTCTGGGTGTATGTGCGTCTCTTCGTATGTGCGGCTATGCGTCTGGGTGTATGTGGGTCTGTTCGTATGTGCGTCTATGCGTCTGTACGCCAGTGCAATAGTGTGTCAGTGCGTCAGTGAGTCAGTGCGTCAGTGCGTCAATGCGCCAGTTCGTCAGTCTGACAGTGTGTCTGTGTGTCAGTGTGTCAGTGTGTCTGTGTCAGTGTCAGTGTGTCAGTGTGTAAGTGTGCCAGTGTCAGTGTGTCAGTGTGTCAGTGTGTCAGTGTGTCAGTGTGTCAGTGTGTAGTGTGCCAGTGTGTCAGTGTGTCAGTATGTTAGCGTGTCAGTGTGTCAGTGTGTAAGTGTGTCAGTGTGTCAGTGTGTCAATGTGTCAGTGTGTCAGAGTGTCTGTGCGTATGTGCGTTTGTGCTTCGGTGCCTCGGTGCGTCTGTGCGTCTTTGCGTTCTTGCGTCTGTGTGTCTGTGCTTCGGTGCGTCTGTGCGTCGGTGCGTCTGTGCGCCTGTGCGTCTGGGTGTATGTGCGTTTGTTCGTATGTGCGGCTGTGCGTCTGGGTGAATGCGCTTCTGTTCGTATGTGCGTCTGTGCGCCTGTGCGTTTGTACGTCAGTGCAATAGTGTGTCAGTGTGTCAGTGAGTCAGTGCGTCAGTTTGGCAGTGTGTCTGTGTGTCAGTGTGTCAGTGTGTAAGTGTGTCAGTGTGTCAGTGTGTCAGTGTGTCAGTGTGTCAGTGTGTCAGTGTGTCAGTGTTTCAGTGTGTCAGTGTGTCAGTGTGTCAGTGTGTCAGTGTGTCAGTGTGTCAGTTGTGTCAGTGTGTCGGTGAGTCGTGTGTCAGTGTGTCAGTGTGTCAGTGTGTCAGTGTGTCAGTGTTCAGTGTGTCAGTGTATCAGTGTGTCAGTGTGTCAGTGTGTCAGTGTGTCGTTGTGTCAGTGTGTCAGTGTTTCAGTGTGTCAGTGTGTCAGTGTGTCAGTATGTCAGTGTGTCAGTGTTCCAGTGTGTCAGTGTGTCGGTGAGTCGGTGTGTCAGTGTGCCAGTGTGTCAGTGTGTCAGTGTGTCAGTGTGTCAGTGTGTCAGTGTGTCAGTGGGTCAGTGAGTTAGTGCGTCTGTGCGCTTGTGCGTCTGTGCGTCTGTGTGCTTCTGTGTTTGTGTGTCTGTGTGACTGTGTCTGCGCGTCTGTGCGTCTGTGCGCCCGATCGTCTGTGCGTCTGTGCGCTTGAGCGTCTGTGCGTCTGTGCTTCGGTGCCTCTGTGCGTCTGTACGTCTTTGCGTCTGTGTGTATGTGCGTCGGTGCGTCTGTGCGTCGTACGTCTGTGCGCCTGTGCGCTGTGCATCTGGGTGTATGTGCGTCTCTTCGTGTGCGCTGTGCGTCTGTACGCCAGTGCAATGGTGTGTCAGTGCGTCAATGCGCCAGTTCGTCAGTCTGACAGTGTGTCAGTGTGTCAGTGTGTCAGTGTGTCTGTGTCAGTGTCAGTGTGTCAGTGTGTAAGTGTGCCAGTGTCAGTGTGTCAGTGTGTCAGTGTGTGAATGTGCCAGTGTGTCAGTGTGTCAGTGTGTCAGCGTGTCAGTGTGTCAGTGTTTCAGTGTGTCAGTGTGTCAGTGTGTCAGTGTGTCAGTGTTTCAGTGTGTCAGTGTGTCAGTGTGTGAATGTGTCAGTGTGTCAGAGTGTCTGTGCGTATGTGCGTTTGTGCTTCGGTGCCTCTGTGCGTCTGTGCGTCTTTGCGTTTTTGCGTCTGTGCGCCTGTGCGTCTGGGTGTATGCGCGTCTGTTCGTATGTGCGTCTGTGCGTCTGCGCGCCTGTGCGCCTGTGCGTTTGTACGTCAGTGCAATAGTGTGTCAGTGTGTCAGTGAGTCAGTGCGTCAGTGCGTCAGTTTGGCAGTGTGTCTGTGTGTCAGTGTGTCAGTGTGTAAGTGTGTCAGTGTGTCAGTGTGTCAGTGTGTCAGTGTGTCAGTGTGTCAGTGTGTCAGTGTGTCAGTGTGTCAGTGTGTCAGTGTGTCAGTGTGTCAGTGTGTCAGTGTGTCAGCGTGCCAGTGTGTCGGTGTGTCGGTGTGTCGGTGTGTCGGTGTGTCAGTGTGTCAGTGTGTCAGTGTGTCAGTGTGACAGAGTGTCAGAGTGTCTGTGCGTATGTGCGTTTGTGCGTCTGTGCGTCTGAGTTATTTTAGTTTTTAAAATCTATTTTTACTTTCTCGTATAAGTAGTATAGGGAAGGTATTGTATTCGTGATAAAAATCGATCTCGAGATTTTGATGGTTCTGGAGGTTTTCGAGGTCCCCGAGTCCGAAAAAAGCATTTTTGGGAAAATGTCTGTGTGTTTGTGTCTGTATGTAAACACGATAGCGGTCGTACTCTTTGAGCTATACAATTGAAATTCGGCATGAAGGCCTTTCTTGAAAATCGTATATCACTGTCAAATCTTGGTATAGGTATGGGGACGGAACGTGGCACTTTACCTTAACACATTTGTGTCGCCCTTGAAATAAACTACTCTAAAATATGAACGTATCTATTTCGAATTTGTCACGGGTAGGTTAAATTATGCGACACTCTTAAATATGTTGTTTGAACAAAATTAGTCTACCGGAAGTGGTACTTTACCTTAACCGATTTGTGTCACGCATAGATCTTGTGAAATATTCTATTGGTTTTAACGATCGCTTATGCGATTGAGCACAGACGTCTTGATTTTCATTTGCCCTTATTTAAAAGTGTTTTAACAGACACCTATTTTTATTTCACTCTACTATAATTGGGTTAGTCTACGAGAAAGTCTGGGTAACCACATTTCCGACTTTTTAAAATACACCTCAATTTCAAAAATTTATATTAGTTGGCCATGGTTGTCATGGAAACATTAATAAACAAATGTTTGTTTGAAACTAACAGTTTAAAAATTCAATTTAAACAATATTTAAATACTAAAATGAATTTTTAAGAAGAATTGATACAAATGGTTCATTGCATTGGTGCATCCTACGGAAATTGTTTTATGAAATAAATAGTGAACAACAATTATGGAACAGAATTGTGGAGTCTACCGATACCCCTTCTATAAAGCGTTTTTATATTTTTATATGTTTTAAAATGTTTAATTTTATATTTAATAAAAGCCTTTTCAATTTACAAAAAACCTTCAAGAGTCTGTAACTTGAAAACAAAAAGCGATAGGACATTAGTGTACAGCAACTATTCTTAGTTCACTAAGTATTATTAATCATTACACGCCGAAATGTGAAAATAAATTTGACTTAAAATTGTCAGGTTGCGTTGACGCACCCTGTATGTAGGATGTTATAATGACGTGTATTACGTGTTTTGAGCACGAGTGTATTGAGTTTGAACGGAAAAAAATTTTTTGTGTGTATATAATGTATGTGGGTGTATGATACGCCACTGGAAATTTAGAGAAATATAATTCTGTATGTAGATACGTGTATTTGAATGTTATAGAGACTTTAGTGTTGGAATAATTAGATTTTGATGAATGTAAATGTGAAGAGAAATTTGTCGATGGGACGATAATGCTTTCCACTGTATCGCTACTGTTTGCTGCGGATAAAGAATGGAATGTTTGAAGATAAGATGAGTAATCTTGGTCAGAAAATGTGAAGAATAAGTGTAAAATGTTTTAGAAAATATGTAGAAAAGATTGGGTATGTTTAAGTGTTGATTTCAGAAAGTTTTCGTAATGTTGTGCAATTGTTTTGAGAAATATGTATGTATATGGATTTGAGACCTTAGACGGTGCTATTTTGCAAATGTTGCGGAAGCAGATCGAGCGCAGGTTGGAGATAACTGTTAAAAGTTGCGTAATGGACCAGAGTGGCTACTGAATGAATGTGGTGACGAAAATGATTTCTTCATGAAGTAATTGTAAAATTTGTAAGTGAAAACAAATATGGCGATGTATTGTAATTACACGCGTGCTTGTATAGAGGAAGCATCTATTGGAACTAGAATTTTGAATGAATATTATTGGAGAATATAACGCGGAAGGAAGACATGTTTAAAGATGGATGACTGAAGTTATAAATAGGAAAGCCAGAGATTGACGAGAGAGTTAGAAAGTTAGCTTTTGGCTTGTGATGAGAGCTCGGTGAGACGCGCACGCGAGTTAGTGTGATAGACTGGGATGATGTTGGAGTATATTTGTGAATTTTAATGAGGCAGTAATTGTTTAAACAACTGCGTAACCCGAACCGGGATGAATCGTAAAAGACATTCATAAATAAAACGATAATAAAATTGAAGTTGCAGATAAAAATTAGTTTGTTTATTTTCAAGAAAATAATAGTGCGTAAGCAGATTTGAATAAAGATAACAGATGTTATGTTAAAGTGTTAAGTGCAGCGCGTGTCCTTGTAACGAGATTCAGCTAAAAGTATTTATGAGACCACCTGTTAAGTGAACGAAGCGTTCGTTGTATATTAGGCCAATGTTTAAGTAACGTTATATGACATTGAAAGTTTATTGATATAAGGGACTAAATTGGTGTAAAGGTTGCTAGAAATTTTAAAGAGGCAACCAAAGGTTTACCGTTATTACATGTTTGTGGGAGTAATAACCTCGCGTAGTGAACTAATCGCGGGTGCACAGAGGAATAAGTTTTGTTGAGCCTTTGTAATGTGCGTTCATGCAATTTGAAGGATTACCAATGGACTACACATAATTGGTTTACGGAAGAAAGAAGAAAGAAAATCCAAGGATTTATGGACAATTTTTTTTAAGTAAGAAATTAGATTTAAGAATTTTTTTATGAACTCATTTAAGCCCGATTATCTTTTTTGTTAGTTTACTTGCGTATGGTTGTTCAAATTATTAAATAGTTTTGAAAGGAAGAGATAATCGTTCTTGAGTCTTATTGTATGGTTTGTTTTAGTAGTAAGAAGGCAAAGTGGTACTTGGTGGTTTAACTTTCAACCACGCTGATGTAATTTATGTAGATATTTGTGTTTTTGATTATTTTATGCAGGACAATATATATATATATATATATATATATATATATATATATATATATATATATATATATATATATATATATATTTATCGTTATATTTTTTTACTTTGTTGTTTATTTAACCAGGTATGAAACACAGATGTAACATTTACTTAATTGGTGATCTTGTTTTGACAATTTTAAAAGTAAGCTTTGCATATTTTAATTTTTCAGATTTAAGGAACAACCTGAAAGTTCATATTTGCCAGGTTGATTGCAAAATTTTCATGTTTGTTTTAATAGTGCAATGCACTATTAACAGATCAGCTGTTGTCTTAAAAATTTCATTAAGTATAACAAATAGTTTGAGTTTTGAAACCTTAAATGTTTACGAATGTCAAATACGATTCAAAAGTAAATTAAATTTAAAAGATATCGTTCATGTTAAGAATTTTAAAAATTAATTACCGTTCATTGAATGAATTTGAGTGATAAATTTTATTTTGGAAGTTTTGGTATACGAGGTGTATTCAAAAAGTTTTTAATAACCTGGGTAGTACTAAATTTATTTGAGTTTGAGTTGAATTGTTTTGGACGAGTGTTTGGTTTAGAACCCTCGTGTGAGAGTTATCGAGTAAGCACAATCCTACTTTCCACAATCAAGTAGGGTTAATTAACATCCAGCTTAAGACAATTATATTAACAAAGTTTCGATTGTGGTGGCGCCTAGAGACATATTTTCCCGAATTGAGCTATTTGAGTATAAGGGTAAGGTGTTTGAGCTTATTAATCATTCATTTTACTTATTATTTCGACCACCCCATCTCCCTGTTAGCTGGCTTGGCAACCCGCTTACATTAGTGAGCATGCACGACGCCTAGTGCGGTTTGGACGTGTAACAAAATAACTGCATAATTTACCAACTAGCCATCCAATTTGTCACTAATGGTTCCCTGAAAACTATCTGTCGTATTTTAGGATGTCATACTTACAAGGAAGCGCTTAATATTTCATATTAAAAGTACTATATTAGATAATAAAAACAACAAATACACATTGAGGAAAAACCAGAAGTCAGTTCACAGACGTCTTGTGTCAGGGCAAGGCACTGGATATGCAATAATAATCAAGTGAAAACGCCAATTAGCATTGTCCGGTAAGCATCTATTAACGGCTACATAGCTGACGCCATGAGATCTAAATAATGTTGTTATTTCTTTTAGTGTTTAACGACAAATACACAAGAAGGTAACATTGCGGAATATTAGAGACCCTATACTGCGATTGTTGCAAAGTGCAACAGAAAATCTAAACTAAAACAATTTAAGTTACCCTGAAATAAAAATTTTATCAGAATGTCAGAATTTGATTTCTAAACAGAAACTAACTACAGGTTTTATTACTAAATATTATTATCCCCTATAACGCGATAAACGGAGATGAATAAATAACCACAAACTTCAAGGCGCTCTTACTTAATATCCCTTAATGGGAAAAAACTTTCAAAGCTAGTGCCATTATTTTACACAAATCTATTCGTTTCGATAACACTTACAGTTATCGTCCTCAGTAGTAGTAAAATCTTTTAGAATTTTTTAGGATGTTGAAACAAATTTAAGAAGTATGAAAAGGTGAAACCGCCTGCTATTAATATAATTGATTTGATAAACGTATAAAGCTAACTATGGAATACAATTTTAGTAAAGGATAATTGGACCCTTAATAAGCTAAATATTGTTAAACTGCCTTGAAGATGACAAATACGGACACCCTGTAATGATCGAAGGCTAACAGTGAAAAATGTCACAATCTAAGAGCAAATTTAAGAAAAAAATTATCAAATTTTATTCAAAAAGAAGGCGAAAACAAAATTAAAGAATACTAACAAAAATTGTGAAATAAGCCCACCAGTACGGCCTTACCTTCTTAGCGTTTAGAACAGACGAGAGTGCCACGACAGACCACCGCCCGCGCTTAATGAGTTACAGTAATGACGAAACCGGTTGGGCCGTGGTTTGTTGTGGCGTTCCCGTCTTTTCTGAACGCTAAGAAGGTAAAGCCTTCTGTTTTTGTTAATATTTTCTAAGTTGTTTTCGCCTTATTTTTGAGAAATATCTATATTTTTCTTAAAAATTTAAGCAATTGTAGTCATCTTCAGTCCTAGTACCAAAACTTATATTACAAGCTTTTAGCAGTCCTCTCTAGATGCGTTAGTGGAGAAATCACAATTTAGAATTTTTGTTTTTATTGATAGATAAATGTCGATACAATAGATTTTGAATAGTACAACTTTAACATAAAAATTACGTTTTCTTTCTTCCCTGCGGCGTCCATTTTGGCACGCTGAAAATTGTTGATGTCTTCTTGAAAAATTACTGTATAGTACGATACGATTTACATAATCGGATATATCTTTAAGAAGCATAATTTGCAATAAAACAATGGGTGCTTTTCTAATCATTATCTACAAGTTTTGTTTCTCGCTTACACGCGGTTTTAGAAAAATTTTCTTCGGCAAGATCGAGTAAGTTAGCGATGAATTTCCCTGATTTGTTCGTAATACCTGACTTCTTTCCTAGCGTTTGAAGGCGTTTTAATCAAGACATGAATTATTGATGCTTTCGTAAAGCAAGGAAAGCACTTCGATAGATTCTCATTTGGCCCGTTCCATCTAAGGGGCAACGAATAAAGATTATTTACTTACATAATGTTAATTATCCTCTCCTTTTAGCTTCAACGAATTACCTGGTCCTTTTGGCTTCAACGAATTACCTTCTCCTTTTAGTCTCAACGATTTAACTTCAACTAATACCTCCAAATTATCTACATTCAAGTACTATTCTGGTTTAACTTCTGAATCGTAACTAAAATAAAACAGGATCGTGACAATTTCTGCATATGTTCGTGATCCAAGGGCATTGACTGAACGTAATTACTACCTGCATATACAAAGGTTAGATCATTCTGTTTCTATTGTTACATGAGCTTTAATTGAATAACTATTGTGTAAACCTTTAGACAAGTAATGATAAAGTACACCTGCTAAAAATAATGTAAACCAATTAGGCAGTTACGATAATATCTTAACCTATATTTGTATACCTGTTATCATTATATCCTTATTGCTGTTTCATTAATCTTTCACTTCACAACCACGCGACCTTCATTATCTGTCCTCTTACCATTATTTTCTTCCCTCATTTTGTTTTGTGATTATAATAGTAACATCTAGTTGTACCTAGTTTGGCTGCCATTTTTGTGTTGTGCGCAGCATCACTTTAATTGGGATCCATAAAAGTAGCCTAACTAACCGTTATATAAACATATATTTTTATTGCATTTGGTGTAGCCATTAATTATTAACCTTTTTTTTTTCTTGAAATTTATGCAATTATTAAATTTCCATATACATTTGATTCATTATTGTTTAAAAAAAATGCTTACTGAGCTATAAAATTTTTGCTCAATATAAAAATTATTTCTTTATTAGCTGTTTTGTGTAAACCACCGTAAGTTGTTTTTTTATTATTTAGTAATAATTTAAGCTTTGTATAGGCGTCGATATATGTTCTCTTTTAGGTATACAAAGGAAGCCCTTCCCTTGAAAAAGGGGAAATGTTTAAGTTTTGTTTTAAAAAATTAAGTAAACAAATTACTGGTTCACAGGTGACGAACCCAGAGTAAAATTATTTTGCTTGTGAATGGTATTTAATTTTTTTGTTTTGGTACATTTGGGGTATTTACATATATTGTTTTTGTTGTGGAATAATTCGATCCGCACCTTCAACTATTTACTTTTGAATTTAAAAATAAAATATACACTTGTTTCTTTCTCACTACAGCAGTGTTATTATTTCTATTTCCTGGTGTACTTCCCTTTTCCTACAATCTCCTTGCTCATTCCATTCTGCACCACTGTCCAAGAGTCGGGACAGCGGTGAATTTTATCTCTATTTAGGGGAGCGGCTCTTGGCGCCGGCATATTTAACATCATTTCTTCTCTTTTGAGCTAGTTCGGTGTGCTCACTATCTGTGAATGAGCAGAGATACCTTTCCTTTTTCCTTTTTCTTCCAGCTCCCCTTTTAAACACGTAACAACTTGTCTTCTTACTGTAAGTAAATACATTTTGACTTCCACAACATTAGAATGAAAAGTTATCATTGAACCAATGAACAGTATTGTAACATGTTAATCACTTATGGCATGGCTAATAAAAATGCTGCCTTAGCAAGAAAACTATATTTCCAAAGGTTCCCAGGCGAACAATTCCCGATGCTGCAACCTTTCGCAGACTTGTGCACCGAACTCGAACGGCAGGGTCTTTGGCACCCCAATAAGGGCGTGATGGTGGCAGATCACATCGCCATGGTGTACGTGTAGAAGAAGACATTTTGGATATGATAGATGACGCACCTTCATTAAGTACTCGAGAAATTTCACGGGAGCTAAAAGTGTCGCAGTGGATGTCTTGGCGAGCTTTAAAAATGAATGTCTTACACCCCTGTCATTTCGAGAGGGTTCAAGGGTTATTGATAGCTGATTATCCTCTGCGCCAACGATTCTGTGAAACTGTAGAAACAATCTTATCAGCGGTTCTCAAAAACTTTTTCTTTTACTGTTACTATTTTGTCTTTGAGTTTTTCCTAAAAGTTGCTGCTTCTTGAAGCCCTCAAAGTATGTCATTTCAGTTAACTGCATAAGTTACCAGTAACTCTGTATACACAGGGTGGAAACTAATTATTGGAATGCGAAATAGTGCATTCGCTTTACTTTCACGTAATGAATTTATGCGAGTATAACGTTACAACCAGATGTGGTGTCAAATCAGTAAAGGTCAATAAAACGTAAATTCCATTTATCATTTGCATTGTTTGTTATGATATCTGGATACTGAAATAAATTGAATAAATTCTTATTTACATTATCTCAATAATTTTTAAAATAATAGTTATTTATTTATTTCTACTTTTTCTGGGTCATTATATCCTACGCATACAGATATTACAATTCCAAACGCATAATGTGACCATAAAACACATAAATTAGTTGTGTATAAATCATTAGAACAAGAACAATGTTATTACCATTACAAGTAATTTTCAATAAAGAGATATCAATTATAAAACAAATTGCACAAGAAAATGGGTACATTTCAAATATAATTGACACTTTCGTTAAAAATTAAGAGTGCAAAAGATCTATCCAAAACATTTACCCAGTTAACACAGAACTGAAATATTTTACAAAAATATCAGAAAAATTAGCTCACACATTACGAAAGGACAAGAAGTACAAAGTAGCTTTTAAAACTAATACCAATGTTCTTAAATGTTTATCTTATAATTAATATTCAACTAACGACATTTTGAAGTCGGGTATTGATAAAGTGAACTGCACATTCTGTAATTCTATTTATATAAGACAAACGCTTAGGAACTTTGACATTAGATACAAAGAACACATTAGATGTTGCAAATATACACATACTGACAAATCAAATTATGCTAATCATTTAATGATAAATAATCACCTCATCACTTCGCAAAGCAACATTTTAAATTTTTTTGATGACAAAGACAAATTAATTCTATTAATTATGGAATTCCAGGAAGTAAGGTTAAATAATGTAAACTTAAATGCCTTATCCCCTGAAAATTGTCGACCTATTCCACTCCGAATTATGTCATTTTATACAATACAAATTTTAAATGCTTTCATTTTTATAATAATATTTAATATTTACTTGTAAGAGTTTTAGAGAATCACCAACACAAATTGTAACTCAATAATTGTATCTTATTCAAAATATGACAGCTATAAGTTATCTGCAATTTCGTGGTCGGAAAGTAAGCACATTCCAACTCTTAAAAAATTATATTTATAAACAATTTATCGTTTTCAAACTGTTAAGTTAGGTTGAAAGTCGCCCCTTATTAAATGACTATGAGCAAAATACATTTTGTATAATAATCTACAGCTTTACAATTTATACTGCTACTAATTAAATAATACTTGAAATACTTTACTAAATTGTGCGTAATGAATTCATTGATTTCCGAAAATTCGATACCTGAACATAACATTTTTATTGAATCCACTAGATAATGAAGATGGGAGTCGGTTGGTTTAAATTTTTTAATAAAAACTGAAAATTTTTAATTGTATTCCACTACCATCAAAATGTCGTTAATTTCAATGAATGAAAGGTGTTAAGAAGGGCACAACTAAGATTTAATATATAAAATAAATGTGAAAGTATTGATTACAAAAAAAAAACGTTTTAAACGAAAGTACAAAATGAACGTGTGCAAAAAAATTGCGTGATGATGACCACAGCATAAATTGTAACAAGTTCTAATGTAAAACTTCCGTTGCATGACCACCGCTTTCTGGTTAGCATGTTGAGTTGTTAATTTGAAAAAATGTATTGTGTGCTCTTTATATTTCTAAGGTTAAACAAAGACCAACAAAATTAAGAACTTGATTAATCACTTGTGAAAGCTGTATAGTTGTTTTCTTATAACTTTATTAACTTCTGTATTTAACGGGATGTCAACTAAAGCAACAGTTTTTATTTTTCTTTTAATTAAATATGAGCAATGCATTCGATTTATTACCATAAAGTAAATAAATCCTGATATACAAAAGGCAATCGTTAGCATGACACTATGTTACTAAGTAACTATTTTAATTAGAATAGACGTCTTGGATTCCTCTAAATGTTTAATGGTTACCAAATTAAATATCAATCTTTATGTGCTAAACAAATCAATAATGTATACAATTAATGTTGTGCATTTACGCAAATAGTATTTTCTTAATCAATATAGAACATCTGCCAGTAAATTAAAACAGATGTGAATATAATACGTCTTCCATCTGTGCTCCTGTGACACCAGGTGTGAAAATTTTAGGCAAATCGCTATAGATAACTTTTTTGTCCCATTTTCCGAAATTTTGGTTTTAAAAGTCAAAAGATCTAATGTTTTGAGGTGGCACGAGTACCATTTTACAACATTAAGTAAGAGCGCCGCCCACACCACTGAGTTATGCCGTGGCACAAATTACCTTTGCGGGCTAAATGCTCTAGTGAATATTTAGCCTGTAACAGGTAAATTTTGCGCCCCACGTTGGTCATTTAAGTCCAGTTACCATATGTTATAACCAAACACCTTTCATTAAATACAACGGAAATAATACTAAGTATCGGTAATACAAGCTTTCAATATACAAAATTCAGGATATAAACAATAAATTGTGAGGATGGATACGTCGGTTTCTAAATTGCCTGAAGGGCCTCTATACGATAGATTACATAAAACAAGCGTGTGCATCCTTCCACATAAATACAAAAAATACACTTTATTTACCTTTAACTAGCATTACGTTACTAAACCAGATTACACTACATCCTCTGGATTAATATGAAATAGACTATTCAACAGCGCCCCAGTTTCGGTTCGATCGAAACTGGCTCTTTGAATTTCTACAGTAACGATCTTCACGTAATATCTCACAGACGATAACTTCCCATTTACAGTTACACAAAATGACCACTGAATTACGACAGTTAATAATCAACCACGTTAACTAATTCTTCATTTGGTCTAACATATATGCACTATTTACAAAGCGTTATTTAGCTTAAGTTACTCGTCCGAAACTTATGATTAAGATACGGTATATTCATTTAAACGACATCTTATTGACGATATATACAAAGTTATATACAGTGAGACCTGGTCTACCAAAGGCTGTGTACAAAAGCACGAAAAAACATAAAGGTTTGGGCACACAAAGGCGAAACGAACCCGCAGTCCATGATACGTTCGAGAAGGACCAGCAAAAGCGGTGCCCTCCCGTATACCACAACTGCCTCCACCAGATCAAAACCAGGATTGAAGACATGCATTCAAAAATTACTAAGTTACGCCATATTCAATTTTAAAATCAACAACCAATCATGAAACACATTTATTCAAATTATAAACGCGGTTGAAACGATATCCCTTTCCGTAAATGATCGAGAGAAATTACGTCATACCTTTGCTTTCACATAGAAACTGCGTGGAAAGCTTTTCAAGCATTCCACGCTTTCCATCCCTTATCTACTATTACAGTGCACATGCACTAAATTTTACTGAGGTCATGTTGTAGTTCAGACAAGTATTGCCCTCTCCTATAATGATTCTCAATTAAAAATAAATCGGTAAGCTGGACTGCAAAGGAATCCTGGCACCTTTCCTCAAATGGATGTTAACAGAAACATAATACGAAAAACAACTTGTAATTTTATCTCTCAGTAACAAATTACGTCTTTAATTTTAAATCTTGGGAAAATTTATATGATATTTAGGATCCTAATTTAAATTAATTCTAACAAATGAATCCATTTCAATTAAATACGAGAAATTCCAATTCCAAATACCATATAAAGCTTTTTATACCAACCATAGCAAAAGAATGTAATTTACTCCTTCCACTTAACTTAACTTAACTTAACAACCTTCATGCCATTCCCTTGCGGGGTAGGCAAAGAATCTCTGCCTCTTATTTATTTTTCATTCACAATCTTTCTCCATGCTTTCCTATCCCGCATACCTCCCTAGCTTCCGCAAGATTCATACATTACCTCTGACATGCCCTTTTATTTTTCAAACTCTTTATCCTTCTTTCCCTTATCATACATTCTACTACATTCATCCAAGTTTTACGCGGCCTACCAGGCACATCCTTACCTCTAACCTCATTCACACATATTTGCTTCGTTAATCTTGCGTTGCGCATTCTCTCAATGTGACCAAACCAACGTAATGTACTACTTTTATATCTTTCCATCATCGTCTTTTTCTCGCCACAGTACGTCATTATGCATTCATTCTTTATCTTGTCCCTTCTCAGGAATCTCATACCCACGGCATTTATTTTTCCTTCATGTTTTTTTTGACATATCCATGTCTCACAGTACTGATGGGACAAACACGCCATTATAAATTTCTCGTTTCGCAGCCAGGCTCATGATTTCGTTTCTCATTATCGTCCACATACTTCCAATCACTTTCCTTCCAGCATTTACCTTTCGTCCAATGTCGCCCTCCATTGTACCATCTGCAGTAACCATTCTACCCAGATATACCAGCTCGTCCACTTGCTCCATAGATTCATCTTGCAGAGTAAATACCCTACTCTACTATCCACCTTCCCGATTGAACACCACATTCTTAGTTCTTTTCACGTTTACTTTCAGGTTAATGCTCTCACAGACTATATCAAACTTCCTCACAGCGGTTTGTAGCTCATTCGCACTGTCACTTTATAAGGCTGTGTCATCTGCATCCAGATGTCGTACATTTATGTCACCAACCATTACACCATTTGTATCGGTACATGCTTATCTAACACATTTATCCATGTATACATTGAACAACCAGGGTGACATCACATAGCCTTGTCGTACTCCTTACTCAATATTAAAGTATTCACTCATAACCTCTTCTGACCCTAACACATGCCCGACTACCGCTGTACTCTGCCCTTATTCCATTTATTAGACCTTTATTTACGCCATATTCATTTAATATTTCCCACAACTTCTCGCTATTCACTCTGTCGTATGTTTTCTTCTTTCCTCTTTACCCTTAAATACATTTCGATCACCTGCTGGAGAGCAATCATCTGATCGATACATCTTCTCCATGGCATGAAGCCATCCTGCACATCCCAAATTTTAGTTTGTGTAGTTTCTCGTACGCTATCAATCAGTATTCTTCCAAATACTTTACCAGGCACGCTGAGTAGACTTATTCCTCTGCAGTTCTTCCAATCACTCTTGTTCTCCTTACCCTAGTACAGTGGTACAATAATCGCGCTCCTCCAATCCCTCGGTACTTTTCCACACATGAGGCATACACTGAATAATTCACACATTCTTCGTATAAACTTTGCACCCCCATACATTTGCATTTCACCAGTGATTTCATCTACGCGTGCTCCCTTGCCGTTTTTCAACGTTACTACTGTTTTCTCTACCTCATTTATCCCAATATCCTTCTCAGTTTCATACAACATTCCATCTACATGCTCCCTATTCAACCGTTCAGTCTTATTTGCCTCACTACCGTACAGCTTTCCGAAATATTCTTGCCAGCATTTCCTCACCGAACTGCCCGTACTGTTTCGTTGCTCATACTCATCACTTCTGCAGCGTTCTGTTTTGGGCCACGTTTTGTATTTTTGATCACTTCCTCTTTACTTGTTCGCACTGCCTCCTTCTCTTTGTTTCTTAATCTGTAAACCCCATACAATCGCTTTTTCTCAGTCTCATTTTTTTCAGCAATCGTTGCCATGTACGCATCTCATTCCACCAAGCACACCTTTTCTGTCCAGCTACAATCGCCCTTCCACATATCCGCACGGCACAATTGACAACACAGTTTTTCAAGCTTATCCATGCACTTTCAACGTCAGTGTCTTTTATTCGTTCGTTCCACATTGCTTCATTCACATTCAACTCTTTACTTACAGCATCTGCGTTTTTAATTCTCACACCATTATCAACTAGTTTGTCTACCCTAATTCTGGACGTTTGTACTACCTCTGTTTTCCTTCTCCAGATCCACTTTTGCTCTAAACACACTCTCGATATAACCAAAAAGTGGTCCGATCCACACTCCGATCCGCGCATTACTTTTGTGTCTTTCACCAGGTTTCTAAGCCGTTCATCATACACTAACAAGTCTATCATACTTTTAGATTCACCTCTTTGCCATGTATACATATGCACATTTTTATGTTCAAACCACGTATTGGATACAAACAGGCTTCTCTCCACACAGATGTTCACCAGGCGTTTACCATTCTCATTAACTCTTTGCTCTCCAAACTTTCCTTAAACGCGTTCAGTACGTTCTCTATGTACACCCATTCATCCGTTCATATCCCCAGTATCATCACTCTTTCGTTTAGCTTACGTACGTTCAACACGTAATCTACTTCATTCCAGAAGTTCCCACGCCACGGGTCTCTGTCTCCATGCACCGATACATAGCACGCAACAAGAAAAATTCTTCGAAACTCCACTTTCATTCTAACCCATATTTCCCCCAATTCGTACTGATTAACACATCTTTTCGCTCTATCACTTACGATCACCCCAACTCCTTTTGTGCCATGCACTTCAGTCTCAACTCCTGACCATAGTGCTAGGCTGCCATCCTCCATCTCTACAGCATCCTTTCCTTTGCGATTTGTCTCCGATACACACAGAATATCAAGGTGTCTTTCTTACATTACATTCGCAATTTCAAATTCTTCACCATGTATACCTCTAACATTCCACGTACCCACTGGCCATTCATTCCTTGCACAGTCGTCAGAAACGGGGCCTATCTGTTTCGACCTTGACCGCCCTTTGTCGTCAGTTCGATCCGAGGCAATTGTATTGTTCTCTTGAGTAATACCATAGCGAGCAGACCGATTACTGCCAAATCGTGACCCGGACGATGCAGCATTCGCTACTAACGGTATTGTCCTACTACCGGACAGTTATTTGTCTACTTGCTCGAAACGTAAGGAAGTAAGAAATAGAAATATAGACAGAGGCAAGAAAGGTATAAATAAAAGAGTGTATACTTACTATATGCACATCTAAATGTACATATATCGATATACATCTCCACTTACATACCCTTCAATCACATCACGATTCAACCAGATTGATCTCTACGCGATTCCTGGCTTTCGCGCCTCTCACCGAACTTGCTGTTATTTATTTGCTACCAAATGATTCAATTATTTTTAACTTAGCTTTCCGAGTTATAGTTGTGTCTTTATTATTTAATTTAATATTTATTTATTAAATCTGTTTTATTATAGTCAGGAACCGTGACCACTTAAACGTTTCCATCCTATAAGTTTCTTTTTTATTCAGTTGAATGGTAACAATAAATAACGATAATTGCCCTGTTAGCTCTCCCGACATTAATGCTTTACTTTTAGTATTAATTAATTAAAATTAAGATCAAACATAGTAATAAAGGTAAAAGTTAGCTAAATATAGTACAAGACGTCTTTACTGAACTGAAATTCCAAATTTTAACATGCAATTAAAAAAACCCTGACATCCTCAAGTAGCAACAACAACTTTTAAAACTAAAATTTCGGAAAACGAGACGAAAATAGTTGTCTATAGCGATTTGCCTAAAATTTTCACATACGGTGACACTTGTACTTGTATCAGTAATGGTGTCTATTTTTGGAGTTTATTGTACGGAACTTTTAAATCTTGTATAGGGTGGTCGGAATTGGACACAGAATAATGGGCCTAGGTGTATGGAGCTCATTTTTAATGAGAAAATCACTGGCGTAAACAGAATTCAGCTACCTTTAATCGTTTGGCTGAATTTAGTCGATTTCTTCTATGTCCCATAACTCCCTTATTATTAAAAATAATTAATGTGGCAAAATCTTCCTCAAAACACTTTTTACGTCGAATCCAATACAATAGACAGTTCTTATACAGGGTTTCTTAAATATGACCGTAAACCACACTTTTTCAAATGGACGGACCACCTTGCATATTCTGCGGTTTTTGAAAAGAGCGTAAAATACCCTAAATTTTGCTGAATACACACACACACACACACACACACGTATATATATATATATATATATATATATATATATATATATATATATATATATATATATATATTAAATATTATTTGCAATATTACATTTTGTACATTAAAATATTATATTAATATGGCAGACATATAGGTTTCCATTGCTAACAAAAGACGGCAGCATGATTTGAAACGACAATTTCTTAGTTATCTGGAAATTTTTATTAGCTCCAAATACGTTTAATTTAAAATAACGAACAAAAAGCAACGATCGTAATAGAAAACCTATGCGAATAACATAACAAGTGGAACTAATTATTACTGATCTAAATATACTTAGATAAATGGTAACAGTAAAACTAATGTAATAAATAGTTATTTGTTTCATTAGTACAAAGAGTTTCAATTTCCGGGAGTAGAAGGAGGTTACTTGACGACGCGAAGAAGTCTGAAAATGCATCTTGTGTACGAATAAAACAATTTTTTTTTCTCCAGCCAGTTTTATCTGTATATTCGGTCATTTATTTGCAATTCACTGTATCTTTGGGAACCCCTTATATCAATATCAGACATTAATAATATTCATTTTATACAAAATGAGTATTATTCTACTTTTTAGTAAAAAAAATTCCCGTGAAGTTTTTAATTAATATTCATTGGATTTTACCTCCATAAATGTAATTCAAATGTGACAGATTTTAATGAAATAATGTGAAGACAGATGGTGCCAACGGCGACAGCAAAGGTCGATATCTGTTCATAGAAGATATCTCAAAACATTACTTTTTGTTCAGTTGCCATGGACACACCAAAGAATCCTGAAATCAGCCACTTTTAGCACGAAATACTGTCACAATATAGCCTCTTATTTAGGCGATTGGAGAAAAAACAATTTATGTTAGTAAATGCTCAAACTATCGCCCATTTCGTTCCAAACAGATTCTACATCTTTTCCTTACCCCATTTGTAGCATTTACTGATTCCAAAGATGACATTTGGTTAAATGCACCTAGCAACGCCTCTTCTAATTCTGCCCTGATTGTATGTGAAATCTCTGATTTTACCCCACAGAAAAAATGAAGGAGCGTTAAATCTGGGGACCGACTGAGCCATTGGATTTACCCTTGATTCTCTACCTATCTTCCTCCAAACCACCCGTTTAGATAATTGCTGGTGATTTCCGCACAATGCGTTGGTGCCCCGTAGCGTTAGAAAAATACTCTTTGTAATAAAGAATAATAATAGTTGGTAATAGTTTGTAATGGTGCAATAAAGGTGGGAGCTAATTTAAGCAGAACAAAATGTTGACGACTGTGGTTAGTTCTTTCCCAAACCGTTTCTCCAACTGCGAATTCGACATGTGAACGACGCGAATTATAAACTTTCTGGTTACGGTGGTAAGCTGATACAGGTTTTTGTTTATATCTTATACGCTAGATCGGGTTCAAGCGTAGTACTTTAGTGCAGTGCAGTTGCACGAAATTCACGACAGTGATGTAGAAATCCTAAATCCTTTTACAAATGGAAGTCAAAGTCTTGATGCTAGGAATAATTTGTAGTGCAAATTTCTTTGTATCAAGCTTAATTGATGAATTTCTAAGGATTTAGGCATTGCAGAAAATTTATCCCTAAGCGAAATGTACAGAGACTAATGTTAAATTACCACATGACCCCAATTTGTCTGATTACTAATTTGTTTATTTCATATTAGTAGCATCGTAATCTGGTGCAAAAAAAGTAACCAACTGATGGCGCCAAATGTCTACAAACCGTTTTTTAATTAAATAAATGATTCGTTTTAGTTTTTAATTATTTTGTTAATCATTCGAATATTATCTGTTAAATTAACAGTCATTAAACAAAAGTTTTTGAAACGATATCAATGTAGGTTAGAAATATTTTTAGGTTATATACTTATTCATGTTGGCTATTAGAATTTAAGCTGTTTAGAAGTGGTATTTGCAAAGGACTAGGACGCTTTATGGCCCACTATCGCAGTGGAAACTTCGAACATCATTTGTAAAAAATGCTAAATTGTGTGAAAACTAATTTACAATGCTTGTCTAATCGATTGGTCCGGCCCTGGCTAGTGACAGGAAAGTTTGAAGGTGAAAATAGTGCTCAGTTAAATATAAATACATTGAGATACAGCGAAACTAAATTCAAGCAGAAATTAAAGTGACGTAAAAAAAGGTGAATAGTGGTAGTTTAAATAACAGATAAAGGTATAGTTAGTGAGTAAAAAGATTAAAACAGACCGCGATGTAAATGAACACTGATAAGAGGTGTCAGCTGACGGAATGAGCGCATGAGCGAAAAAGTCGGCGGACAAGTTTAAATGATACTAAACCTTGCGTATTTCAAAATAACCCAGCGAGAAAAAATAAAACCAATATTAATGGAAATAAGGGACTGGAACAAAAAGATGGAGATATTAAAAAGTACAAAAAAATTAAAAGGAACAGAAGTATACATAGAGTAAGATTTCACGAAAGATATGCAGGGACAGCGAAGAGACCAGGTGAAATATATGAATCAGTATAGAGGCAAAGGAGACCATGCAGCACTACCTTATAATAAGTTCATGATAAGTGGGGAAACGATGATTTTAGAAAAAAATACATCAAGTAGACAGAAGTACAAAGAAACAGTACAAAAGCTTGGAGATGAAGAAATACACCCGGAGATTATAAATGTAAAACAAGGAAGAAAAAGAGGAAGAAAAAAACCACAAAAAAGGGAAGAACAACGAGCCAAAGATCCCCTGAGAGCAACGAGGAGGAGACACTAAGAGAAAGGATAATGAAAATTACAAAAACAGGACGGTATACAAAAAAACTAATAGGGAGCGAGGAGGGAATTTGGACACGACAAAACGAAGCATGAAGTATAATCTAAATGGAAAAAAGGCAAAGGACGAAAAAGACGAACCTAAACATACCGAAACATGTAAATTATCAACAGAAAGGAGAAGAAAGGATAAAAGTAGAAAGAAACAGAAAGAAAAAATAGGAGAAACAAAAGAAGTGGTAATAGGAACATAGAACATAACAACACTAACAGGAAAATAATTAGATGTAACAGAAGAAATGGACGAATACGGAATTGGGATACTAGGAATAAGCAAAACTAAGAAGAAAGGAATAGGGATAATAAAACTGACAAATACTCTCTACATGTGTTACTCAGGGGCAAAAATGGAAGAAAGGGCAAAGGGAGGAGTGGGAATTATTTTAAATGCAGAAATAAAACAAAAGTCCTGAAAATGGAAGCAATAAATTCAAGAATGATAATCTTACACCTGTAAATAGAAGAAAGAATAGCATTTATACAAGTATCCGTGCCAATAGAAGGAAGTGAAGAAGGGAAAATGGAAGAATTCTATAACTAATTACAGCAAAAAACAGATGAAGCGAGATAGGACACCGATAACATAACAATAATTGGAGACTGGAACTCCAGAGTAGGAAGAGATGTGAATAGAGATCTGGGATGTATGGCCAGTTTTGGAGAGGAAACTATCAATAGAAATGAAATAAAAATGCTAGAATTCTGCCAGATAAATGACATTTTGATAGAAAATACTTTTTGGAAACAAGAACTAGAAGATACATTTGTGGCAGAGGAGATACAGGCCAAAAGTATCATAAACTATATAAATTTCATACCAGGTTTAAGGCATATTATACAAGAAATCTTATTAGAGAAGAGGGCAGAACTAGCAACGAATCATAGATTAGTAAGAGCGACATGGAAAATACAGAAGCAAAAGACAGAAAATGTAATAAAATTTAGAAAGGAGTATAAGTAAGCTAAAAGAAGAAAAAGATAGAATAACGTACCAAGCAGAGACAGATGAAGAGTTTTACAAACGAATGGACTATGGAACAAAGATCATTTAAAGAAGTAATATATACAAAGGCAGTAAAGATCTGTGGAATAACAAAACTGAATAATAATAGGAAAGTAACAAATTGGTGTAATGAACAAGTAAGAGAAGAAATGCGGGAAAGTAAAAAGGCCTGGAAGAAATACGTACAGACTGGACAACAACAGCACAGAGAGGAATATATAAATAGAAGAAATAAGGCAAAACAGACAGTAAAGGAAGCTAAACATAACATTTGGGAACATTTTGTAAGAGAGATAAACGAAACATATAAAGATAATAATAGGCTTTTCTGGACCAAGATAATAAATATGAGAGGAAGTCAGCAAAAAGAAATAAGACAACCACATTACAACAGACAAAAAAGGAATACTAGAAATATGGAACGACTACATTGAGCAGAAGTTTAAAAAGAAAGGAGACAATGAAGAAAAGAAATAGACTAGTGAAAAGGAGGAGTGAAGAGGAGAAACAGAACATTTTGAAGGTATAACAAGAGAGGAAATGAAAAACTCACTGAAAAAGATAAAAACTGGGAAAGGAAACGGCGAAGTCAAAATAGACCCAGAAATGGTAAAACGGATGGGAGAAAAGGGTAAAGAATGGCTACGGAAAATATGTAAGGAAGCATGGAGACTTAAGAAAATCCCCAAGGACTAGAAACAAAATCTGATAATCCCAATATATAAGGGGATCAGACGACAAGCGGTAATTACAGAGGCATACGTCTCCCTCGGTATGCTTTAAATTATATTTTGCAGCAGAGAAACTTAGAAATAGAAAATACATAAGAGCAGCCTTTGACATAATCGGGAGAGAAAAAATATGGAAATGCCTTGAGGAACTGGAAGTGACAAGGGATTTAATAGAGGCCATCTGAAGTATATACAAGGAAGTTAGAGGAAAAATTCAACTAACTGGACAGAGATCAGAGGACTTCAAAATGGAAAGCGGCATAAAACAGGGCGACAGCCTAAGTCCTCTTCTGTTCATAATAATAATGGATAAAGTAATAAAGAACCTAAAAGAAAAAACAGGAGGATTGGACACAATAGTAGGGTATAGGAATTTGAAACCAGTTAAGGTGAAAAGTCTAATGTACGCGAAGAACATAGTCATAATGGCAGAAACGGATAATAAAATGCAAAAACAGTCAACATATGGGTAGACGAAATGGAGAAAATGAAAATGTAAGTCAACATTAAGAAAAGCAAACCAATGATAGTGAATCGAAACCAGGAGAAGGGACAAAATAGAGAAATAAAGTGCAAAGGCAGTAACATGGAAAGGGTTTCAACGTTAGATTATTTGGAAACAATAATAACACAGGATGGAAGATTGGAAGCAGAACTGAGGAACAGGAACAGGATCTACTATGCATTGCATAGAACGATATTAGGAAAAAAGGAGATAGATATGAAGGTAAAGCGAATGGTACATAACGCGGTAACAATACCAGTAGTATTGTACGCAAGTGAAAACTGGACAATACAAACGAAACATGAGAGTATAATAACGGCCACTGAAATGAGACAACTGGGAAGGATAGTGGATAAGACAAAGTTTGATGGAGTACGAAACGAGGAAATTATAGAAATACTTCAACAAGAATCAATACTGAAGAAAATGAAAAAGAGACGTATGGACATATACAACGAATGAAACCATAGAGAATGTGCAGAAAAGTTTTCGAAGCAGGAAGCTGGAGGAAGGCTAAGGAAGAAATTAATAAGTCAAATCACTGAGGTGGGAAAGGCAAGAGGAAAGACGCTAAATGAAATGAAAAGTTTAGCAAGAGATAGAAAGGAATGGAAGAAATGGACTAAGGAGGACTGGGACGTATAAATCCGACATTGGAAGGTATAAGGATTAGGGAGAAGAAGAAAAAGTCTGACGGTTATTTACATAGGTCCTTAAAATTGGTTAATTTGGATTTATGTTAAGCAGTTACTTTAACTTTTACTTGTAAATCTACGAAAATTAACTCTACTATTTTTTAAATAAAGAGTACGTGTATAATTTGGCTGTTATGTATTATTTCAAAAGGTAAAACAGTATCTGTTAGTAACACGAGAAATTGGGTGACTTTGATATTTCTACAAGTTTATGATTATTCTTTTATTACCATTTGTGTAAGTTTACTTGCATAACATCTGTTATAACGTGGTTTAGGTAAAATGAAGACCATGTATTTCAAAGCACAGAATATATAACCCGCTATTAAACAGGCAACAGAGAATATAAGTTAAGTATATTGACAAATATTTAGTTAAAGGAAAATAAAATACATACTCTAGCAAGCATAAACGCACAAGGTTCCCTAATGTTAATTTTAATTTAGAGGGTAACTATTCCAAGTAGGCCTGAAACATTTCTCATTGCTATAATTTTACCAATTTAGAAGAAAAGTAGAAAAAAATATCACATAACTTTGTAATTAGTGAATAACGCTTAAATTTACGGTGAAAACTAGCAAGTTTCCACAATAAAGGCTCCTTTATTTAATACAACAAAAACTAATGGTTATGGTGAGGACGTCGAGTCAATTTCTTACCTAAGGGTTTTATTAATACCTCACACATATATTGTATCCAAAAAAAAAATACTATTTGATGTTCAATTAACTTAACAACTAAAAAAAACTGGCTTTGATGTGAACATTTATCCTAAATGCTTGAATTTCTAAAATTACTAACATAATAGTAAAGCCGTAAAAGTTTTAGATTAAGTACAAAGTTTAAGCGAACATTTCGATTCTCCGTGTATGTTGCACACGGCCAATAAAAATTCTCGAAACCAGATAGAGTGCAGAAAACAAATTGATAACGGCATCAACCTTTTCACAAGCAAAATGTTTAACTTGATTTAAGGCTTTAATGCTTGATCCTAATAATGAAGGAAACTTTTTCTGCGAATGACTACTTAAAGTAAATTGCTAAAAGATGTGAATTATTTAATTCTTAATATTGATATAATCAGCTGAAGCGACAAAAAATTAAATCTTTCAACTTGTTCATTTTTCCCTTTACGGTGCTAATTCATTAATTAGTACTTTCCGGTTTATTTTTAGGTCAGAAAATCTCATTTTGTCGGACCGAGCCCGAAAATTATTGTGATGGTCCGGTAAAAGCTTTTATTTCTTACTGTACTGTAATATTAGGTTTTACGGTAGAGTGTAGTCGACAGTAAAACACATTTTTACGGTAGGGTAGGATTTTTACGGAACTCAATTCATAGCTGGCTTTATAAGAAACATTTATTTATTAACTATAACAATTTATCAAAAATAAACCAAGTTATAACCCTCAATTAGAACTAAGAATATTTTGGAATCTGAAAATTAATATTAATTATGCAATTTTCGTTATCATTAACTTGCAGTGGATACATTTCTTCGAGACGTATTGTTGAGGCTTAGGCATTATTATTGATAATTTGTGTTGCAGACATTGCCTCCTGCTGGTACAGTTTTTGAAGAGGGATCTTAACCACGATAATTATCCATTCTTGCTTGACGCAGGTTTGAATAAATGCATTTTTGGTTTTTCTTAATTTTGAGTGAGTTTCAGTATGAAATAAAGTACGTTACGTTACTCGTCCGGTGCACGGATATTACGTACTCATTACGCAAACAAATTCGGACTCGGCTTCGCCTCGTCCGAATTAATTACTTATTCCTCCGTAACGTCCAGACTTATAACGTAAATAACTATTACAGGACTCATTTTTATTTACTTTCGGGGGACCTATCTTTAATGAAAAAATAATTAAATAGTTAGTCTAAGATAGCGTTCAATTGATTTCCATAATAACCGAGTTTCGTATCATTTGAAAGCATGAATAACTTGACATATTTTGACGTTTAGTTAAAAACGTGACATTTATTATAAAATGGATATTCAAAATGATGAATTTGATTGCGAATTGATGGAAGATGAAATTATTAAGGCGGCTAACAAAGCAATGTTTCATTTCAGTAAGCATTTGTGAAAACGTGTTACTGGCATATTTGTCAGAAAAATCAGAAAGGCTGAAATCGTCTTCGTTGTAGAGGTTAACAGCGTTTATGAAAAAAAAATCCGTACGGTATAACGCAAAGAAGTCGAGAGTACTTAAAGAGGATATCGACAATTTCTTAGTAGAAGCTTTAGTCGAACAATATCCAATGAATAAAGTTTTTTTAATTATAGGTTATACTGGAGCATGTCGACGAGAAGAAATCACTAATATAATAGGCCGGGGAAAAAGTATTTTCGCATATAGTGTGTATAAACTTGTAATAAAATTTCTTTGGCTGTACTATTTGTATCTGGCTGGTTTTGATGACATTAAAAAGGTTACATTTAAAAAAAAACAAGTTAGTAAACTGTTGCTTACAGCTATTTTTCATTTGTTTTTCTTTCTGTCAAAATGAGTGAATCTAATGAAGAAATTCGAAACATTTTAAAATTTTACTAAAAAAAAAGGAACAAATGCAACGCAAGTCGCGAAAAAAATTTGTGACGTTTATGGACCTAATGCAGTGCCAGAAAGGATAGCACAAAGTTGGTTTAAGCGTTTTCAAACCGATAATTTTGATGTCAAAGATGTACCTCGCTCTGGTCGCCCTGATACGCCATTTTTGAAAAAGTGGAGCAAGATCAGCATATCAATACCTACGATGTAGCTGAAGAACTGGAAATTGACCACAAAACAGTTTTGACTCATTTGAAAAAAGCTGGGTACCCAAAAAAGCTCGATATTTGGGTGCCACACGAGCTCACTGAAAGAAACTTAATGAACCGTGTACCTATTTGCGATTCCTTATGGAGACGTAATGAAACCGAAAAGAGATTGATAACTGGTGATAAAAAGTGGATCACGTACGACAAGAACGTGCAAAAAAGGTCGTGGTCAAAGGTCGGTCAGGCTTCACAGACTGTGGCAAAGCAGTTAACTTAATAAGGTGATGCCGTGTGTGTGGTGGGATTGGAAGGGCATTGTTCGTTATGAGCTTTTACCGCCGGGAAGAATTTTTGATTCGGATCTCTACTGCCAACAACTGATGAGATTAAAGCAAGAAGTTGAAAGAAAGCATCAATAGAAAGGGTGTGGTTTTTCATCACGATAACACTAGACCACACTAATCATTAGCCACTAAGCAAAAATTAAGAGAGTTTGGCTGGGATGTGTTATTGCATCCGCCATATAGCCCTGACCTTGCACCTTCAGATTTTTACCTGTTTCGGTCTCTTTAGAATTCTTTAGGCAGTGTCAAGTTAACATCATGAGAGTACCGCCAAAACTACTTCGCATTTTTTTAATCAGAAGTCCCAAAATTTCTACAGCAACGGGATCATATCACTACCTACAAGATGGCAAAAAATCATCGAACAAAATGGCACATACATACTATAATTAAATGTAAATAAACTTTGAAAAAAAATGTCTTGAGTTTTCATATAAAACGCCAAGAAACTATTTCTCCAACCTAATATTAATGGGCGACATAGAAGATACAAAAAATACACTTTTGATTAAAATCCCAAACACCAAAAACAAAAAATTCAAGATAATTCATTACTAATGAGGAGAAAGAGCTAAATTTCCATAGGAAAAATATACAGCGCTACGCCCGACGAACGTTCACGTCGACGACTCTTGATTGATTACAATAAAGCAAAATGTAATAAACAACCTGTACACTGTAGGTAACGCTCCTTCCAAAATAGCTATATTTTTGAGATCTCCAAAGCCAAAGGACTACACAAGGCATTGTTTTAGGTATAGTTCGGCGATTTTGCTAGCTAATGACATCATAAACTCAAAACGACATGGTGGTTGGAGTTCATCTCAAGTTGCTGAAGGCTATACTGATTATTCAGTTCAGAATAAGATTTATATAGCTAACAGAATTCAAAAAGGAGGTCAAAAAAAAATTATCTCTGAGACTCATTATAATGTAAGCAGTTCGAAAAACCTCACGTCAACGAATAATTTTGATATAGTTACCGTGATTACAGGTAGGTAATGCTAATAATTGTACGTTTCATATAACTATTCAAAAATAATGTTTATATTTGTAAATCAAAATTTACGATTGTTACAAAAATTGTTAATAAAGAGTTCTTGTTACACAAATGTAAATGAATAATATGATGTTTACGGTATAACACTGCCTGTTTTAAAAAAATATTGTACGTAATACATCCCAAAAGTGCTTTTACTGTACTCCAGGCTTCCAAGACTCGCCTGCGCCTCTCCCTGGTATTTGCCTATTCGTCCTGTAAAAGACCACTTTCGGGGCTTGTTACATAAACTACTAAAGTACAGCCGTCATAAAGTAGCGACAAAATTGAAAAAAAAAAACGGGCGACAGCAGCGACACGACACTACCCCGCGAAATAGAAAAGAAATTTATGAACACGCGTCACAGTCATTATTCCTTGACATATTTTGCTTTTATATATATATATATATATATATATATATATATATATATATAAGGGTGTACCATAAGTATAGGGACACAGCATAACTACAACTTCCTTAGGTCAAATGGGATCGATTAAACCAAACAATCCTTATAAATTAATGTGCTTCCTGAAGAAGTTACAACTCTTTAAAGTGATAAAAAATACTTTTAACACTGGGTATATGTCAGAAATGACATGACCATGCCTAGCTAAGAATTCACATATCCACTTCGGAGGAATATGAATATTCCCAGTTTATGCGCCATACTGCATATTGTAGAGGGCGCTGTCGACAGATTTTTTTCGTATGTCATATTTTTCTTATGATCAACACTTTTGTTTCTGAGGGTAAAGTTTACGATGGAGAAACTAATTTTACACAAAGAAGGTATACTTGTTTCATATCCACAAAAAGTACCGTTTTAAAAAAAAACGCACCTAAACGTTTTAAGGCACCAATTTAAAGCTTTTCACGAAATACGATTGTACCAAGTGTTACCACTAATATTAATGCACTTTCTAATAAAAATTAAATTGAAAGTAGGTGTTAGATTTTATTGGCTATTTACAAAAGATTCTCGAAATAGGCGCCACTAGCTTCAATGCAGTTTTGACAATGTTTAGCTAAATTTTGTCTAACACGGAAGAATGACAGCATTATTTCTAATCTCATTTCCAGCTTCTCGAATTTTTCTTGACAATTCCATTCCATTGCCGTTTGATTGTTTATAAACAATGGATTTCACATGACCCCGTATGAAAAAATCTAGCTATACTGGGATTGTCTTCACTCCACGAGAATTGCGGGTATTAATTATGCCTCGACAGGTAAAGGTCATTATTTTGTTTATTACACAACCACTGACAAGAATTGGAAGTGGGAAATCAATCAGCTACTGTACATTTAAATGGTGACACGGATGCAGAAGTTGTGTGTATGGACACCCGGGATACAGCTGTAATTTCAGATAACTGTCGAATACTGATTTCAGAATTTATTTCAACTCGACGTAAAATATCTTCTTACTCCACAACGCGTAGAGAACTTGGATGTCCTGCATGGTATCTCGACTTAAAGCTCCCATGTTCTTTTAATCGTTGGAATAAAGTTTGAAATAATTTTCTCTGTTGGGTTGCCGACGAATTGGATAGAATTCATTATACCTTCTTGCTGCAGCTCCTGCATTAAATTGCTCTTGGGAATAAGTCGCGACCTTATCGGCCATCTCAGAGTTAGAAAATACATTGTTATGTGGCATGTTACAATAAAAAAAGAAAAGGTATTCAGAGCGGAAACAAGACAATTGAACGGAAACTATATAGTCGACAATAACTCAGTAGAACAACAATAAAATGGTTTAATGTAAAATAACTGAAAGATTGCAACTTGAAAATAATGTAACAAATGCATTAATATTAGTGTGACAATCGGTAACTTGATACAATCGTATTTCGTGAAAAGTTTTAAATTAGTGAATTAAAATGCCTAGGTGCGTTTTTCTTGAAAACGGTACATTCTGTGCATATGAAACAAGTACACCTCTTTTATGTCAAATTAGTTTCTCCATCATAAACTTTACCCGCAGAAACGAAAGTGTTGGTCATAAGAAAAATACCACAGAAACATACGAAAAAATATCTGTCGACGGCGTCCTCTGCAATATGCAGTATGACTCATAAACTGAATATGTTCATCTTCATCCGAAGTGGATGTGTTCCAATTTTCAGCTTGTTACATCATGTCATTTCTGAAATATAGCCAATGTTAGACGTGTTTTTTATCACTTTAAGGAGCCGTAACTTCTTCAGGAAGCACATTTGCACTAAGGATGTTTGGTAGTTCCTCTCTTAAATATAAGTTGAAAAAACAAATTTCAACTCAAAAAATGGCTTTTCGTTTAAAAGGTACAGGATGTCAAAGTTTAAAGAAATATAACAGTTTTTGGTTATAACTCGTGTATATTTAAACCGATTTGGATGAAAGGTGGCACGAATAATAAACAACTAAATCTTTAATTTGGCCATTTAAGATTTTCTAGATGTCTACCAGTGGTGAAGATGTTCAGGGTTGTCGCCACTTTTCCTTCATATCTTTTACGCCACTGCATTTTTTTTCAAATCTAAAAGTCTTTTTTAATTTTAAATTTAATTTAGAAAAATTTTGATTTTACAGAGGTATTTTAGATATTTTACAGTTTTACATTTGAATTATTTAAAATAATTCATTTTAACAAAATCGGTCTATCACTGATAAGTTTGATAGTTTTTTATAGCCATATTTATTATCATCAAGACATTTTGGCTCGTTGTGTATCGGTCCCGTGTTATTTTCGTTTTTTTATTATGGACAACTATACACCTGATAAATTAACAGATATGCATTTTATTTATGGTGCTGCAAATGGGAACAGTAGAGAAACCCCTCGTGTTATTTAAATAAAACTGTCATACTTCTTTAAACTTTGCCACCCCGTACCTTTTAAATTAAAAGTCAATTTAATTTCAAATTAATTTTTCCAACTTATATTTAAAAGAGGAACTACCCCCCTCTAAGTTTGCCCCAATATCACTGAAACACCCTATATATATATATATATATATATATACTGTAACGATATAAACGGGTGGTAGAACGGGATTACAGATAAAGTTGGCCTTTTTGCCCCGACTAGTCAGCGTATGGGAGTGGGTATGATGTTGATAAATTTTGCACATCCAGAATAGTAAATCGTACGTAACAAAGTAGGGGATGAAGACGTAATCAGATCGGTTTAGGGCGCCAGAATGTTTGGTAGTCAAAACAAGGGACGTCGTGCCAAAATTACGAGTACATAGCGTGTCTAAACATACAAAAAATACGCTTACCTATCCGCAATCAATCCCAGGTGTACTGGACAAAAACTCCGCAAACCACCTGAAATAGGGATTCAAAATAGCACTACACGCCTGACAAATAAAAGCGTGTTAATCACTCAATAATGTTACGTTACTACACCTCAGTGTAAATAATTAGGCATTATATAATAATCAAAACAAAACAAAAAAGTCACCTTTGTTGAATGCACTCTAAATGAATTAATAATCAACTAGAAGTAGAATAAAACACTGAATAACATGAACGCTATTACTCAATTAAAAAAAAACTGTCACTTCGTTACGTTAAAACTTAAGCTCCTAAATTACCGGTAAACTTGCAATTTGCAAAAAAAACTTTTATGTAACACAAAAGGGTTTTCACAGAATTAAAACAATTTTATAAAACCTAAATAAAGCTGTAATAAGATAAGAAAACAATATACATGTAAACATACGATAATGCCAATATAAAAAAATAACAAATGCTTAATTGGCGACGGAAGGTCTGGCCAGAATTCTGCGTTACGCCGTACTAAAATTGTTTAACATAAACATTTCGTGGATTATTTACCCACTACTTCAGGGTCAATTTCCCTTTAATATTAAGATGAAGGGTGTGAAGGCGAAGCGTCAGAATTATGATTAATTACAATAAATAAACCAACGCAACAACATAATTTAAAAGATATACGACTCCGCTTTCAAACCTTCGTTAACAAAACAAATAATTCGAAGTACACACACAAGAAATCTCTTAAATACTCAATAAAACACAATGTTATACTACCTTACTGTCTAAATGGGCACCTCTTCTGTGTTACAAAAATCGAAAATGAACCAGGTGATCGATTACTGCTACTACGGATACGGAATCTCCCTAGTCTGACACAAGATGATGAGTGATAAGGTTGACTATTTGTTTTTGTACTCAAACGATTCCTTGATTGAATCTCGGTAAAATGTTACTGCATTAATTAAAAAACTTCTTTTAAAATAGTTAATTGTGCGCTCATCTTGCTCGATAATTTTATCTTTAAATGGTTTCTTTCGCTACCAATCCAAAAGATTATTAACTTTATTTAAATAACTATAATTTTAGTATTCTGCGAAAGTTTCTTTGTACTTCAACACGCCCTGCACGGCAATTAAGTGGCACTTCAAGAACGTTAATTTAATAAATCCGCAAAAGCGACATAAATCAATGAGGTCACAGAAGCACTAATATAACATGACGGTGATCTCCAGGTAACTTGATTATGTAAAATCGAAATCCACACTAGGTCTAGTGTTTTGGTGATTGAACAATTTCACTTATAATCCCTTCACAGGTTTTCTTCAAAAAGTAGACAACTACCCTCACAACACAAAAGTTCGTTCGTTAAACACCAAAAGGTCCAATATATCAGCATTCTAATCAACCCCTTAATCCGTAACAACAAACGTCACCGTACTACTACTCGGGAGCGCTGTCAGTTTCAGAATCCCAAATTATTACGAAAAATCCATCTTGGATTTTTGAATCCCACCACTCACAAAAAAATCTCATTTAATTTAGTTCCACCACTTAAGAAACGGAAGGAGAAGATTTGATACCCCCTACACACAAACTTCGTTTTCAACCGTAAGGACTCGATAATTTCCAAATTCCAAACGTCAGCAGAATCAACGTAAAAAGTATCTCTGTATTTTCATTTAAGTTCAAGCAGTTAGTCCCACATTCTATCTTTATGACTCAAAACCAACATACTCAATATTAATCTGAACCACTGCAATTAACCGACTTCTTGTCGCCAGAACGATATCAAATACATTTACATCTACACTCTTTCTTTAAGTTACTTAATTTTACAAAACTTTCTATTAAATTTTAAGGAAATCAAACATTATTTAAACTTATATACGACTATATACAAATAATACGTTACTCACATTCAATAATCGGGGAATAATAATGAAAACAATCTCTCCAAATTTAAATATATTATTACGAAAAAAACTCAATAAATTTAGCAACCAATTACCGACGATTTCAACCCTAATTCCTATCATAGTTAATTCCTTAAATTACGGAATAGTAATTCACAAACAAAAAAAAAGACTTAAGCTCGAAACACACCATCCTTAAAGGTCGCGACACACGTAAAATAAATTTATCCATGAAGCTCAACTCAACAGCAAAAATTTGACGATAAATTGCTAGAAAATCGTAATCCTATCACAATACAGAGCGTAAATTAAGCATGGATTTATTTGAATACGGCCAATGATAGAATTCAAAAATTTGGTATAGAAGTAAAATATACGGTTTTCTACTAGTATTCGTGGTTCCAATTTTTTTATCGATCGTTATGACTGCAGCACGACCACCTTGATTCTTTTTTTAAATTGAAATGGGGGTAGGAAGTACCATCATTAGAAAGCTGTTTCTGTGTAGAATCAAACGATGTAGCACTTGATCTGGAAGTTTTGAAAAATAACTTCACCATACCAAATTAAACTTTGAGAATATTACTTTGAACGGCTTGCTAGATATGCTAAAAAACTAGTTGGCGGTGAATGCTTTTTGTTTTTCAACTTTAAACAGTACATTACATTTATGAAGAATACCCATTTAACCATTGTATAAGAATTTTCCAGGTGCGAAACCAAAATTATGCTATCATATGCAGATTGGCAGTGTTCAAAACCTAACAAAATCGGGCCACCCAACAACAGTTACTAATAATGAAAATGCATTAAATGTAATGTTGGAGGTTGTTAACAATCCAAAAACTTCCCTAAAACAGCTAGCTGCAAATCACGATATGTGCAAGCAATCCTCATTTAAAATTTTGAAGAACCAAAAATGTCATTCCTATAAAGTTCGACTAGTGCAAGAACTAAATGAAGACGATTTGGATCGACGACTGCAGTTTTGCGAAATAATAATGGATCGCATGAATCACGATCCAAATTTTGTGAACAACATTGTATTCACTGATGAGGTTACGTTTTACTTACATGGTGAGGTGAATAGACAAAACTGTAAGTATTGGTCAGATACCAATCCCCGGTGGATGGAAGAATCGCATACGCAATTTCCAAAAAAAATTAACATTTGGGCATGTATGTAATAGTAAGCAGAACATTTTTCAAAATACTAAATACTTCCCTCATCCTAATTACAGGTATTACTGGTAGGAATGTCATGGGACCATTATTTATGGAATACACTCTAATTTCAGCGAGATATTTACGATTGTTATAAAATGAGATTATCCCTGTCCTCACAAGATTGTACCCAAATCAAAACTTTTCTAACGCAATAAGAGATGGAATTTGGTTTCAACAGGAAGGATCCCCTCCTCTTTATTTTCGTTTAAATACTGTTTTCCCCAAAGATGGATTAAACGACGAGGACATATTGAATGGCCTGCGCGATTTCCGGATTTAACTCCTCCAGATTTTTTCTTGCGGGGGTACGACAAGTCGTGTATACATTAACAAACCAGGCAACATAGTTGAATTAGTTCAAAGTATTTCACAGGAAGTGATTTCATTGTCCATGCAGTTCGGGGATTTGTAAATCAGATCTATCACTGCCAAGAAGTGAATGGGGAGGAATTTGAACATCTTTTGTAAACATCTGCTAGTTTTTTAAAATTAAATGTTGTTTTAGTTATTACTAGTCAGTATGACATTGTTGCTAGTTACTCGTATGTTGTTCATTGTTTGAAATTTTATAACAAATATTTGTTTACTCTCAACATCAAGATGGTTTCGCTCCTTCTTCTTCATTCTTATACAATGGGTAAATGGGTATTCTTCATAAATGTACTGTTTAAAGTTGACAAACAAAACAATGCATTGACCGCCAACAAAATTTTTAGCATATCTAGTAAGCCGTAGAAAATAATATTTGATATAGTGAAGTTATTTTTCAAAACTGCCATATCAAGTGCTACATCGTTGGATTCTACACAAAAACAGCTTTATAATGATGGTTTCGACCACCATTTCAATTTAAAAAAATAATCAAGTTGTCCGTACTGCAGTCATAACGATCGATAAAAAAATTGGAACCACGAATATTAGTAGAAAACCGTATGTTTTACTTCTATACCAAATTTCAGAGTTCTGTCTATGGCCATATTCATATAACACCACCGTTTGCATACTTAATTTACACCCTGTATATACATACATATATAGTGCGGGCTAAATTCCTGGTTTCTGTGGCTCTAGTAGTACTTCAGCGTACGGAGCAGGTTGTATTAAACCGAAAAAAGATCAAATGGTAAGTCACAACTTGTATGTGCCAAGCAAGGCGTTTTTGCATCAAACCAATTACGATCCCTACAGTTGAACTTTCTAACGCATTGCTTGAGACAAATTCATCACCCGAACGATCATTGAATTTATATAGTAGATCTGAGCTGATTCCACAATTGCTCTAACACGGATCAGTGAGTGTCATAGAGCAGCACAAATTCAGTAAACTCACAAAGAGTGCATAGGATGCCATAAAATCATCCGATAATCCAAGTGATTTAGCTTTATGCGGAGTTAGTAGTAACGGCTTACATTTCCGCTTACGGAGGGAGAGGCCTACTGGGTTGATAAACAAAAGGTATTAAAAATCAAACCAGAATATTGATATAGTAAACTCGTTGAACTTTCAAAAAGGAAAAAATGTAATCTAAGGGTTATATGGGACGTATTCAGTAAATGATAAGTTTTTTTTTCACGATTGAGCTTTTTCGTTTATTTACCATACCTAGCTGTTTCCTAGACAGTAAGATATGTTTACTGGTTGCGAGGCCCACTCGTCGGTAAGATTTTACTTACCAACGTAAAATTATATATACTACCTATATTTCACAAGAATAAGAACAAAAAATTTAGATATTTCTATTTAAAACGTCACTTTTTACTTTTCGTTTATTTAGTAGAAGTTAAATAATTTCAGTTGTGGTAAATTTAATACAATCGTGCAAAAAACAGTACGAGCATCACGAACATTAAGGGTTGTACCGGTCCCCGTCCAAATTGGAGGCTGAGCGATAGCCGTCGACCGGTAATCGTCCCTAACTGTTCTTAATACTCAACATAGTATATTAGCTCACACATATTATGGAGTTTGTAAATATATTCATAACTGTAGAAATAGTAATACTAAACTGATTGATAAATTAAAGATATTAGAATTAGATACCATTACTAAAAGGTTAACTAATATATCATAACACGAACACAACGTAAATGACACAACAGCATTACAGGACCAAAAGTGGGTTCATGTTTCTAGTAATCTGAGTTTTCTCAATCCATCTATTGGCGCATTCGTACTCATAAAGGTCGCGGTCGGTTACAAAAATCCCTTTTATACTCTTACCGCCTGAACATACTTAAAATTATAGTAAACAAAAATAAACACAAACATTTACATGCAGGTTTGTACTCAATCAGAGTTATGTAGTTTAACAGAGAACTATAGGCTTATCAATGATAACCAACCAATTAGTAGCATGGTCAATCAAGATCGCGTATTTTTTCCATAGTGGTATATTATGGGGGGGGGGCATTTGAATACAAGAATGAGAGACAGGAAATCCAACCAGACAGGAAAACGTAACTTTATTTGTGCACAAAAGCGATTCATTTGGACTTAGTCGGAGATTTAATCTCAGTAGGTTTTTGAAATACATTAAAGAGATATGCTTCGTGTCGACGAGGGATGTGCAAATTAATATTATCTGGTAACGCCAAAAATTTTATTAGAGCAAGTACGCATAGTATTAGAATAAAATTATTGCTATTAAAACTTAATTGTACACAAACAGAAAATTTTGGAGCACGAAAAAATACTCGTATGTTAAAGAAAATGTAATTATTGTTGTACTTCTTCTTTTTGTATAAAAATATATCATTCTTTTAAAGCGAATCCCGATTTCTTATTTATTGCATTTCCTGTTGGAAATGTTTGTGGACAAAAATATCACCTCAAAACTTATTTTATTACAATTTGGGTTATAGATACCTCGTATCACTAATTAACACTAGAAATACGCTCCTGGTTTATGGCATATAATACAGTTACTCACAAATTTATTTCATACTTCAGATACTGCAACAAACTTATCACATTTTTGACGATGTCGATGGGTTGATTTTAAGCCGAATCGAATAAATCGCTTTAATTGGATGAATTTATCTCTGGAAATTGTATCACAAAAGAAATTAAGCACCCATGTTTTGTTCCACAATTGATCTACTGGAATGTTTTTCGCACCATAGATCCCACGAGCATACAAACGAGATATAAAAGCGTCTAATTCTTTCAAAGAAGTTGTCCATGGACTGTCACCCAATTGTCTACTTGCTTCAGCTTCAGTACACTTCCTAATATTACGCATCATGAAATTGTCAATAAAAAGCTTCCAAGAACTTGCACAAGTATTGCCAACGTTTCGATTAGAGTATCCGGTTGGCCCAGCTACTTCTCTAAGTATATCATGACAAGATATACGTCCAAAACTTTATTAAAGTCACTCAGAATTCTCCATTTAGTATCGTCAGCTGCATCATACTCTACACTAATGTTTGATGTTCCTGGAAAACTGAATAAATGCTCTTCTTCGTCACCATCACTACTGGTGCTCGACAATGCATCTTCCAAAACGTAGGACGTACCCTCCTTTGATGACACGACACTATTATAACTACGATTATCAAAGTCGGAATCGTACAACTTTAAATTATCAGTTTCATATTGCCCTTCGGCTTCATTAAGATATTTCGACATCTTGAACATGAAGCACCTAACTAAAGTTGTTGATTCAATGTGCAAGAGTATTTATACTTACACATTTTTCAAAACTTCTAGAAGTGGATACTTATTAAAAATAGCATTATTGGAAACTATTTCACTTCTTGGAATGTTAATGAGCGGTTAATATGAAGGTTTAGAAATTTGTCTAAAGCATGCAGATTAAGAAATAATTGTGCGGTCATAATGACAGCAACCGTACTTAAAGGTAATTATGATAAGCAAAGCAATTATATGCACAATAGAACCAAAAATTCCTAAAAAATTATATCATTAGTCACTTTCAGGAAAAGTAATAAAATTTTGTTAAACTTGGAACGATAGAAAAGAAGTAGCGAATTAAAATTGAGATCGGTCATTTGGACCGCATCCATATTTCTAGTGTTAAATGGGATGCTTTTGCTACAAATTTGAGCATTTCTGGTTATTGTCAAAATAAATATATAATATTACATTAGAATGTAATTTATCACAACCATCAAACGTCACCAAAAGTAATTACTTTCACTATATCTCGGCAAAGTGACGCAACAAAATACAATAAACCTATATCTAAAGAATGAATCAATAGTAATATATTTCATGGTTTATTTCAAAGTTGTTAGACAGGCTCACGCAAAAGATATTTGCAGATTAATTTAAAAGAATACCAATTGGAATGTATTACTGAAACTCACCTAAATTCTGAATGATGTCCTATCCTTCATGGTGACCTAAAATAATAAAAACATAATTATTACGTACCTATAACGTAAATTAAATAATATTAAGCTTAAATTTATTTTCTGTTTTCGGTCATTTATAGAAATTAGTAGTTTATAATATCAAGGCAATGGAAAGTGGATTTTTAAGACGAATTAAGGGGTTTAGTTGCGGAGGCAGGTAATGTGACAGATTGCATTGACATCACGTCAGTTTAGGGGGTGTTAGGTTACAACATTATTATTTTTTAATATGATTGATGAATAATGGAACCCCTAGGATAATAATACGGGTGTTACGCTGTTAAATTGGGCGGATGGAAAGTGTACACCACTATCACTATCTTACCGCTGAAATTATTGCATTTTTTATTAACGGTTACGGAAAATAGTGTATTTTCAGCTTAGTTACATATACACTTAGCACACTTCACATCACAATTATGTTTACGTATTAACGTACAAGTTGTAAGTTACTTTTAATAATTATTCGATAAAAGAATTAGAATTTTTGCATTGTAGTGACGTCATAACGTAAATATACTGCTGTCTAGTAGCAGTTTGCAATTGCATTAAACGTTTGCATCGTTAAAACAGAATTTATAAATCACTAGCGTTACTTAATTCATTACTGTAGGTACTTACAAAAAATTTCAAGTGTTTATTTTATGCTTGCAATTAAAGTACAGTTTTATACAATGAAGTAAGCTGCGAAGTCAATACCACAGTGTAGATAATCTTTAACTATTAAGTGTGTTAATAGAGGCGATTGATAATGGAGAAATTTAATTCGTGAGCATTTTTATTACATTATATTTTTACAAATACATATCCTTGTGTATTCCAACATAAATTATACATTTCGCTAACAATTACAGTTATTATCTTCAGTCAGAGGGGGAGGGCCAGTTTGAATTAGGTGCTTAAAAGATATATAAATATACATACATACATATATATATATATATATATATATATATATATATATATATATATATATATAGTGTGTCCCAGGACACTATATATTTTAGGATAAAAAGTCACTGTTTATAAAAAAATCCTGCTTGTCAAAGAAATGAGGTTACCATAGCAAAATTTTAGTTCAGATGTACAGGGTGTTGATAAATTAGAAAATATGAAAATGCATAAAGAGATAAGAGATAACTACCATTATTCATTATTTTAAACGTAACGTTTATGAATAAAAGTTGCTTCTAGTACAAAATAAAGCCTAAATACAAAATTTGAAACGTCAATTTAAAATTTTATGTTTTTGTATGTTCAATATTGTAAAAATTCAAATATGAAAATAAAAGTGTTGCGGCGTCAATAATATTGAACTGACAAACGGAATTGTGACATTTTGTACGGTTTTATTATTGTTTGTGCGTATTGTTCCGATATTTTTGTAAAAAAAAGTTAACCAAAAAAAAACGAATTTATTTAATTAGGTATATGTTATGGAATTAGTGATGTGTCATATGATTATGCAATTGCTCGGTTCCATGAAATATTCCCTAATAGAGCGGTATCGCGCAAAGAATTGCACAAACGTGTAAGGAAATTTGATTAAACTTGATCACAGTTGGATATCAAAAAAACCTAAGAAAATGTACAATGAGGACGATGCGGCTACACTTTTAGCCATAATCTCCGTGATAGACACCCCTAAATTGGCTTTGTGGAAACGCTTGCTAGGGGTAGGATTAACTAAATCACATTTACAAAGAATTTATACGACCATTTAGACCAAGGTTCAGACACACACTTGAAAATGGTGGAGTTTTGTGTTTTGTTTGTGGGTTGGTGAGAATTATGTTGATAACAGAGGTTACCACATGATTTTTTTACTGACAAAGCAACAAGTTTATATGCACCTTTCAGAGAGAAATGTATTACATTTTATAAAATTTTTGCAACCAGAAAAGCAGCGTAATATTGTCTGGCAACATGATGAGTGCCCTGCTCATTCCACATTTTTGGTACGGCAGTGGTTGACAAATCATTTCGGAGATAGGTGGATAGGAAGATTTGGTCCTATTAATTTTCCTGCACGATCGCCTGACCAATGGACTTTTTTGTCTGGGTTTAAAAAAAAAAGTATATTCCGATGACCTGACACATGATGAAGATATTCTCAAAACGTGAATACAGGACGCGGTAAACGAACTAAATGTACCAGCAACGATTCGAAACGTCCATGGTGAATTTATTCACAAGATGGAGAAATGTGTAGAAGTGGGAGGGGGATATATAGAATAATACGTGTTTATACAATTGTACTAATTATTAATATTGATTTTTATGGTTGGTTTAGCAACATGCTGATAGTAAATTCCGTATTAAAAATCGTTCAGATAAAATGAAATTAAATTAATATTATAAAGTGACGTTTCAAATTTTGTACTTAGGCTTTATTTTGTGTTAGAAAAAAACTTTTATTTATAAACATTACGTCAAAAATAATAAATAATGGTAGTTCTCTCTTTATGCACTATCATATTTTCTTAATTTAAAACACCCTGTACATCTGAACTAAAATTTTACTATGGTAACCTCATTTCTTTGACAAAGAAATTTTTTTATAAAGAGTGGCTTTTTGTTATAAAATCAGTAATACAAATTTTTCGCCACTTGTGAGCTCCATTCTGGGACACACTGTATACATCAGGTGCCGCCCCTGTAACATTGAACGGATCGTTAGATTTTGTTCACATTTTGGTGGGTTATATTAGTGCCAGTTTGGGATTTTTTAGATAAAAAAAAAGAATATGGTCAACTTCGGGTTTCACTGGAAATGCCGCAAAAGCTGAAAATTTAAATAGAACACCCTTTATGTTTTTTCATATTTGGATTCTAGGGCTTCAAATACATACATCTCATCTGTCAAATGTCAATTCAGGCGCCATTGTAATATTATTTTTTTAAATATTTTGTTAATTTTGGATCATTATGACGTCATCTAAATGATAGATAATCGACGTACAATTACTCCCACAATATTATTTTTCCAAATAATTAATTTTTGTGAAGTTTGTTAACAATCAAATTTAAAAATAATGGTTTTTGAATTAAATCTCACTGTTCCCAATAGAAACATACATGGGCTACCCTACATATTAAATAGCTCTATCGAGTACTAGTAAAACGATATGCATAGTCATTTTCTTAGTTCCTAAATAAAGCAGTAATTTTTAATTTGCTCATTTTTATTAACACAACATGCTCCTGAAGCCGACTCTGTCAAAGTAAAATGGCGTTTGAGTTGACACTTGACTGATGAGCAGTATGTATTTGAAGCCGCAAAATCCAAACATGTAAAAATATAACCCATCAAAACTTAAACAAAACCTAACGACTTGTTAAAAAATTGCAGGGGTATTTGAATTACACCTGGTATATATATATATATATATATATATATATATATATATATATATATATATATATATATATATATATATATATATATATAATTAGAATTGTTATTCATTTTAGACGAGATGGATAAAGCTAAGAAGATAAAGGAAAGCAAGAGAAAGGCGTGGGACTGTGAAGCTATGAGATAAGCTGCGGTTGCAACAAGAACAAACAAAATGGGCTATTCAAAAGTTGCAAAACATTTTCAAGTTCCACGTACAACACGTTTTAAGTTGAGTAGAGATCAGAATTATACCACGATAGATACAAAACAAGGCAGCAAGTTTGAGAATTCGTATGCCTGTTGTGTAGGCAAGACACATTAGTTTCAATTATAAGAAATTTGGGTTAGTGCTCCCCAATACGCTCTCGATATCGTTGATCGTATTCAAAAGAGAGCGATTAGGCTTATAAATGACCCGTCCTTAACTTCTCACATACCGTCTCTTGAGCATAGAAAGACGGTTTCAGTTCTTTCTCGGGCTATCTTTGCGAGAAACACTCGGTTCGATCATTCTCCTCATCAGTATGCAGTACAAATCTCCACTTGTCGCACCAAACGGGCGCAATCCACATTTTTCTGCACGGCTTCTAAACTCAGGAATGATCTCCCTAGATCCTGCTTTCCTCTCACTTATGATATGTGCTGTTCATAGGCAACTATTGGCAATTCATTATCCCTCTATCCATTCTCCTAAGTGTTCTTGAGTGCTTTAGCACGATAGGCCAAATTTAGCCTGTTCAGGTCCACAATCATAAAAAAAACACGGTGCGTGACAAATTGAATTTCAAATACATCAGGTGACTTCTTTTTAGTTCTTCTTCGTGTGACAAAGAACGCCATTTTATGAAGGCAAAAGTTGCGCTGTTAGAATCCAGGTATGGTGGGGAAATTTCTCTCTGTAATTTTTATAAAAATTTATTTAACAAAAGTTACATATAGCGTAGTGCAGGTTTTTTAAAATCTTCAGAATTAGTAAAAAAACTGTACTACGTAATTTAGTTTTCATTTCTACTGATATAAAGTTTCTTAACAGAAGCTGCACATCCTGGCAGGAGGTGAGTAAAAATTTTCTTAACATTAGTATACATTTGCCATTGAATATTTAACTAAGTACATTCGTTATACTTCACACTCAACACGTATCTAAAACATTGGTTTCTCTAGGTTTTTCTTTCTATAGGTTATTATAATCCTTCGTCCAGACAAGATACTGCTGTAACCGATTCTACACCAGCATTCTTCCGAATTATGGTATAATTTAGAAATAGTCTCCGATAGCTAAGTCGAAGATACGTTCTGGTTGTTACTCATGACGAAGGTGTCGCTATATAGACAATTGTTGTAGTTAAGCTGCGAAGTACCTGTATAGGGGCTCGTTACCACGACGACTTGCAGTTATAAATATAGCACTGTTCTCTAAATTTCTGTGTGTATGCGTGTGTGCGTGTGCGTGCGTGCGCGTGCGTGCGTGTGTGTGCGTGTGTCCGTGTGTGCGTATGCGTGTGTGGGTGTTTGAGTGTGTGGGTATGTGCGAGTGCGTGTGCGTATGTGCGTGTGCTTGCGGGTGTTCGTGTGCGTGTGCGAGTTCGTGTGCGTGCGGGTGTGCGTGCGAGCGTGGTGCGTGCGCGCGGTGCGTGCATGCTTGCGTGAGTTCGTTAGTGCGTGCGTGTGTGCTTGCGTGTGTGCTTGCTTGCGTGCGTGCGTGAGAGCGTGTGTGCGTGTGCGTGTGTCCGCGTGTGCGTGTGTTTGCGTGTGTGCGTGTGTGCGCGTGTGTGCGTGTGTGCGTGTGTGCGTGTGTCGTGTGTGTGTGTGGTGTGTGTGGGTGTGTGTGGTGTGGTGTGTGCGTGTGGTGTGCGTGTGCGTGTGCGTGTGCGTGTTCGTGGCGGTTCGTGGGTGCGTGTGCGAGTTCGTGCGTTGCGTGCGTGCGAGCGTGCGTTCCTGATTTCGTGCGTTCGTGCGTTCGTACGTTCGTGCGTGCGTGCACGCGGTGCGTGCGTGCTTGCGTGAATTCGTTAGTGCGTGCGTGTTTGCTTGCGTGCGTGCTTGCGTGAGTGCGCGTGTGTGTGTGCGTGACAGCGTTGTGCATGTGCGTGTGTGCTTGTGTGCATGTATGCGCGTTTGCGTGTGTGCGTGTGTGCGTGTGTGTGCGTGTGTGCGTGTGTGTGCGTGCGTGCGAGTGTGCGTGTGTTCGTGTGTGCGTGTGTGGGTGTGTGGGTGTGTGGGTTTGTGCGTGTGTGTGTGTGCGTGTATTTACACAGCTGTTATATCATTATACCTGCTGCTGTAGGAAGCAAACAGCTGTTTACAATCTGAACTTTGATACTTACGTAATTCAACGGTTACTGTACAGAGTGCTTCACGATATATGTTAATATTTGTACTCTTATGAACGAAACTGTTTATATAGGGTGACGTATCAACGTTTTATAGATTCTTGATGTTAAATGGTTAATGCATGTTTATGTGTCTTACTGGTTAGTATAATTATCTACGCTATAATTGTATGTGTCAACAAACGCTGTTATAGTAAGGCAGCTATTCATTGTTTCTTATACCTGTTTCAGCTCATAGCCGCTGGGTTATACAAGGGCTGTTTTTTTTCATCTTCCGATCGCATATTATCAAGGCCAGGGATGCAGGCAGAAGGAAAAAATGCAGCGGAAATTTATTGAAGAATGAGTCGAGTTTATGAGAGATGGTGTTGTTTATGAGTATTGTCGAAAGTTTAAAAATCGCCGAACTGAAGTACATGATGAAGGGGGTCAAGGACAAGCCTGTCGCTACAGCCGACCTTATTTAACGAGTAGGCCAACTGGTAAAGGAAAATCGAAGGTTCACCATAAGTGATAATTATTGATAAAATTTCCGGAAATTTTAAGATCTTCCCTGTTCTGTATAGTTACTGAACAGTTGCACTACTGAACACTTTCTGCGCGCTGGGTCCCAAAGATGTTGGCAGACGACCACAAAACTCGCCGAATGGTTGCAGCTTTGGCGTTTCCACCATATAATCCCGTATTAGCGAAAAGTGACTCATCTTTTTTCTGCACTGAAGAAGTGGCTTGGATGGCAGCGCTTCCAAACTGACCAGGAGCTCAATGAAACCGCCACAATTCACCCCAAATCATTGCCGGCATCATTTTATGAACAGGGTATTGCAAAGCTTCTTCACAGGTATGACAAACGCCTCAATCGTCAAGGTGATTATGTTGAGAAGTAACCTTCATTGTACATTACTTCTGGTAATAAAATTATTTTTTTATATTCACCCTTCTTTCATTTATAGCCTATTGGAGGTTGAAAAAAAAAGACAGCCCTCGTGCATATTTGCTTAACACTTTTCTTTTGTAATTGTTTCGTTTTTGATATATGTTTATGGAAATAATAGCAAACTAACCCTTTCTGTTTGCTATTTTCTTCTGGTACTTAAACTTAAATTGATTTGTATGTTCAAGAAAAATGTAATGGTAGCCATCTGGCTAAAATATTCTGGTTATTTACATCGGGTATAAAACTTACTATTCGTTTGAATTACAACTGACACGCCAATTTTAAGGAGAGCTCTTCCTATAACTACGGTTTATTCCTTATTTGATTCTGATTATGTGTTGTGTTTTTGATTTCTGGGATCAACGCGGGATGTCGGACAGTGCATGATATTTTTGAGGTTTTGAATATTGTATAGTTATTGATTTTTATTTAGGGTTATATTAAATAGATAGTTCCGATTTAGAATTTTCTAAATTTTGATCACAAACAGTACAGCTATCCAAACTGACGATAACGGTTGTTTTAGTATTTATTATAATTTATAAACTGCTACAATTATGTATCCATATTATTGGGTGTGCACCAAGATTGTTTTATTAATGATATTGTATATAGGTATAACGAAAGTACCGATTTGAGGTATGAATTTATGTTCAAATTAAACTGAGTTGTTGTGTAGTTGTTGCTTAATCACTGCGGTTTAGGAGTAAATTCCTAGCCGGACCCATTCCCTTCTTGGACTGTATCCAGTCGTGTCTTAGATGTTTTCTTGGTTTAAGTGCGATATAAAAATGAACCAAGTGGCGCGCTTTTAAAACTTTCTGGGTACCTACGCCAGTCACACGCTTACGCATCCAAGTGCCTAACCGCTAAATCCCTATTTCTTGTTACGGCACACCTTTCTCTTTTCGCACAACTGTCTCTTTGTGAATGTAGCACCTTTGGGATATAAACTCTTTAGCAGCACAACTATTTAAATGACATTTAAAGATTAATGCTCAAGAAACTGTATATTGGCTATTAAACATTGTGTCTATTTCTGGAATGAAACAGAATGAGTGGATAGATTAGAAGTAACTTGCTTCTTAAGGGCAAAAAAGGAGGCATTTCCTTGAATAAAATTTTAAACAAATTTGGAAGTTGTGATTAAATCCCGAGGCGCTTATTACGTAATTGCAAGGAACATTTTAGTGAAACGCATTACATTATATTAAATAAAACGTTTTTAACATTTTGTGACTATTTATATATAAAATGAGTTATTTAACGTAATGTTCCAACTTGGAGGTCTTTCATATTGATTATGATTACTTCAGAATTAAATTAAAACGCAATTAAATAAAATTAATTAAGTTCGGATTTGATGTCCGTAATTAAAGAGATGTACTTACATGCCATTATTAAGTCTACGCACTCGTATTCATATGCAAAGCTTTTCTACCGGTTTAATTATGATGGGTCATTGTTAGACACAATTTCAACAATAACTAGAAATTAAATTTAAATATTTGAGGTTGGTAAGGTTTATAAGTTTTAAAGTAAACAATAGCTCATCTAAATTTACGTGGCTATAACACCGTCAAAATTGCATGGATCACTACCTACTAACGAAACCACAGAATGGCGAAATAAAGCATTGTAGCTTTTCACTCTGCTTTCTTGAATATAATAGACTGAGGTAATTAAGGTATTAAAAATATTGGAAACAGTTGAAATTTATCTAGATTGTTAATTAATTTTTTCATTATCAACGTTTCGTGTAGAGAACGTAGATTATTGATTTAGCGTTAGCTAAAGGAGTAGGGGTATTATATAGAATAATTTCCTTAGCTCAGAATGACTGCGGCATGAATGGTAGCACTGTGACAGCTATGTTTTGGAAAGTATTCAATGTGAAACGACAATGAAATTTAAAATTATTACCCTACGTTGTGATACAACTAATAGTTTATTATACTATTCAGCGGTCGTTTAAAAGTGAAAATGTAGACAACATGTAACAGATTTACTTTTAAGATAATAAGGACTTTCAGCGAACCACACTACTAAAGAAAACGCAAAGGGAATTTAGAATTAAAGCGTACAATAACGTATAGCTTTAACCCTTGTGTACACGGAAAAATGCATCCAGTAACGCACGGATCGGTACAGGTGTTCCTACACAGGGTAGTGCTTTGCGGGACGCGGCATATTTCATTGGTAGTTTTTGTATATTCACTTATTAGCTCCCCTAATTATTGTAGAGTAAAAGTGTTTTTTGTAGCGAAAAAATACTGCATCTGTACATACTATTAATTATAATTTTCCGTTTTTCTAAACCGTAAAAATCGACAAAATAAAAAATTACATTTTATTAATAATCGGTGATGCTTTGGAATATAAACAAAAACATGCGCACCACCATTATTTGTCATTGTTATTTGACGTTAACTGGTTTTTACATGCAATCCTGTTTCGGCTAAAACATATCCGACGCAAGTAAAGGTAGAAATGGTAAAATAGTTAATCTAATAATGGGTTTTAAAAGAATAAAATGCTGCGTTGGCAAATAATATCGTCATAATCTTCCGGAGCAGAATAATCATATATAATACGATAAGTACTCAAAGTTATGTCGACAATGGCTTAAATAGGATGAGTGCTAACGCACTCATCCTATTTCCAAGTGAATCAAGCATGAGTGATAAACCACCACAAACATTTTCTACAGAACTTTGAGTACGAATCGTATTCGAAGGACTATTGCACGAACACACCCATTTTATACAAAGGTTCGGGATTTAGTTAATAAAATACTTCAAGATTTAGTTATCCATGATTTTTATATTACGTGCATTTACATCGAAACATGTAGTAAACAAATCATTTTAGCTCACCTGTCTGTCCAGAACGTTTAAAAATATAACTGAAGAATAATGGAAAATGTGCCCAAAATATTCGGAAGTGTGATATAGAAAGAGGTAAAGAGATTGGAAGAACTGGACTCGAAAATACCCGAAAGTCTAGATAGTCGGTTTGGCGACAATTTCTCACATTTTTGGAAGAAAAGCATTACAAATTCGACAAAAGTACGTCCCAGGCGGAATTAAACGACATTTTAAAAATGTGGGCTTATAGTATAAAAAAAGGATGGAACTAACTCTAAAGAAGTTGTTGTGAAGCATATGTGGAACACCACACGCAAAATGGTTCATTTCGTGGAAAATGGATATTACCCCATTTACGGACGCTCTCTTCAAAACGGCAACACAAGCTAAGGATGCTGCGAGAAAGAAATTTCAAGAAATTCCCGAGAAAAGAACCGGCAGCGCAGCGGATTTAAGGGGGGCGGAATATACTAATATCCGGGTGGTGTATTGTCAGATCATTCGCTGTCTGCAAGCAGTTCAGTGAGCATCGCGTCTAACATAGTTAACGTACTTTGTTCACAGTTTTACGTGCGTACGTTCTGCTACCTGCGTCGTTTTCACGATGACAGGTAGAGAGCCACCGCTACCCGACGGATTCTTCGATATCGAGGAGAAGCTCTCTTACAATTACCGGCACTTCAACGTAGAAGATGTTCCCAAGAAGATTCAGAAGAAGAAGAAGAAGCCCAAGAAATTGGAAGAAGAGGTGGCTGCTACTCCGCTCCCAGCAGCTCCACTCAGCGTTGGTGCAGAAGAAGAATCGCCACCGTCCGATGGGTTCCGGCTCCAGAATAAGAAGCCGAAGAAATCTTCGAGAGACCGACCGACCACGCCCACTACGGTCATCAACGCGTTCGAGGCCCTAGCTGACACCATGGACCGCCCGAACGTAGAAGAGCTTCCCGCTGCCAGGGAGAGGGTTCCTCCAGTAATCCTTCGCGAGAAGGAGAACTGGGTTGCTTTCTCTCGAGAATTAGATCACCGAGGGATCGTCTTCACACGTGTGAAGGCAATCGCCGAGGGATACCAGATACAGCCTGCCACTGCCAAGGACCGGGACAGGCTAATGCGGTATATGGATAGGCATGGTACACCGTACCATACCTATCAGGCAAAGAGAGAACGTTTGTTCAAGGTGGTTCTACGGGGAATACCCGTGGAAATCTCCGAGGCTGACGTTACCTCCGAGCTCCAAAATCATGAAGTTAACATCAGCTCTTGTTCTAGAATGAAGAAGCAAGCCAGACCGATCCCGCTTCTGCTGGTCCAGGTGCCAACGGAAGAGGACCTCAAGAAGATCCGGCTGGTGGAGTACGTGGCTCGCCTACGTGTCTCCACTGAAGACTTGAGGCGTAGACCAGGCATCGGGCAGTGTCACCGGTGCCAGGGATGCCGTCACGCACAGCGTTGCTGTAGAGCGGCGGCACGCTGTGTCAAGTGTGCAGGACACCACCACTCCAGTGAGTGCACCAAACCCCGTACGGACCGGGCAAGGTGCGTAAACTGTGATGGTGATCATCCGGCCAACTTCAGGGGATGCCCGAGGTACCCGCGTCTCCCTCAGCGTAGGAAGACAGAAGCTCCACCGCAGCGGAAGAAGTTAGAAAAACACCACAACAGCGACATAAGAGGACACCGCCCACAGCGGCACCCTCTCTAGTCCGAACCGGCGTTAGTTCGCCAAAGCGACGGCAAGCGGCAGCGAGATGGCTGAAGTAGCTGAAGCGGTGAAAGCCGCAGAAGTGAAAAAGCCCGCTTCCCCCGCTTTAGGATTCGACGCTGTTCTTGGCCTCCTCGGAGGTTTGAATATGGCGAAGGTCCAACCTGTCATCCGAAGGGTGTCGGCGGCCTTAGTTTCGGCACAAACTGCGACTGACCTGTGGCGAGTAATCCTCACACATGGTCAGGAGGTGTTTGCACTTTTTGTGTAAATATCTCCGAAACGGCGATGAGTAGGGATGTCGGCATAAGTATAGCTATTTTATCTATATAATTAGTTTACATAGTAACACAATCATTCGCTACTAAATCACTTCAAAATCACTTACATAACATTAAATATCAATAAACAACGCAATAACAATACTAATAATCTTTTTTATTCCATACAGGTAACACCCGCAAGAAGCTATACAGACCTCCGATATCCCGATCCATTTTGGAGCTCCGAGGGACCAGCCCCCTGCTTCCAAGGAAACACCGCCCACTAACCCACGAGTCCCGCCCACAACACCCATTAGATTAAGAATCAAATACTACTCACTTAAGTAAAGTAATCAATTAACATGTTTTTTTTTTCTTTTTTTTGCTTACCAACTAAGTAACATGTTATAAACTTATAAAAATGAAGTGTAATTATTATCAAAAAACTCTGTAATCAACCGGCTGAAGAAGCTACCTCGCCTGAGCAGCCGACTGAATTTGTCAATGTTCCATATCTATTAATGTTCCATAATTTAAATAAACTGTTTTGAATTTGAATTTGAATTAAGTCAGATAGATGGAGTGATTTACGAGACTTCTTTGTAACCTTTCCATAGCGTGAATATTGTTTTAAGTCGTCCTCTTCTTCGGACATTGCTCTTCCTGTATTCAGAATACGTTGGTGCTAGAAATATCTGCAAAGGAATAACGAAAATGAAATGAACTTGCTACATTTCCTTTGAGCAGTCGTAAGTTTTGGTTTTTAGCTAAATCCATTAGTAAAAATTTTGGTACATCTTCATCCCCCCGACATCTTTTGACGGATCTGCAGTTGTTGAGTCTGTAGACAAAGCCAATGTTTGTGTGGATTTATTTGCATCAAACTCGTGTCTCAATGATACTACCAAACTCTTCTTCATACGCTATGAAACCGATTAATTTTTGGTACAAGCTCCTAGAATCGATTATCAGTAGGCATGATCTCAATAAGGCGACTGCTCCAGACGGTATCCCAGCTATTATCTTAAGGAAATGTTGCCTTGAGCTAGTACCAGTCCTATCTAAGCGCTTTTCGATCTCTACGTCCTCTAGGAAATTTGCTTCATCATGAAAGTTAGCAAATGTTCAACATATTCCCAAAAAAAGCGATCCCTCGAACTATCGACCACCTGACATCACTTCCATTTTGTCTAAAATCATGGAAAAGGCCATCAATCAGCCACTGCTCTCGTTTCTTAAAACTAACAAAATCCTTAGTGGTCACCAATTTAGGTCTAGGTAGAGTCGTTCAACAGGTGATCTTCTTTCATATGTGCCCCAAGTTTGGAATAATACCGCTATCTCAAAGGCATTTGACTAAGTTTGGCATAAACGCTTACTTGCTAAACTCACCTCGTTTGGGTTAAATGATGCGCTCATCAACTGGTTTCTAGTTTCCTTGATAAAAGACGAATACGTGTCGTAGTTAATGGCTGTTTTTCAAAAGAAGTTAGCATTAACGTGGGCGTGCCACAGGGATCAGTTATAGCGCCTAATATTTTCCTGCTATACATAAATGACTTTATTTCTTCAATAACTAATCCGATCGATTGCTTTTCTCCGTCTCAAGACATTAAAGCTGAAATGGCAAATTCAATCAACAAACACATTCATTGTATTCTCGAATGGGGAAGCTGTAATCTAGTTAAATTTAATGCTAACAAAACACAGCGTTACCTTGTATCCGCCAAAAAAGATCGATCATTTCATCTTCTGCCAGCTACCAAAACAGCTGCTCGTAAAATACAGATCTAAGCAGTAATTTACTTCCTGACAACTATATAAGGCCCAAATTAGCCCTCAGCTAGAATTTAATTATCACCTCTGGGTTGTGCTCCCCAATATGATATCGTTGATCATATTCAACAGAAAGCGATTAGGCTTATAAATCACCCGCCCATAACTTCTGATACAGTCGGCGTTTTTTTTATTTTAAAAAAATATATATTTTACTACAAACATTTACAACATATTAATCAACTGTATATTCTTCGTTACTATTAACGACTTCCTCCCAGTGTTCAACAAGTTGCTCTATATCTCTATGGTAAAACTCATTCGACCTTGACTCAAAAAAATGATCCAACCAAGTCCGTAATTCCACATCATTATTGAACAAAACACCCCGCAATCTGTTTGAAAGTGATCGAAATAGGAGAAAATCTGACGGAACCAAATAAGAAGAATACGGAGGGTGCAGCAATATTTTCCAACCAAGCGTTTGAATTGCTCTCTTTGTCATATTAGCAATGTAGCTCTGCATTAACTGTTTGGTTACGCCCGAGCAATTCATAGTGAATGATACCTTCCCAGTCCCACCAAACGCATAACATCGTCTTTCGAGGGTGAAGATCTTGTTTCGCCCTAGGAATCCCTTGTCCATTGGGACTTAGCCACTGCTTTCTCTGCTTCATATTCACAGACAAACACCATTTCTCGTCACCGGTAACTATTCGGTAGAGGAACCTCTGATTGTGACCATGAGTAGCACGTTTCCGAGCGAGCAATCCAGCGGAAATTGTGGAACGTCGATTTTTGTTGTTCTCGCTCAAAACATGAGGAACCCAAGCGCCAAGTTTCCGAACTTTTCCTAAGGATTTCAGATGTCGACATATCGTCCATTAGGCCAGCTTCCTAGTTGATTGGAGTGAATTTTCATGAAGAAGTTGATTCAATTGCTCTTTATCGAACCTAACGGGACATTCTGAACGATCCATATCATTAAGGTCGAAAATTCCACTTTTGAAACGTTTAAAATAGTTTTGCGCCGTCCTAACAGGCATTGTATCTCTACCGTAGACATCGAAAATCTAACAGGCAGCTTCATTGGCTTTGGCACCTCGATTAAACGCAAAAAGAAGATAATATCGGTAATGATAGTTTTTGTCTACTTGACATTCCATTTTAGTAACAATTAAGAACGAAATACAAAAGCAAACACATTATATGACAGAACTACTAATTATCTGACAAGCTGAATATTGAGAAGTAATCAAAATTTTGTTATTTCAGAGTCAACTTTTAAATTAAAAGAAAAACGCCATTACTTATGAATCAGCCTAATATTATCAGTATTACAATAGCTATTGCACAGCTGATACATTCTTTGATACCATTTCGGGCTACCTTTGCTAGGAATGGTCGGTTCGTTCATTCACATCATCAGTATGCAGTAGAAATCTCCACTTGTGGTACCAAAGAGGCGCAATCCACATTCTTCTACACGGATTTTAAACTCTGGAATGATCTCACTAGTTGCTGTTTACCTCTCACTTATGATATGATAATTTAAGGCAGCTATTCATAGACATCTCTTGACAATTCAATGTCCCTTTATCCATCTTCCTAAGTATTACTGAGTGCTTTAGCACGATAGGCCAAATCTAGCCTGTTCAGGTCCACAATTATTAAAAAGAATCCTTGGAACTTGCGATGAAAATACACCCGGCGGTCTTCAAAGAGGGTTTTTTTTTATAGCTTCGTTGGAATTAGCATGGCGGAGAGGAGAAGGGGTCAACTGTATGACTTATTTTTTTAAAGAAGAAACTAATAATCAGAGGGTTCCCACAAATCGCATGGGATATAACACCATATTTTCTAAGAGCACACAAGGTGGGGCAAAAAAGTTGACCGACTGCAAATGGCTTATATCTAACAATAATAATGCTAATGTGTGTCCTATAAGGTACGTTTCGTCCATTCCATGGTTTTTAGTTTTGCAAAGTTAATTTTACTCTATTTAGGCTTTACCACAAGTTAATTTCGAAAAGGGGGACAAAGTGAAGACAGATAGGATGTTCCTGACACCTAATCTGTTTTGGAATGTGACCAAATCCAGCAAACGGTAAAAAAATCCCCGTACGAATTCACGAAATAGGAAAGTAGACAAAACTTGCGGCAGAACAATTAGGATTAGATATAAAAAAAAAGATATTTAACCATTCGATAGGGTCTGCCGCTGTTTTAACAATGGCAAGATCTGGTGTTGAGGAACAACAGTTGATGAAAGTCACAGGGCACAACAACATTTATTGAATAAAATCTTACTTACGGTTAGACAGCGAACATCAACAGACAATAGTGGAAAAGGTGAGCACGAAGACTGTGCCAATAAATGCTGTAGTTAACATTTCTACTGAAGAAAATTCTTCAACCGTTTAAGGTTTTTCTAAAGGGACGGGTTTTTTACAGAACTGTAGTAACATCTCTTTTTACAATTACGCTTTCAAGTTTAATTAGGTTTAGTTTTCCATGTCGAAAACGTTTTTTATATATACTTTGTTCTGTTGATTTTGTGTATACAGTGTGTTCAACTTATACTCCGGAATTCAATAACTCCGTTACCTTGAAAGTTACGAACAAAAGTTTTAAATAAATGTTATTCATAAAGTCAAGCTGTACATTTTAAAATTGTTTAATAATATACAGGGTATCTCATAAAGTAACAGCATATCAATTTTTTTTATGAAATACCATGTATATTGTCAAATTTCAATTAGGTTCATTTTTCATATTCCAATGATATAGTATTTTACTAGGTTTTACAGGCTACTTTAAACGATATGGCCATTTCTATGTGAAAATCGTAATGAAATCGTCACTATATTTTTTAAAATAAACAATTGAGGGCTAATCTCTCATGGGCAAAATAATTTCGTGATAGTCTGATTTTGTTAAAACTTATCACTTTTGTGATCACTTTGATTTTTGTACAGGGTGATCCAAAAGTGACACCCACGATTATCTCGGTTATTTTAAATGGAACACCCTCTATCTTTTATCATCGCTAGAAACATTTTTGGCATAATTTCAGATTTTTACCTTTTCATGACTGTAACGTATTATTTCAAATTCTATATGTTTAATCAGCTGTGTATCAATACTATTATTGTCAAGTGAAAAAGACATACATCAAGTATAAACTATTACAAATAAAACCACAAATTGTTTAACAAAAATAGTTTTAACAGAGACTAAGTGTAATACATGAAACAAAGTTCTGAAGAATGGGTAACAAAATAATATTTAGGTAACAAAGTTTTGCTCTGGACATTAAAACGTTGTAGTTTGATAAAAATACATACCTGCACTTTACCGAAACATTGTGTTTCACCGACCGACAATCGTTTTGTTGACCACATACACGTCATCATGAGGGTAAACCTAAACTTTTTAACTAGTATTTCATCACTCGATGATAATTCCATTGACACCACGTCATACTCAGGAACTTGAACTTAAATCAGTTTAATCATAGTGACGAAATACAGCGTTTCGGTGAAGTGGTATTTATATTAACTGTTCAAAGTGGCCTCCCATTATATTTAAACAATGTTGTAGCCGATCTTCAAATTCTCTACTTACATATCTAGCCATTGGAATACTAATGTTTCGGAAAACTACTCTAATCCTATTTTTCAAGTCCTCTTTTGTTAGATCAGGCGATCTTGCAGGCCACGGAATTGGCCCTCCTCTACCTATACATCGTCCTGAAAACTGATCGTGTAGTTGACCGTGATTCAGTGGGTTATTATGTATGGGAGCCCCATCATGTAAATACCACATGCACTGACGTATACGCAGGGGAACGTTTTCAAGAGGCACAGGCAACTGGTTTTCCAGAAAATAAACTTCACCTCCACTAAAACATCCATTTTTATGGGATGTCGCCTCATCCCCGAAAAGTACATAATCAAAAAATTTCTTTGATTGCGAATTATTCTTCGTCGAAAATCATTGTCCAATAATTCCTGTTGCAATTGAGTATGATATGGGTGCATGTTGTTTTTAGATAGTATTTTTTGTACACTTCCATAACTTATTTCTTGTTCCCTGAAAATTTTTCTTATACTTTTATTGGGATCATCTGTAACTGCCCACAATACATTCAGTTCATTTTCCTCGGTAACAATGATTTTCGTTTTTTCTTTCTTTTCATATACTACAGTACCTGTACAATTAAATCGATCCATCACTTTTCCAGATCATATCAACTAATTCCTCATTAGAAAAATGTATGATGAATTCAAAATTTGTACGTAAATAACAAGGAAATTAACTAAAGTATTAATTTTACAAGATTAATAGACAAATAGTACTATCCTCTGTCAAATAATACTTTACAGACATGGCAAACTGTAAAAAACTCTCAATGTTGCTTTTATTTTTAAAAATCTAAATAAATTAATAACTGTAAGATTTAAGTATAGGGAATGCTTAAGAAGAGTGAAAGTATTTTTTAAGTACTTTTCAGAGATGACATAAAATAGAAGGTGTTCCATTTAAAATAACCGAGATAATCATGTGTATGGGTTTTGGATCACCCTGTACAAAAAATAAAGGTTATCACAAAAGTGATAAGTTTTAATAAAAGCGGACTATCACGAAATTTTCCCGTGAGATATTGGCCCTCAATTGATTATTTAAATAAAACAGGGTGACGATTTCATTACGACTTTCACATAAAAATGGCCATATCTTTAAAAGTACCCTGTAGAATCTAGTAAAACACTATATCATTGGAATATGAAAAATAAACCTAATTGAAATTGAACATAATATACATGGTGTTCCATTAGAAAGCACATTAATTTGATATTCTGTGACTTTATGAAATACCCTGTATATTATTAAATAATTTTAAAATGTGCAGCTTGACTTTATGAATATGTAAAACTTTTTTTTGTAACTCTCAAGGTAACGGAGTTATCGAACTCCGGCGTATAAGTTGATCACCCTGTATGTAAATTTCGGTCTGTGGAAAATAGACCTTTTAATTTTAAAAAAAATATCACAAATTTTCAAATTGTGAAGTAGATAGGTAGGTACCTTTAATTTAACTAATCTTGCAATTAATTAGTTTTCTATGTGATACCTGAAAAATTCAATAAACTAAAGATCTTCATTTGTTAAAAATTGTCACTGGAAGGACTATACCACATTCCCTGCAATTTGATACTAGTACAATATGGCACATAATTCGATATGGTTGGCTGCGCGACAGAAAATCTAACACATTTATTCGCCAAAATTTGACGTATGTCATGTGAGTACAATACTCAAAGAAATTAAATTGAAGGAGAATTTAGAATGTGTAACACGATAACAAAACATAGATATAAACAATGTAAATTCAGAAAAATTAACAAATTATAAGAAATATTCAAATAAAACTAAACAATAGCCCAATCCGTTGTAAAATTGGCGTCTAAGGCTAACTGAAAATACGATATTTTCGCACACTCGGCTCGAATGCAAGCTTTAAATCTTCCATATTTTCAGATCTTCGTTCCCAGTAAATCACAGACCTTAAATGTCCCCAAAGAAAAAAACCATTGGGAGAAATCTCGGAGGATCTTGCAGACCAGTCAATTGTATAATTAGGACCAATGACGTTATTGGAAAAACTGTAATTTAAAAATTGGCGCACATCACGATTGTTATGTGCAAAACCACTTTATTATCTCTAGCAACTTGAACCACAGCCGGGCCATATCCTCTTCCAAGAACTACAAGAAACGATCCCCTTTCAGGTTTCCATGTACGAAAAATGGCCCAATAATGTGATGACCCAGCATTTCCGTCAAAACTTTTTGGGGACATGGAGTCCTGGGTTGTAAAATATTATGTGGATTCGAAATTTTGCACGTTTGGTTCATTATGAAGCGTGAATATGTATTCGTCAGTAAATAAAATATTCTTCAAAAACTCCATATCTTGGTTACATTTATCCGTCATTTGTGATTAAGATGGTAACTTTAATTCCCATAATTTCAACCATTGGGCAGATGAGAATCCAAGTGTAATTCAAGAAGGTAGCTTTCAACATAAATTCAGCATAAATGTCTGGGCAGGAATTGTTAAAGAATTTATTATTGGTCCCTGTATGCTACCCATCGACTAGACAGCGCTGCGTATTTGAAATTTTTACAGAATGACTTGTGGAAACTTTTAGAAGATGTGTCATTAAATGTCAAAGCTGAGACAATCCTTATGCACGACGGTGCACCACCACACTTTGGATTACCAGTGAGGCAATACCTGCACGCGCAGTTCTCTAACCACGTGTTAATTCCTCGAAATCGAAGGCCACCTGTAGGAGTACCCCGATCTTATTCGATAGTAAAGCAAGGGTCAAATCTTGACAGGAAATTTTTACCAAGCAATTCCTGCCATGGATTAAAGGTCAAAGTGTATTCTTAGAATTGTCATTGAAAGTGCCAGTGATTCTTGAGGGTACCGTCCTTTTCGGTGGAAATGATCACCAAACAATTCTCGATTGAGTCAAGGTCATGTATTCAAGGTCACCAATCAAATTTCCAAGGCCACTCTGTTCAAGCAATTCTTTTGTCTTAGAAGTTATTATAATTTCTAGAAATAAATTTTCAAGGTTGTCTGCGGAGGTATTCTTAGAAATCAGCTCCCAAAGCTAACCGTAGAATTATTCTTAGAATGAGTCAAGTTCATTAAAGCTGTGAGTCATCCATTGAAGTTTTTCAAGGTAACACACTTTTGACGGGAAATTTTGCGAGATCACCAAAGAATTCTTGGAATTTAGTCGAGTCAGGTCATGTGTTAATTCCTACGAATCAATTTTCAACGTCACCTACCTATTACAATTCAAACATATTGTTGCTTTCTATGCTAAAGTAGGTTTTACTAGTATCAATTTTCAAGGCCACCTGAAGGAGCCATTCTTAGAAATCTAAACGGTTCGCGGAATAGGTGTTTGTTGAACAAAGTTTGTTGTCTATGCTAAAATGTAGGTCAAGGGTTCCCGTATTGGCGCTCTTCAAGGTAAAATAGCAAAACAAGCATGACTTTCCCCCCCTGAGAAATTTAAAAACAGGATTTTCAAGGTCAAAGGTGATACATTTTTCTTATATAAATCACAGTGTGTTGAGATCAGTCGGTTAGTAACTTGTTAAACATGGAATTGCAAATTCTATAGAAATGTCTGTGACCTGGAGATATCGAAAAAATAAGTTATTAATGTGACAGTAATTAATACGAAGTATGGTGAACGTATAGTGTTGGAAGCGGAGGACTTTAAATGTGTATTAACTCAGCGCTTTTACGAGTATTTTAAAAAAGAAAATCGAATTGGAGAATCTAAAACGCTGCTAAATACAAGGGATGTGTTCATGAGTAGTCTCGGTGCAGTCGGAAAAACAACAAACATAACATTTAGTGTCGCACACCATATGTAAATATGATTTAACTGGAATCATTTCATATTTATCGTCGGAATAGGAAAAATGAGCCTAATTGACATAACATATAGGGTGTCCGCGTCGAATTGCGTTATTCAATTAAGGTACTTTCAATATGTTATAAATGCTAAGTATAATATTAATTCACATAACACTGTATGGAAATATTGTACTATCATCATGCTTATCTAAGGTATAGCATTTACTAAAAATAAAGTTTTTGTGATCACAATTTAGGTATAAATTCCCCACCCTATCCATCTAGGTCAACAATTTCCGCATTCCTTGGAGGTTAAATTCGTGGAAATAGCAAATAAGCGTCCCAATTGCTCAATTCTAGCAATGGAATCAGTTCATGGAAACAAGTAGAATGATGGGGTTGTTGTCTATGCCAATATCAAGGTTCTTGTATTGACTAAATTGTTGTTTGTAATAATAAAAAGATTATGCATACGTGGGCTCATACTACGGTCCTAACCGCCAGGATGAGGTAGTTTCCCCAAGAACCGGATTCGGTTCCCAAAGACAGATAAGCGTTTCCGAAAACGGGGAAGCCGTCACTCAACACACGTAATCGCCCCACACCCCCAGGAAATAAGCCAAATAGCTCATTCATCGTAGCTGAGGCTAAACTGAACTAGGCTGTTCAAGGTCAAAACTATTTCTTAAAAATCCATTTATCTTAACAATCTAAACATAGAATCAGCTCGTGAGGGGTTAAATTTTATTGCATCTTCTTAGAAATCTCAACTCGTGGAAATATCAAGGCTGCATCTTAGTACAATTCTTACAAATCTGAAAGTAGGTCAAGGTACTGATAGGACTAGTTTTTATATTATAGAAAAAGTTGGATAATCCGCTTAAATAACCTGCTTTAGGGAATATTCTTTATAGGTCAAGATACTGATAGGGGGTAATTTCTATATTATGGAAAAAGGCGGATAATCCGCTTAAATCACATACTTTTAGGGGTAAAGGGTAGCTTTTCCAATAGTTATAGATGCTCAGTCAAAGAGGCACACCAGGGGTGCTTTTGACAAATTCTGACCCATGTTCGAGAAAAATGGCGTTTTGTGTTTGAAAAAGCTGAACTCAGAATGGCAAAAATTTTGAAAGGATGACTTTTTGTGTTTGAAAAAAGTTGGAATAAAAAGTAGTGTTGGAAACCATAAATGGTGTCAAGCTTAGAATGAAAATTTTTAGGATAAAAGTCATCATTGTGTGTGCAAGAATCTTTGATTAGTAGAAATGACGAAAGTAGTAGTCCGTAAGGTAGAAAGAGAAAGTAAAGAAAAAGCAGTAAGTGTGGAGGAGGGAAAGAAGAGATTGGTGACGTTGATAAAGCAAGTAAAAGTAAAACTCGATTTGGAGTGTTATATACTGAAAACAAAAATGATGAAGCCGTGTATTAGCAATGAGGAATGTGTGAAAATTGTGTGGTAAAGTAGAAGCATGAAAGGTTGAGAAGTATGAGAACGTATAATGTTGGAAACGGAGTAGTTTAAATGCATATTACCCATAGTTTGGGTGCAATCGGAGAAACAACAAACATAACATTTAATAGTACCTAACCATGCTTTAACTAGAATTATTTTACAGAACTGTACAAAGAGTGTGCGAAATTTTGTTATAAATATCTCACAATTACATGTATTAGGTTTAAGGAACTGTATTGTATAATTAAAAAATAAAGACTAAGTGTTGTGAATATGTTGTTCTTTTAAGTTAAAGAGACGCAGACAGTAAAATAACTTCAAAAAGCTTTTGTAGTACTGGTTTTCGGTATTCTTTTCTCCAACCCATAAGTGTTGAACGGTTATTGATTGTCTCTGCATATCTATGTTTGGGCGCGTGAACTTTTTGACAAACGTCTAGTCATTAGTACAAAATACTACCGTCCTAGGATGTTATCCGATATCGAACTTCTTCCTCTAGCTGAGAAGGCGATACATATTATGTGCTTTATGCTATCGAAACACTGAACTAGGAAATTGTAATCTCCCATAAGAAAATAGAATCCCTGACGTACTGGCTTTAAAGAGGCGAAATTGGACTATATACAACTTATAGAATACAGATTTATTGGAAAAGAATAAAAGGCATTTATGCGTATGTTAACTAAAATTTCTTTCATTAGTAAAGCGTTGTAATGAAAAAATACATGACTTTGCTTTGTATAAAGGAGACTTAAATTGATTTTTTTTTGCAAAGCATGGTCTTTTTGAAAAAAAAATGCATAACTATCAAGATTTAGCCCAAAACCTAAAAAAATGACCAAATTTGGAGGTTTCAAACCTCAGATTCATGTTCAGCATCCCGAATAACATAAATGTGATTAGGACTGTACCTAAAAAAGAACATACAATGACAGTTATATAAATTGCAGTATAGAAATGGAGTAAACAATGTAAATTTGATGTACTACGCCTGATGTTTCTATTAATTAAATAACATTTATATAAAGTGTTGTAGATCTAAATGATCCCTAAATTAATAAAAAAAAAAAATCGATTTAGTATCTCTAAGAAATCTTAAATAAATTTGTAATATGTATAAGAGACCTTGAAAGTTGATGAATAAAGTTTAATTGTTTAATGTCTACCTCTTTTGCACAATGATGTGTTTCGCTTACACACATCGCGACCTGAAAGTTATGGTATCGCTTTCTCAAAGTCCTATCATATGTATTCATCAAAAATACATGGATATACCTATAATGCCGAAAAAGTCGGTGTTTTATTGAACAATGGATTTTCTTTGTTGTTAATAATGCTTTCTCATTCTTAAAAATTTGTAGAAAGCTGATACGGACAACAGATATTCTTTGTATAAAACACGCACAATGATTCTGCATTCGTTAAAAAATGTAATAATTATTTTTAATAATTTCAACAATTAAGCTTCCCAAAACTACATTGCATAATTAGTAATATAATAATTAATAGACTTTGATGAAAATGTGTTATGCAGAAAAAAAAATCGCTACAAATAACCATAGGTACAATGAATTTTATTTTACATAAAACAATAGGTATGCATTTATAAAGTGCGCATGTAATTTAAAAAATTCAATATTCAATCTAAAATTAACAAGGGATTTTCTTTGTATAACAATGAAAGTATTCATTGTGATAGATTTGCCTTCTTAAAAAATTTGTATGAATTTAAAAAACTGTAATGAAATGTATATGTAGTAATTAAGCTTTTGAAAACTACACGGCATAATTAGTTACAATCAATTTAAAGGGTGAACCATTCACGGTACGCTTAGAACATAGGTATGAGAATAAATTCATATAATGGACGTCATCCCTACACTAAATCTTTAATTAGTTATCAACCCTCAATGCGGTTAACATCTACAGAGACACAATGTCCGAATCATTAAACATCTTTCAAAACGTACATTTTGATGATGCTATAATTAAATCAGATATTCACACCTATCTTCTGTATGGCTTTTCTAAGTATGGACCCTACGAAGAAATAAGCATTTTAATTCAAAGTCAGGATCTAATTACGGCTACTTACGATAGTTTCCTGTACATAGAAGGTAAGCTGAAAAAGAGGATGAAGGAAAATCATGCAACTTAAGCAGTAATTTCCCCAACTTTCGAAGAGATTCGTTATGAGATAGGTGGTCAAAGAGTGGACGTTTGCCGAAATCCCGGCATAACATCTACACTTAAAGGATATATTTCTTATACGACAAGCAAGAGCAAAGCATTAAGCCATTTGGGGTGGTCACCAAAGAATGAGGAACCATGACAAATAGAATTCGATGAGGGAAATGGTGAAAAATCCTTTTCCGACGACCACTATGAAATGTATTGAGTTCTGCACCGTTTTTTTGTTATTGAAAGTGGGAGATTGCGAATGGAGGGAGTTACTGTGTAAAATATAAAATCAATCAATCTGATTGGCTGTCAGCGATGTTGAAAATTTTAATTAATTATGAATTAAAATTTTCAACATTAATAGCAATCATGGTTACCAATGAAATTTGACATTTGTCATTTGTGAATTCTGAAACTGACGAACATATCCAAGTAAAACAGTTCCAACTTTGAATAAAAAATGGAATTTAATAATAATGAAAGCGACAGTGATTACTATGAAAACCTTACCCCTCCGGAAATCACAGAAAAAGCCGCAAAAGCATGTGAGAATTTGTTACCATCAATGTCGAAAGAGCGTTATGAATATGCTTATAAATAATTCATGGACTGGAGACTTAAAAGTAAAGTAAATTCTTTTATATTTATAATGTATTTATAATGTCAAACTGGGTAATGTTAAAGATGTGAATTCAGCATTAATTGTTGATGTGCCTTATACCAAAACTAAGAAACCGAGACAATTTGTTATTTCAGACAATTTTTATAGTGTCTGTAAAAAATATATGAATCTGCGACCCTCAACAATGACTGACAAGAATCAAAAATTCTCTCTTTTCAATTATCAAAAAGGAAAATGTACTAAACAATATGTGGGCATTAACAAATAGGCAAAATAGTTCAAGGCATTGCCAAGTTTTTGAAGCTGCCTAACCCAGAAACATATACAGGACACACATACAGAAGAACATCAGCAACAATTGTTGCTGACAAAACTGGTGACCTTCTAGCCCTAAAACGCCATGGCGGATGGCAGTCCTGCGGGGCTGCTGAAGGTTATGTAAATGACTCGATCAGTAAAAAGATAGAAATCTCGAAACACATTGTTGAAGCAGTAGCATCGACTTCTGGCACCAAACAGTCGTCGTTGCGTGAAAAAGCTGCAGCATCCACTTCTGGTACCAAGTCGCCGTTGCTGTGTGAAACTTCATTAGTGCTTCCTGAGGTGCTTACAGAAGATCATTGTGCCGCGCAAAAAATTCAAAATTTCTTATCTACAGAAGAAAACTACCGGGTTCTAGCACCAATACATTTCCAAAACTGTCAAAATTTCACAATTAACTTTAATTAATGAAATAATACCAATTAACTTTAATCAATAAAATAATATACCTACTTTTGATTTTTTATGGTGGTCGTCGGAAAGGTATCGTGTAAAACACGTGTTGAAAAGTCGACTTCAATCTTGCCCTTTCAACACTTGTTGTACAATATACTATTACAGTATGCATACCATTGAACCACATATTTGGAATAATAAGGGATTATCGTCAAGTGATCGTGAATATGCGTCAAGAGTTGATTTGAATTCGATCTAGAAGCGATACAATCTGCAACTATGGTGACGTTGAGGCGGAAATAACCCTAAATAAAAATCAATGGACTGTACCCCACTTAACATTTAGTAATGCCGCGAAACCGGATTTGTTTGAAGGAAGTAAATTAGATTCTTTCAGGGTCTAGCGATCTACATTAAAACCGACAAATCTGTAACTACATCAAATTCTTTGTTAATTTAGGGGGTCATTTACCCGAATACACACACAACTCTCCTTTTTATTCCAGCTCTGTTCAAACACAAAAAGTCATTCTTTTAAAAATTTTTGCCATTCTAAGTTCAGCTTTTTCAAACACAAAACGTAATTTTTCTCGAACACGGGTAAGAATTTGTCAAAAGCACCCCTGGTTGATAAGCCTCGTTGATTCAGCATCTATAACTATTGAAAAGGCTACTATTTACCCCTAAAAGTATGTGATTTAAGGGGATTATCCACATTTTCCACAATATAGAAATTACCCCCTATCAGTACCTTGACCTATAAAGAATATTCCCTAAAGTAGGTTATTTAAGCGGATTATCCAGCTTTTTCTATAATATAAAAACTAGTCCTATCAGTACCTTGACCTAATTTCAGATTTGTAAGAATTTTACTAGAATACAACCTTGATATTTTCACGAATTGAGATTTCTAAGAAGACGCAATAAAATTTAACCCCTCACGAGCTGATTCTATGTTTAGATTGTTAAGATAAATGAATTTCTAAGAAATAGTTTTGACCTTGCACAGCCTAGTTCAATTTAGCCTCAGCTACGTACGATGAATGAGCTATTTGGCTTATTTTCTGGGGGGGTGGGGCGGTTACGTGTGTTGAGTGACGGCTCCCCTGTTTTCGGAAACGGTTATCTGTCTTTGGAAACAGGATCCGGTTCTTGGGGATACTACCTCATCCTGGCGGTTAGGACCGTAGTATGAGCCCACGTAAGCATAATCTTTTTATTATTACAAACAACAATTTAGTCAATACAAGAACCTTGATATTAGCATAGACAACAACCCCTTCATTCTGCTTGTTTCCATGAACTGATTCCATTGTTAGAATTGAGCAATGGGAACGCTTATTTGCTATTTCCAAGAATTTAACCTCCAAGAAATGCGAAAATTTTTGACTTAGATGGATAGGGTGGGGATATATACCAAAATTGTGATCACAAAAACTTTATTGTTAGTAAATGTTATACCTTAGATAAGCATGATGATAGTACAATATTTCCATACAGTGTTATGTGAAATAATATTATACTTAGCATTTATAACATCTTGAATGTAGCTTAATTGAACAACGCAATTCGATACATGTTTCTCTTTGACGCGAACACCCTATATATTATGAGATTTGGGTTTACGTAACTGTATAATTAAAAAATTTTAATTTGTGTTTTTGCATATAAGTTTAAGAGACGTAAGTTTGTAATAAGTCGTGGACCACATCAAACGAAAACCAGTTGAAGGAAATTGAATGTGAGAAATAAATAATAAATAAAATAGATATGATCCAACAAAGGTTATTACAAAATACTAAGTGACTACATCAAACTTCCCGTAATATGTATATTGACCTAAATAGATTTTTTTATTTGTATATAAATGAATATTGTGGTTAATAAATTACAAGTTTTATAAAAAAATATTTTATTTGTTAGATGACCTTGAAGCGTCGGTTGAATTGCTTGAACATCGCCTTTGTTCTCAGAATTGAGCCTGAATAGTGGGGGTACCTAGATAACAACCTATTTTTAGAAATTATGACTAACTCGGTCGGAACAATGGATCGAATTTGTTCTTTTCTCAGAGATGTGACCTCGAAATTTGTAAGCATAGACCTTAAAGAGTCGGCTTGAAAATTGATTTCTCAGAATTGAGCCTGAAATGGGGGTAGCTAGATAACAATCTATTTTTACTCTAACTCGGCCAGAACAATGGGTCGCCTTTGTTCTTTTCTCAGAGGTGCGACCTTGACATGGGGGGAAACGATTACCTGTGCTGCGAAACAGCTATCTGTTTTGGGAAACGGCTATGTCTTTGGGAAACGTCTATCTGTATTTGAGAAACGGAGCCACTTGAGGTCAATGCACTTTGCTGGTGGGCGTGACCTTACAAAATAAACTTCCAAGAGTTGCTTGATGACCTTGAAACATGCTTAGCATAGACAACCACCTGTATGATATACCTTGAGAACACCTCAGGGCGTGAGCCAGAGGTCAATGAACTTCCTAGAACTGATGGGGGGCGTGACCTTGAAAGGAATAATGAAGCTTGAAATTTTCCATCAAAATTTGATTTAGAATCGACCTTGGTGAAAGAGCATCCTCCTATATGTCCCCAATTGAACCCTGAACGGGTGGCCTTGACAAACGAGAAGGTTGATCCCTATACCTTGAAATCCTAGGAAGATCTTGAAGCGGGTGGTGTGTGTACAGTGGACCCTTTGAAAACCTTGACCGTGTATTGGATGCAGGTAATGTGATCACCTTGAAACCTTCGATGTGGACAATCTGTACGAGACCTTCAATGACCTTGAAAAACAATCTAGTAACCTTTCTAATAACTTTTTTCAAATCTAGTTACTTCAATGACCTTAAGTAATATACTTCGATGCATGAAGCGTGTGACCTTGAAGCGGAGGGCGCGTACGTGCATGGATAACCTTGAAGATAAACAATGTCGTCGACCTTGACTTTGAAAACCATTGGCCTTGATGCGGAGAATCTGCCTGAGAGCTTCACTGGTCTTGACCTTGAAAACCTTGTACTTGGACGTGGACAATCCGGACCTTGAGTAATATACTTCGATGAAAGCAATGTATACGATGACCTTGACCTTGAAAACCATTGACCTTAATGTGCCGAATTTGTACGGAAAGGTGTATTATTATTATTATCAAAAGTGAGTTAGTACCCCCTTAGTATATCTACTCACAACTTTCGATAATTTATCAAGTAATAGCTCAAACTCAGATAGTTCGGTAGATTTATCTTGAGTACGTAACCTAATACTCCAGCCCCACCATCATTCCCTTTCACGGCAGTACCGTCGACAAGTTGTACATTCATGCTTGTATGGACCGCGCTAGATTTTCTTGAACAGTTTCTTGACGAAGTTCTTGTTTGTGATATAGCAACCGAAACTAGCCGAAATGCGAATCAAAAGAAAAGGCGGAAAATGTGGTATCCGGTAACCAGAGAAGAAATCAGAATCTTTTTGGGATTAACTATTCTACAAAGTGTTGTGGAGGAACCCGCAACTGGGTCAATACCAGTCAACCATTCCTTTGTCGGTGACGCCCTTTTTTTCCAGTTGTATGAGTCGAAACAGATTTGATACCATACATCAAAATATCCATTTTTTAGATAATGAGTTCGATGAGGCAACACCCCAACTCAAAACTCAACAAGATATCACCAGTAAACTGTTGCGTAAGTTTCAAGAAATGACCTGAACAAGATCTGTCTGTGGACGAAAGCCTTCTTTTGTGTAAGAGTAGACTTGGTTTCATCCAATACATACCTTTGAAAAGAGCTCGATTTGGGATAAAAACAGAGTCAAAGGGCAATGTTTGGATGTTGTTATGACGCTCTTCAAACCATTGTTAGGTAAGGGCTATTCTATAACAATGAATAATTTTTATAACTCAAATTAGCTTGCGGATTCATTCATTACAAACAAAACCTATGTTTATGGGACGCTTAAATTAACACGGCAAGAAGTTTCAGCAGAGCTGAAAAATGATAAACGGGAACGGAGAGAAGTGTTCGCATTTCAAAGAGACAAAGCTTATGTTCTCAAGTGAAAAGACAAGGAGGATGATTCTTTGATTTCAACCATACGAATAGTTGTGAAGAGATGCAAAAAGAAAGAGAAGCTATTGTAAAACCTAAAGTAATTTAGTATTGTAATGCTACCATGTATGGCGGGAAAAAATATTATTAGATTTATTAGGTTTTAACCCAATGGAACTCCTTCATGTTCAGAAGACTGGAGGTACTAAGTCAGCACTAGTTTTTAGGTTGGATCTCGTTAAACAAATTATGGAAAAGTTTCATCAGACGGAGTTTTCTTCAAGAAAAAGACGACGTTCCAGCTACCTTACACCACTTAGATTGACAGGTCGCCACTTTCCATTGGAACTTTGTAAAAATATATATAGTAGGTGATGCATAAAGATTAATAAAATTGCATTACAAAAATCGGGCATTTGAGACCTTGCGCGAACAAGCATAAACAAGAATAAACCTGTTCGCGTTAATAGTTCAGTTGATAAAAGAGAAGTGTTGAGTGCAGAATTCAAGTTACCAGCTTATTTGAAATTGCTTTTGGATGACAGCAATTCAGAATCTGACCATGGTCCATGAAATGTATGAAGACAATCATTCTGATAAAGAATGGCTTCCCCTGGCCAAGTCAATCCCAAATAGTCCTCAGGTAATTTATTTTTATATTATATGCAAATATAAACTGTATTAGAGGTTATTGAAATCCTTAGGTCTTGCCTTTCAAGATTTACGCCGGAAAGCCAAATACTGGACGAGAAACAAACCAAGACGAGCGAGTCGTACAAGATTTAGCGGTTTACTAAAAATTCCGGCCGAAACGTTAGAATGGACAAGTTCTTTAACACCCTACCAACTGCACTTTTACTATCGTGGAATCTGACTGTGGTCGGCACGCTGAAAAAAAATACCTATACCTATACCTACTGAGATGATGGCAAATCGAGAGCGAGAATGTCTTTCACCAATCTTTGGGTTTGTCGAAAATGGTTATGTTCATACGTGCATAAGAAAGACAAGTTTGTTATCTTGCTTTACATTATGAAAAACGATAATAGTGTCAGTGGACCAACAGAAAAACCTGATATCATTCACTACTGTAATAGCACAAAAGGTGATATAGGTAACATGGACAAAATGCTAACGAAACAGAGAACCCTTAGATGACCACTTGCTCTATTTTATAATATGATTATCTAGTCAGCTACCTAATTAGTTCTAAAAACAACCATTTGGCTAAAAAGACTTCGCATAGCCGCCGAGCGTTTTATCAGGATCTAAGACGTAGCTTGGCAATGCCTTCTATAGACAAGACAAGGACAGAGAATCCATATGTTGTCAATGTATTTTCCACACAGACTGCCATAGAAGCAATGATTGATTACCCCCAAAAAAAAAAACAAAGAAAAGCAAGACAATCTTGCCGAGTAAATAATCGTCCGATTTGCGACGTACACACAGAAACTATTTCTAATTTTTTTTTGTTTCAATAAAATATTACATTATCTTAAATTTTATTTTTATACTAGTAGTTGTTCCTGATGTAGTTGCACTTTATATGGATGGAAATGGTTTTTCTTTAACATTCGATCAACTGATCTAGAAGAAATTCCCAAATAAGAACTTAATGTCCGTTGACTAACTTGTGGATCATCAATAACTGTAGCCAACACCCCTATATTCATTTTCTTCATTTGTCACTGCCTTAGCTCCGTTATGAGCTGTGTATTTTACATTGCCTATTGAAACACATCTTTATAATGTCCGCTGAAAACTTTTGTCTTGTGGGAGCCTTCTATCTGGGAATATTTCTTTATAAATTCTTGATACCAATAAACAATTTTTTTGGCATTCGCCAAGGATAAAAATCACGCCTACCATTTCTTGAGTAGATAAATTAATTTTGAAAAAATTTTGGTCCCAAAGAGATGCCAATTGAAAACCTTTATAACATATTGAAAACTGACAGTTACTTTCTTGTGTTTTTCATCAGTTAACCCTGATGTTCTTCTCGACAGGACTATACACTTGTGCTCCTTCGGGTCATAATGACCCGAACTCCTGAAATATGAACTAAAACCAAAATAACAACAATTTTTATACATTTATTAACTTTATTTCTCTAATGCAATGTTTTTTATATGAAACGTGAAACACAATAAATTCAACCACATTTAAATAAAAAAAAGAAAACCGAATAAAAAATGTCTAATAATTGATCCACTACTTCTTACAGTCGCGACAATAATAAGTCACGTGTTCTTTATACAAATATTTTTTACACTTAATGCAGGTCATATTAGTTTTGTTATCACATTTAGAAGGGCAAGATTTGCAGCGTGCTCGTTTGTTTTTGTTGCTAGTTCCAGGAAGAGGTGCGGTAGAATTTTCCACCAATGGTTGTTAAATAGCTGTTACAATTGCAGCTGCTTGTTCATTACGGGTAAGATGTTTTCTAGACAAAATGTAAGGATTTACCAATTGTTTGCCCAGTTGTTCCAAAAACAGTCTTCTTTTGAACAAAACATTTTTATTCCAGTCTGGATTTATTTCGCGCCATAAGACGAAAGCATTATAGGCACAGGTATCTAAAATGCTGTAAAATAAGATTATGGGCCATCGATTTGTTTTTCGTTTGCATGTGCATGCACCGATTAGCTGATCCAATGTATCAACTGCTCCTTTGGTAGAATTATAATCAAGTATAATTTTTTGTCTTCTTTGTCGCTTATTTGTTTCTGGTTATGAAACGTACTCATTAGAATGACCTTGTTGTATTTTTTTGGAATATAAGACACAACTACGGTATCTTTAGTAAAATAAAATTTGGAACTATGCACAACGTTATTTACTTCCATGATAGGTAGCGTAGGCTTGCTTTTTCTGACAGTCCCTAACATAGTAAGATTTCTTTTGAGAAGCATTTGACCCAATTTATACGATGTAAAGAAATTGTCACAAGTTACATTCTGACCTCTTAGTCCATAAGTAAGGTCTAAAACTACTCTCAGCCCCTGATCCTTCTCAGGTTTTCCCCCAGGTGGTTTTCCCGTATATACTTGAACTTCTAAAGCATAAGAACTTGCACTATCACAAAGCGTCCATATATCGCTGGCTTGCTTGGTATATACTGCTTGAATGGACAACTACCTCTAAATGCAACCAGCTGCTGGTCCACAGCTACGTTTTGCACAGGATTGTACAATTTTGGTAGTATTTCAGCCCATTTGTACCAAAATTCTCTAATAGGAGCCAACTTATCCCGTAGCCTTCTTCCTTGAGGATCTTCTTTATAATCAAACCGTAACACGCGTGATATATAATAAAATCGTTTCAACGACATTGTTACGCGAAAAAGAGGTCTGCCTCTTTCTGCATTCCACAAACTTCTGATAGATTCATCATGCGATCTGTAAACTCCTCCTAACAGTAACAAACCTATGTACGCCTGCAACGTAATGTCATCTAATTCTTGCCACTTGTCACCGTACACTCTACGGTCTTCGATGTTAGTCATTTTCAAAATTATATTTTACAAAGAACTATTGAAAAATAGCTGAAATGTAGATTTTACATCCTGGACTCGTGCATTGCTGTATCTAGTTGGACCTGGAGCGACTTTTATGATACTTGCATTAGTTGCACGCCCTGATTGAGGAAATGGATTTAAGATCCAAGTTATGGCATTATCTTTAGATTGAATCGATTGAGCAGGTGGCATCAATTGCGTAGAATCTGTCCGTCCAGCATCGTCGAGAAAATCATCGTCTGACAGTTCATAATCACTATCTTTACTGATATGATTTTCCTCTTGAGAAGCTTCATCGTCACTAATGTCACTCAAATCATCAATAAGTTTTTCTAAGTCTTCACCACTAAGATATTTTTTTGCCATTATCGTTATTTCAGCACTTTAGAAGAACTAGTAGTACGTACAACATACTCTGCAACATAACAAACAAAAATGTCGGTTGCATACTGCGATATGATATTTATACCTGCTGCAAGTTGCAGCACAAGGCTACTTACCTGCCGAAAATGCTGTAGTAACTCGCATAGGTAGGTACATTTGAACAAGCATGTGATGATATGCATATTATATATCCTCAAATTTCAATATAAAATAATTGGAAAGACAAATTTATACGTCTCACTAATGTATTACAGTCTCGGGTCATAATGACCGGAGGAACATCAATGTAACAATCACGTCCAAAAAAAATAAGGAAAAAAATGTATTAAAACAAACAAGCCACCTCATTCTTCAATTGATTAGAAACAAAGTCATTAACTACGAAGTTTAGATATTAATAAACAAAAAAGTTATCTAAACAACAATTTGATTTCGGGTCATATAGACCCGAAGGTAACAGCAGGGTTAAACGTCTACCACGTCGTGTAAGGAAAAATTGTTAAAATAATATTAAACCTTAAAATAACAATAAAACAGTTAAAGTTAGGTATAGGCAATGTAATAGACGTTTGATAGACAATTTATAAACGAATTTGACAATGTATAAAAAATGTCTATTTAAAAAAAACGGAGTTACGTATGTTTTAAAATTTTTTAATTCGGCACCCTCTACTTGGTACCGCCTGTCCTCGGTACCATTTTCCACAGATGGAAAAGTTTGGCCAATTCATGCTTAATCTGATAGTTCAAACCGCACCTCTCTAAGTTACACAGTTCCTGGGCTATTAGATTTTTTAGAGACTGTAACAGACGTCAATTAAAAAAAAATCGAATTGCTAGGAAACAGTCCATTTTAGCTTTCGCATGTGACACATAAAGTTGATGTAAAATGATACGAAAAATGAGAATATGCAATATACAAGGTGTTCCATTTCAAATAAAAAAGTTTGGTTGTGCCTGGGCTGAACGAAACACCCTGTATACTCAAAAATATTTTTACGTGACAGAAAACTGGACTATGGGCAACTTCTGGACCATTATCCACCAAATAAAGACAGTTGCCACACTACATGTGTATATATATATATATATATATATATATATATATATATATATATATATATATATATATATATATATATATATATATATATATATATATATATATATATATTACCGGGTGCCGGAAATAGCATATACCTAGAGAAGGAGGTGATTCTACATGAAAAAATAAAACTTTTTTTTCCTATGAACTTATTTGCTCAGACGTACTGTTTTCAATATACAGGGGGGAATTTTTTTTCAGTTTTTGGACAATATCTCGAGAACCGTTTGAGATATGATGTTCAGCTCTCATACACAATTTGTGCTCATTAAGTCTCTTGTTTTCACCGTAAAATAAAGTTTTTTGAAAATTCAGTGGCGTGGATTTTGGGTATTTTGAGGGTTTCAATCCCCCTACTTTCAACGCCACTGAAATAAATGCAATTTCAAGGAGCGCGTTAGAACCACCTTTATTTTCTCTACCAAAAAGATACTATTGGTTAACAGCTCTAAAGTTGACCATTTACGAGAAAAATCGCATTTTTTGAGAAAAAAACCATCATTTTAAGAATAATTTTTTTAACAAATGGGCAAGGTATTTTTCAGAAAAATTAAGTATTCATATCCGCTCAAACGATGAGGCATAACATACGGCCAGAATACCGGCCCAAACGTTCATTGAAAACTTATCTTGGAACCGAGTTTGAAAGATTGCACGTGGATTTTCATCGGACCATTCGTGATTATTGTGGAAATTTACAAGACCTTCATGTGTAAACCCGGCTTCGTTAGTAAACAGCCCTTTGTCCAGGAAAAAACGGTCTCGACGGCATCGCATTTGAATCCATTCACAAAATTGGAGTCTCACCGGTAAATCTTGAGGTCTAAGCGCTTGAACCCGTTGTAAATGGTAAGGATGCCAAAGCTGTTCGTGCAGAATTTCCCAAACAGTGCTCTTAGGAACGTTCTCCTGTACAGCAATTTGTCTCGTGCTAGTTGCTGGATTTTCTTCTATCCGGTGGAGAACCCTTTCTTCAACTTGCGCCCTTCGAGTTGTGCGGTTTCTTCCACAATTTCTTTTATTTGACGCTAAGTTACCACTCTCCGTTAGCCGTTGAATAAACTCATGAATAATCTCTTATCTGGGAGATGACGATTTGTAAAGGTCTCTTGATACAACCTGCGAGCTTCTGCAGTATTACCATTAGCTCTGCCATACATAAAAGCCATATCGGCCATTTCCGCAAAAGAATAGTCTGCCATTTTTTACAGTTACTGCACCAACAATTGATGATAAGTAATAATTCACTTTATAACTTGCGTTCTTGTCAAATAAACAAATTTACTTAGTATTGACAAGTACTATCAACAAACCGTCTTACCATAGCAACATGCATGTTACGTACGGCAACGCCAACTCGATTTAGGTTTGAAAAATAATTCAACAATCTTACCACCATGTTATTTACCATTATAATGTATTTAAGTGAACGAAGCCCACGTGGAATACTTGCAGCATTTGTTTTTCATTCAATAAGTAGTAATTTGGAATTTATTACTTGCATTCTTTCCAAAATGTTATGCCTACCGTTAATAAATTGTTAATGAAAATGATTCTTAAAAATATTGTTTTCTCTGATTGAATGCCATTTTTCTCGGAAACAGTTGAGTTTAGAGCTATCAGCCAAGAGCACCTTTGTGTAGAAGACATGGCCGGTTTAAGGCGCTTGTTAGAATTGCATTTAATTCATTAGCGTAGCAATTATGGGGGTTGAAACTCTCAAAATACCCAAAATCCACGCCACTGAATTTTTAAAAACCTTCATTTTATAGCGAAAACAAGTGACTTAATGAGCACTAATTGTGTATAAGAGCTGAACATCATATCTCATACGGTTCTCGAGATATTGTCCAAAACCTGAAAAAAAAATTCAACTTTGACCCCCTGTATATTGAAAACGGTACGTCTGAACATATAAGTTCACAGGAAAAAAAAGTCTTATTTTTTCATGTAGAATCACATCCCTCTCTAGGTACATGCTATTTCCGGGCACCCTGTATGATATATATATATATATATATATATATATATATATATATATATATATATACATAAAACGTGTAACAAGGTATACACGTTCCTACCCGTGAGGGAACACAGTTGAAAGGTTTGAGGGGCAAAGGTGGGTAATTCTTATACATAATCATTTTTTTATATGTACCGTTATTTTACTTAATCTAACATATCATGGGAGCTCAGCCATTCAAACCAATGAAAAAATCTAAATCTAAAAAATTAAATTGCAAAAAGTACACAAAAGTACAGAGTTAAAAGGTTTGGAGTTTGACTTATTTGACAATTAATTACCAGTAGTGTAATGCTCTTTAAGAAACTGTATTTTTCAGGACCGAATTTAGTACAAATTATATTACGAGAAAGAGTCGGCAGCTAATTCTTCAGATGGCCTGCATAAAGATATGCAAAAATTTTAGCAATCTGTCACTTACGATATGAGAAGATTTGTGGTAGCCATTCATAGGCGTCTCTTGGAAATTCAATATCCCCCTATCCACCCTCCTAAGTGTTCCTGAGTGCATTAGCACGGTAGGCTAAACTGTGCCTGTTCAGGCCAATAATGACTGAAAAAAGAAACGTGTCTAGGGACGAATAACTGCGGTGTGTATGCACGAATTTTGTATGCTTTTTACATCTAAGCAAAGATGAATTAAAACTAGTGTAAATTTTCTGTAATATCCTCACGTACTACATATTAGATACCTACTAAAAAAGTTTGTTTACAATTACTCAATTACAGTCCGCGCGGCGAAAGAATGCCTGAATGTTGGATGCGCATTCGTCCAACTTCAAGAAGTCTCTTAAGTGCGGCATGTCAGTGGCGTCGCCACCAAAAGCGCGTTCCGTTTATTATCATGTATTACACTAATTAATTATTTATTTCTGTTATTAATTTACATACGTACTTGTTAATTTAACTTTATTACAATTATTGCAACAAAACGACAGTGAACCATTTTGTGTCCTATGCGAATTTTAAAGCTCACAATACTCAAATTTATTAGACAAATATGTATAAACAACAAATAAAACTGGTGATAAATTTGGAGGACGATTCAGAAACTGAAAGCGGCTGGTCTAATGATGAATGATTGTGTGACTTATTTGTTAGTAGTATTTAATATTATTATAGTAGTAGTAGTAGTAAAAAAAAAAAATTATAGTAGGTATTTATCGCCTTTTGAGTAACTTTTCTCCAAAGTGTATGGAAATATAAAAATTGATTACCTAAGCAATACCATAATTTTTTTAAATCCTGAATGATGCTCTTAAAATACAGCCTATTCTGTTTCTAAAATCGAACTTATACTTTTTTGATTTTCATAAACGATTAAACTGTTGTGTTCATTTGTAATTCAAATATAAAAGTGCGGCCGAATGCACGAACATCCATGCGCGACACGAGGCATTCTTTGGCCGCGCGGACTGTACAAGGTGCCATAAGTACTATACAGAATCCTTTATTTCAGTTCCCGTCTTTTGTAGCTTAGTTATTATTTAACTTAAAGTTTTAATATTTTGCACACTTTATCTGTGAGCATTTTAGGAAAATGTGTTTGATTATACAAGGTGATCCAAAAAAGTGTGATGGCATAATGGCATACTTTTTTAAATAACATACCTTACATTTTTTGCAGATGTAATTGACTTCCATGATTGTCTACATAGCCCTATAGAAATCGGTTGGATAACATCAACAAAAAAAATAAAATGTAAAAAAAATCAGCTTTACACCACTGGTTTTAAAAATGGTTAAAATACAAATAGTGGCTGGTTTTCAGATAATAAGCCAGGAACTCATTAAGTAAGGTTTAACAATCAAGTTGACCAAATTTGGGGAATCTAAATTATACAAGGTGTTCAAAATTTACTGTCAAACTTTTGAGAGTTAGAGACCTCTTTCTTTCTTACTTTAAATATAACACCCTGTATAATTTGATGGCATTCGATGCGGAATTAAAAAACAAAACTTTTGTTAAAGTATGTCCCTATCAAAATTCCTAACGCTTTAAAAGATAAACGCAAAAAACTCGTTTTATCAACTATTTCATTAGCAATTTTAATAAAACAAAAAACTAAAGTGGCTGTTAAATCAATCTAATGTCATGAGGGCTATTTTGACAAGTATTGCATGACATTTGTAGCAATTTTAATTTAAAATAGCTTAAAACAACTTTATTTTAATTTATTTTTATTTTTCAACACTTAAGAAAAAACCAATACTGAACTAAACACATAATTAAAAACACTCATTTTGGGTTTCTTAAGTAATAAAAATTTTTTTTTTATTATAACTTATGTTCAATATGTCTTCCTTTTTCTTCTAAACACAAACGAAGACGACCTTGCCACTCTTCTTAATACAACAGGTGTAATTTTTCGAAATGCATTTTGTATTCTTTGTTGCATGTCTTCAGGGGTAGTTGGAGCCTCATGCTAAACGGTCTCCTTAACTTTGTCCCACAAAAAAAGTCTCACTTAGTTAAGTCCGGTGACCGTGGTGGCCAATTACATGACCCTCCTCTTCCAATCTAGCGATTTGTAAAGGCTCTATCCAGATGGTTCCTGGGCTCCAACGACTCCCCCCCCCCCCACACATTAATAGACCATCTATATTGTCTATCGATCTGCCTGAATATCCTCGGGTTGTGGTCCAAGTGGTAATAAAAATTATGCCGATTGACAAATCCGTTTTTATGGATGTTGGCCTCACCGGAGAACACAAATTATCGAAAAAGTCGAAACTGAACCTTATTTTATCCTGTGCTTAATTACAGAATTCCATACGTCTATCAAAGCCTTCTTGGAAAAGTTCTTGGTGAAACTGAATGTGACACGCATGTCTTTTAATACACGTTGAACAGTACTTTAACATCTACTGCATCAGCCACTACCTTCTGACTGTTGGACGGATTTTCCGTAACCTGTAGTAGCACATCCAATTCCTATTCTTCTGTTCGAACCCGTTTACTTCGAACTGGTTTGAGGTATTTTACTTTTCCCTTTTGCGTGAATCTCTCCAATAAATTCTGCAGACTACGCTTGTCCGGATGCCGTGGTTCTGGATAACGCTCTGAATAAAGCCGACTAGCCAAAAACTGTTCTTTTGGGACTCTCCCAATATAAAAATCATATAAGCAAGCTCTTCCCTGCTGTAACTCATCATAAAAGGCACAGTTACAAGCAAAACACTTTAAACGAGATCTTACAATAGTAACAAATGTCATGCAATACTTGTCAAAATAGCACTCATGATATTAGACTGATTTAACAACCAACTTATTTTTTGTTTTATTAAAATTGCTAATGAAATAGTTGATAAAACGAGTTTTTGAAATATATCTTTTAAATCGTTAGGAATTATGATAGGGAAATATTTTAAAAAAAGTTTTGTTTTTTAATTCCGCATCGAATGCCATCAAATTATACAGCGTGTTATATTTAAATAATTATATTCTGTTCGAACCCGTTTACTTCGAACTGGTTTGAGGTATTTTACTTTTCCCTTTTGCGTGAATCTCTCCAATAAATTCTGCAGACTACGCTTGTCCGGATGCCGTGGTTCTGGATAACGCTCTGAATAAAGCCGACTAGCCAAAAACTGTTCTTTTGGGACTCTCCCAATATAAAAATCATATAAGCAAGCTCTTCCCTGCTGTAACTCATCATAAAAGGCACAGTTACAAGCAAAACACTTTAAACGAGATCTTACAATAGTAACAAATGTCATGCAATACTTGTCAAAATAGCACTCATGATATTAGACTGATTTAACAACCAACTTATTTTTTGTTTTATTAAAATTGCTAATGAAATAGTTGATAAAACGAGTTTTTGAAATATATCTTTTAAATCGTTAGGAATTATGATAGGGAAATATTTTAAAAAAAGTTTTGTTTTTTAATTCCGCATCGAATGCCATCAAATTATACAGCGTGTTATATTTAAATAAGAAAGAAGAAGATGTTTAAATTCTGAAAAGTTTGACAGTAAATTTTGACCACCCTGTATAATTTAGATTCCCCAAATTTGGTCAGGTTGATTGTTAAACCTTACTTAATGTGTTCCTGGCTTATTATCTGAAAACAAGTCACTATTTGTATTTTTAACCATTTTTAAAACCAGTAGTGTAAAGCTGATTTATTTAACATTTTATTTATTTTTGTCGATGTTATCTAACCGATTTCTATTTTTAAGGTTATGTAGACAATCATGGAAGTCAATAAAATCTGCAAAAAAATATAAGGTATGTCATTTAAGAAAATATGCCATTATGACGTCACACTTTTTTGGACTACCCTGTATAATCAATTACATTTTCCTAAAATGCTCCCTAAGCCACAGATAAAGTGTGCAAAATATTAAAACTTTAAGTTAAATAATAACTAACGGGAGCTGAAATGAAGGACCCCGTGCAGTACTTATGGCACATATTTGGACCTTGTAATTGAGTAACTGTAAACAAACTTTTTTAGTGGGTACATAATATGCAGTACGTGAGGATATTACAGAAAATTTAATTTAATTTAAAACTTTAAGTTAAGTAATAACTAAGCTACAAAAGACTGGAGCGCAAAAGAAGGACCCTGTATAATACAAAATAAGCCTAATAGCTTACAATACCCTAACAAAATCTCATTTGGACTACAAATATGCGTACATTTCCTTCAGAACTACAGAAATACGAACGTTAATATCGCGATTGTCGTTGCCAAATAAATACAGAAATTTTTTAATGGTGTACTTTAAATTATACAATCTAAACGTTTCGATAACACTTACAGTTATCTTCGTCAGTAGTAATGTTTGTTAAAAATTGTTAAAGATGTAGTAAACAACTTTTCAAATTTGACAAAATTGTTTACTACATCTTTAACAATTTTTAACAAACATTACTACTGACGAAGATAACTGTAAGTGTTATCGAAACGTTTAGATTGTATAATTTAAAGTACACCATTAAAAAATCCCAAAAAAGATAAGTATTTTATTATGAGTGTTAATGGTGAAAGTTTACATTTTCAAAATACAGAAATTGTTCATTAAATTAATTAATTTTTTAATAATTATGTTTCTAGCATAACGGCGATTTTTTACTTCTTCAAACATCCGGTTGTAAAGCGAACGTGCTCAGCGTAATTTTCAACAAAGTTTACCAAAATTCAAAGAAAGTAAAATTTACGTTGTAAAGTTAATCTTTAGCAAACTTGTTGATAAACGGTTACCGTCAACAGGTAACACGAGGCGAGTGCTATAATGTTGTTTACATGAAATTTTGAAGCACCTAAACCCTAACCTTTTACGAAAGGAAATTATTCACGTTACATAATGCAAGAAAAAAACGGTTATAAAAAGATATGTAAAAAAATATATATAGGAAAAAAAATGTATTCAAACTACTTGTCACTTGCTGATATTCACCTTTTTTGTGTAACAGCGTTTTATGCTTGAATGTATCTACAAGCGAGAATATCAATGTGTTAATTGGTATAACACCTAATCGAAGTGAAAATAAACAATAATGGTATTATTAAAAGGTGGCAACATTTAGTACATAATTAGTTACTGAATAACATATTTATTGATTCATCAGCATTACTATCGGCTACTTAAAAATATTGTTCTATTTAATGTTATCGTAATGTAACAACTAACAATAAAATTTGGGTCGTTAGCTTAATACAAAATTTTTACTGATATTACGCACTTTAACCCAGATTTAATAATGATATATAATATGTAAAAACGAAATATCTTTATAAAACAATCATATTATGAAATGTGACGTTAAGGGCCTTCTTATACAATATGTAGTAATATTTAGAACACGCTAATTTTATTTTTTACGGAGCTGTAAAGAAAGGTTTCATAATTAACTATCCTAAGTATCCTATTTTCGTCAATATCATATTTTTATTTATATGCTTCTTCATGTAGTAGGATAAAATACGGACCGAAAGCTTTAAGCTACTTGCAAACTAATTACATTCATAATTAAAACGACTCATTCATTTATCTCAGAAATCAGCTTAGAACAAACTACCAAAACGTGAAGAAACTAATTTTTTTTTGTTGGTGGTAGCCACATTATTATTATTCTGCTTTCGTTCATTTTCAATAACCTGAAACACCTTTCATAAAATGGCTTCTACCTTTTCTTTCAATAAGCGTTTATTTAAGTAAACTACTATACAATCATTGCCAATGTTGATCTGTGAGAATCTATAAATAACATTATTGGCCATCTTAAAATAAATCTCTCGTGTTGTCATGTGTTTTTTATCAAGATTTTCCGACAGTTTTTGTATTATAAATTATTTGTTGGTACCGAACATCTTAAATGTAATACAGGTGCTATTGTTTCTATTGTTGCGTTTTCTTTTGTCGTTTACGTATTGAAAAGGTTTATGATTTTTTGTGTATGTTCTAAAAACAGAAATGAAGCTTTTGGGGTTGATCAAAGTAAAATGAAAGTTTAAGAGGAAAATGTGATTTACATTTTGGTATCGATGTTTAGGAAAACCCTTTTACTAGTGTGCGGGAGAAACATTCATTAGTGTCTTTGTAAATAGGGCTAGTTTTGTATAAATAAATGTTTTATTATTTTAAATTGGAGAAATTTAGTTTAAATCAGATTGAAATTGCACCTTTTAAAATTAAGTTAAAGAACGTATTCAAATTGATACATTGTAAGGTATATCTTTTGTAAAAGTTACATGTTGCAGCCAGTTCGGCACCATTTCTGTTGATAAGAGTTTGGTTTTGAACAAAAACTTTGACTTTAAATACATGACATTAAAGGCTAGCGTTTCTTGGCAATTTGAATTTACCATATATCAAATTATTTCGATAAGGTTTCGAGTAGAAGTAGGCTCCACTAACAGTTATTTTCAATCTTGGATTCGCAAATGTGCGTCGGTAGAAATTTTTTGCTTTTTGGCTAATTAGAATGGAAGAGGTTAAAAAAACCAATGTGGCCACAAGTGAAATTATTCACGAGGGCAGTGGTAGTTTAAGCTTGGAAGCGCTAAGTTTATTGTTTCGGTCACGTAGTGATAACCGCGGAATAACTTTTGATCAAGTGTCCGTCTTGAAGGAACTGTCGAGGCAGGGTGTTCATTCCCTCACATTCAAAACAAGGGATCGTATAATTGTTCAACCTTCAAGAGACCAGTTTATCTTTTTGTGCCGTTGGTCCATGGGACTTATCAAGATCCAGAAAGACATTTAGTGTTTGAATTTACCAAGTACTTTCGTCGTTCTCTGTAGAGGTCTTCGATTTTTGCCAATGTTTGTTCCAAAGTTTCTAACATAAAGATAACAGTGCGCTATTAAGCAAATAACCTGCCGTACATAAAATAAGGTTTTTCGTAATTTAAGAATATTGAGAATTATCCAGAACATTAGTAGAGTAAAGATAATCAGTAACGCGCAGTAATTAAGTCAGCTTTTGTATACAGTTAACTAGTATAAAGTAAGGTAAAATAAATGAACTTCGTGTTAGTATAATTATTAGTATTATTACAATTGAAATTTCATCAGAACGCGAGTTGAAAGAGAGGCTGACATTAGCAGTATTGTAAGGGGCGAGCGTCTTGTCAATACCAACCCTACAGCCGAGGTTCTCCTGCAGGTCAAGTCCAGATGTCTGTGTAACAAAAGGGCATCTGCATTTAAGGTAACATTTCTGTGTTTTGTTATTGTGGTGGATCATGAATGCCAATAAATTTATGCTGTGTCATTGGTATCATTTTTGTTATGTATTTATGTGTTAAACGGTTGAATACGTTTTTTTAAGATTCACTTTTCTTTATTTTTGCAGTTTAAATTTCAATATAGACGTATCGATCCGTATTTTCACTATCTAAATTTATTTGAAGGTGTTTTTTATTCTTGTTCTAAACTGATGAATTTACATCAAAATTGTGTGTGATGACTACGTTTTGTAGTAAGTTTTAATAGAGATCATCGTGAGCCAGCTCGCTTCACCGGTAAGAGATAACCTAGGCGATAAGATCATAATATCTGTATTGACAATTCGATGTTTTTGATTTTGTTTTATTTATTGTTTTCACATTACATATATTTAGGTTATTGAACCTATGATTGCACAGCATCTGACGGCACGCATTTTTACTGATTTTTTTTTATTTGCTCGTCGAATTAACCGTCATTACATTGTGCTTTGTTTAAATGAAACAATTACGGCTAAACGCTTTTCCAGTGATTATTTAATTATAACGTACATTTAGAGGCCGATGAATTTTTTTTCCTGTTTTATGATTTGAGCATATTTAAACGTGATTTGAGAAATCTGATTTCAAGTGGTTGTGTACAAAATTAAAGCGTCTATTTTCTTTTTTTTTTTGTGTAATGAAGTAAAATTATTTTACATATTGAGTTTTTTAAATTAACGTAACGTGGCTAGATTATCTAAGAAGTGTTTGATTTTTGCGGCACGATATTAGTTTAAGCGTGCAAATATTTGTTTTGAAGCCTTTCAGGTTAGCGAAATATCTGCTGGTCCTAAAGCCGCCTGAGTAGATTACGTATAGGTAAGCAAGTTATTTGAGTATTTTGATCGTAATTGGGCATTTCATCCCCTATGGTGACATTTAAAATATCTGGCGCCTGTTTCCGGTTTTACGACTTCAACCCCTATTTTGACTTGGTATGGTAAACTACCCTATTGTGCGCGAAATTTAGTACATATTATCCACCACGACCGTTGGCTAGTCGTGCAAAAAGCCAATTTTATCTGTTATTTCGTTTTCTAAAGAAATGAAAAAAAAATTAATAATAATTTTTTTAGGATAATTATGCAACCTCTTTTTTAATACATTCATAACGAAAAGAGGCAACACTATAAAAACAAAAACAATAATCTACGTCAGATAGACATTTAAAACTTCATGTCAGATGAAAAGACATCTAGATGCTAACTGAAAAAATGTTCCAAAGCAACCCGCTGCTATAAAAATATCGATAATTCACTTTCAACATTTTCAATCTTATTTAATTAATTTTTAGATTTATCTCGCTTTGTGTTGACACCTTATAACGAAAAATTATGAAACATATTTTTTTTAAAATATGTCTACACATTTTCTTATAAAATTAATCGTTATCCAGGTATTGAAAAAATTTTAACTAACACAAATTATAAATTACATAGAATATAACAAATCGATATGTTTAACCCTTTCAGCCCCACATCTGCTACTTTCAAAACCAAAAAAGAACGGGTTGAGTAATATGGTCATCACAAATGATCATAAACCTCGATTGAAGATTTCTCCTGAAAAAACGTGTGTTATTGATTGATCGATAAAAGTAAATGCATCTCCTATCGAAATATTTTACAAACTATTTCCTCGTAGTTTATTCATTTTCATAAGGTTCCTAAACTTAGATATTGGTGCAATTGTCCATCCTTAGGAAATCCATGCCTGAAAATGCTCTATCCAAAAACAGATGATTGTTTCTTTTATGTAAACTATGTCAATAATACTCAAAAACCAGAGGACTGCAGTAATATATATTATGTAGAATAACTCATGTTTTGTTTCAAGTATACGTTTGAAAAGCGACAGTACCAGACAAAGTATCGATGAAGCATGGTCAAGTTCAAGGACAGATCAGCTTTGAAATAGTGTATGCCTTAAAAATCGATCAAGAGGGGCATCAAACTGTGGTGCCGATGCGATGCTAAAACGGGATATACCTGCGATGCAAATGTTTAATGTGGCAAAGACAATATTGAGAGAGATGCACACTTAGATAAATAGTAGTAAAAACACTGTGCAAAACGATAAACAATCCGAATGTTGCTTTGACTTTTGATAGGTTTTATACCTCAGTAGATCTCATTGACAATAATTCTTACCCATCCGTTGCAACAGCAATCCTTACTAGAAAAAATATGCCTAAAAAGTCCACTAAAAAACAAAAAATGGATAGGGGTGAACGCGAATTGTTATGTAATCAGTCAAATACTATGGCACCTAATTGGCAGGATACCAAACAAGTTATTCTTCTTAGTAACTTACCACCGTAAAGCGAAAGAATACAGTTAGTAATAAGTTTGACATTCCTTGTCCCACTGCCATTGCCTTCCACAACGAAATACTGGGTGGTGTGGACCTTGCAGACCAAATGAGTAGGGTATATGATATGGGAAGAAAATCATGCAAATGGCGGAAAAAAGTGTTGTACAGGATACTCATAATATCCGTCGTAAAAAGTTGGGTAATTTATAATGATTTACGTCGTAACCAAAAGAATAGTCCGCTACTTGATTTTATATTTTCGTTATCAGATCTTATTGATAAAGGAAAAAACGCAACTAAAATAAAGCTAAGTAGGGGTAGATCTTCTAAAGAGGCTAAACCATTTGTCAGGTATGTGACGTAGGCGTGTGCAAACGCTGTTTTACTATATACCACACATCATAAATTAAGTATGCTATTATTTTTCAACAAGATTTTGCGAATTTTTCAGAAATAAAAAGTTAATTTAGAAATATTATTTGTAGTTTTTTTATACAATGTGACTTATACGTCCCACTAAAAATGTCTTTTGGGATATATGTCTCACTTATTAGTGCTTAAAACGTTTATTTTACAAAAAATGATCCATTGTAATAACGAAAAGGCTCTACACGTTTATATCTTTGAAATATACGATGTTTCTGAAGTATGTGACAAAGCCAAAAACTGCCCCTAATAAACCCCCCCTCACCGCTGCTTAATTTTTCCTAAAATGTATCATGGCCGATAGTGATGAAACTTTGCGAAACGTTGTAAAATAAAGTAACTAGTCGATTTAGCGTTAAAGTAGGTTGCATAACCTTCTATACCTACATAGGCACATATTTGTTGGAAGGTAAAAATGGAACAATTTAAAATACTAAATAAAACAATAATTTACAAGAAATGAATTACGCAATACGTAAGGATAATACAGAAAATATGCACTAGTGTTAATTCAACTTTGTTAAAGGTGAAAACCGTACAAAACTCATGCATTCACAGCGCAGTCATTCGTCCTTACGTACGTGTTATAAGAGTGCGGTTGAATAAGATAAAGCCTGCCACGTGTCTAACCATCATATGGCATGAAAAAAAGAATGGGCTCGACTAAGCTCAGGCGTACGGTTGGAAGGCCGCAGAACACTTGGATGTGTGGTTGTTTTGGAGGTGTAGCTCAAAGTGATGGTAATAGTGATAGATAGAAAGCGGATAAAAGGCTTTAAGAAGGTAATACTCAACCACTGCTGAAAGGAGAGTAAACCCTGTAAAGCCTGAAACAGGATTTACCCAAAAAAAAAGAAACAGAAGTGAGTTAACAATTCCCCCGATAAATTAACTGTATTGTCGATATTCTGACAAAAGAATAAAAAAATCAAAAAAAAAATTAACATTCAACACCAAAGCCCTCGATGGCAAGAAGTGAGCCACAGCTTGTGCCCACGGCAATTACAATTTAAAATTTCAATTAAAAAAAAAAAAATTGAATTATATGCCCCTTCCGGCCGCTGTAAGGTCTTAGGTCGTAGCCTGAATGGGCCAATTTAACACACAATCCCATTGGGATGTTTAGTAAAACCAGAAAAAAAAAGATTTAATTAATTAATTTGCTTGCCTTACGCTTCATACAGTATACAGCTAAACCCCATTTGTTTTTCAGTAGAACATTAATGGTTTTATATTACGTAGCAGTAATTGGAAAGCTTGTTCGGTACACAGTAAATAACTAGCGTAACAATTAAAGTAATCAAGAAATTTAGAGGAAATAAAACAGGCCCGAACAACCTTGTCCACAGGAAAAAGTAATGTGCATAACACATAAAGATTACGAGACAAAATTACAAATTCATATGAAATTAAATGTTTAATTTTTGCAATAGTTCACCGCAATACAAATAATCGTTACACCCGGTATATTTCAATCAAAACAGGAGTTAAATCGTTGGGTGAATGTAGCCACAGAAGCTGGAATTAATTAGGTTAAAATGGAAGCTACAACTTGTTTGGGTGCGGTCTATCAAGTCACTTTTAATGATTCAATTAAAGTATTACCTATGATTGAGTGCAAAAATATTCAAAACTGAATTAGTGAAATATATATATATATATATATATATATATATATATATATATATATATATATATATATATATACCGTTTTAGATAAAAGAATTTTGTGAAAGTGAACTGCTGGATGCACCTTAAATATATAAATTTAATTAGGAGGTAACAATTGTCAATTATTTGATTACAAAATTAATATCAGTACATTTATTTTCGTTGTAGAAATTCACTAAGAACCTCCTAGGTGTATTTGAAATTTGGAAACATAATCGTGTAACCAGGTGATAAAGAAAAGATGTAACCTTTACTGACGAAACGACTTATGTGATCTTGCAACATTCGGGTTCTATTCCAATGATCTAGCAGCCTTTACGTATATGGCCATGGATGCTCTCACGCCTTCCAGCGATAATCATGTACTTTGGATGTAACGTAACAGTAAAATGTGGGCAGAAAATTTAAGAAGGAATGCCGTTAGAAACGTAGGTAGTACGGAGATGCTAAAAGAAGGTACGTTGTTTAATTAATTATGACCGTTTATACCTCTTACGGGTGACAAACGAGCCGGTAGTGAACATTCAACGTAATTTTGATTGAGGTGTTTTTATATATAACGGATTAGTATTAAGTGCTTTTATATTCGAAAACCTGAAAACGATTTTAATTACAATGAGGTTATCGAAACGTGCCGCTCACCGAAGATGTGGACGAATGGATAATTTTATTTATATCCGCCTTTTAAAAGCGTTAGTAATACGTTTACTTAACCAAGTATCACTTTAAGTGCGAATTTTCCAAAAAATGATGCTTCAGTATCCAGAACCAGAAAGGAAAAATCCTCTAGAAAATCAACATCCACCATCAAGGGCATTCTTAAAAAGGAAGGAAGAAAAATTGGCCAACACCTTAAAAGCAATTTTACAAACTTAAGAAGATTTGTTTGTAATCATTGTTGCCAAAAGCTAGAAAAATGTATTTGGTGAATATTTTTTTTTCTCTATTTGACCCTAATAGATCCCAGGTTCCTTTTTAACTGCTTTATATTAAATGATCCGAAATCTCAGAGTTATCATTGAAGGTACTAAACTTGACTTATTTTTAACTAAGTAAGAGATGTGTACAAAAGTGGCATACGTTAATGTAAATGCAATCAGAGATGCGTAAAAATTTGCGAAATAGAGAAATGGAAGCATTCGACGTAAGAATAAATTGCTGTTTTTAGTAAGTAAATTTGACAAAATGACGAACGTTATCAAAAAGAAACGTTTTCCAATTAAACACGTAACAAGCCTACTGGATGTTAGTTTTGTATAATTCTTTCCAAGTCATCTACTAAATATAACCTGGTTTGTCGACTCTTACAGGAAAAAACCATAACTAGTAACAATTAATAAATCGGTTAGTGCAGTCAAGTTCTAGCAAAAACAGAGGCAAAACATCGACGTACAAAAAGCTAAATTATCCTGTACCATTCCGCCTGGTTTTAATTACAAGGTGCCCAAACCAACGTAATTGTAGATCTTCTTTTGCTGTTGATATTATTTAGATAAGTTCAATTGCTTCTTGTTCGTAATGAACGTAATAATGAATTTTTATTTATAAAATTACGATATTCGTAAGTGTTTTTGAACCTCTCCTGTAGGTTTTAAAAAAGTACTAATGCCAAATGGGAAATTTTAACTTTATCTGTAAACTTAAGAGGAAGAAAAATAGTGCTAACAGCTTTTCGAGGTGGATCACTTCTCTTCCTTCTTTATTTCTTTACAGTTTCTGGTAGGTCTTCGCTGATTTCACCACTTGTTTCCAAATTTGTCTATCTAAGACTTTTTGTTTCCAGTTTGTGACTTCCATACTATGTATGTCTTCTAATACCTCCTCCTTCCATCTGCTCTTTGGCCTACGTTTGGGTCTCTCTGCTAAGGGCTTCCAATTCGTAATTCTCTGCAATATACTATCATCTCCACTTCGTTCTATATGTCCTAACCAACTTATTCTGGTTGCTTTAATCTTTTTCACTGTGTCTCCTCCATTCATTTTTTCTATCAATTCAAAGTTTATTCTTCCTCTATATTCATCAGTTTCTACACGTATTGGGCCAAAAATTACTCGTAAAAATTTTATACCTTTATTAAATTAAGTGTCTCACACGCGTATGTTATTGCTGGATCTATTATTGTTTTATATATTTTAAGTTTAGTAATTTCACTCATATGCTTATTTTTTAGTAATTGCTTATAACTGTAATGTAATTTGTGTCCTATCTGTAATCTATGTTTAATATCTTCTTGTTTATCATTGTTATTAATTTGTACTCTTCAGTATTGAAAGGTTTTAACTTCTTCAAATTTATATTTCCCAAACTCTACGATCTTTCTTGGCTGGTGTTCCTTTTGACATATCATGCATTTAGTCTTGACTTCATTAATATGTAGTTCTCTTTTTACTGCTTCTTCGTCTAGTCTTTTTACCAGTTCTTCTAACTTGTTTTTGCTACGTGTTATTATAACCAAGTAATTTGCGTATGCTATCATTTATACCTCTGTTATTCTATTTCTTGTGTCCAATGTTTCTTATTATGCTTTCTAAGGTTAAGTTAAAAAGCTGATAAAGCATCACCTTGTTTAATATCTAAGTTAACATGAAAGTATTCAGTGTTTCCAACATTGGTTCTAATGTTGATCTATGTTTGATTTTTTTAATTAGTCTGATTAGCTTACTTGGGATTCCCACATCCTGCATACCTTTGAGAAGCACAATTTTTTTAATACCGTCAAAAGCATTCTTAAAATCAACAAATAATGTATGTAATCTTATATTAAATTCATACCGTTTTTCAATAATTTGTTTCATAGTATGGATGGCATATGTCCTTACTTTTACTTTGAGGAAACCGATTTGGTGGTTTCCTATTTCATTGTCAGCATATTCTTTTAATCTTATAAGTTGAATTTAAAAGACTTATTCCTCTACAGTTACAACATTTTTCATGGTCTCCTTTTTTATGTAATAATGTTACTACTCCCTTATTCCATTCCTCTGGCATCTTATTTTCTCTCCAGATGTTTCTGATAATTGAATGTATTTCTATGTACAGATGTTCTCCCCCGCATTTTATGAGTTCTCCATTTATCTCATCGCGACCTGGTGACTTTCCATTTTTCATTTTTGTTATAATTTCTTTATTTTTTCTAGACTAGGTTCTGGTGTTTCTCCATTTTCTACTTCTTTAGGTTATTGTTGCATTTCCTGTCAATAATTTTTAAAAATATTGTTGCCATAATTCTTTTAATTCATGTTCTTTAATAAAATGTTGTTTCATTTTCCTTTTTTATACCTCTTGGTTGATATTACATTTTTGTTTACTTGGCCTGATTTGGTGATAACACGATTTTATATGTTTTGTTCTGTTTTCATCCACTCTCTTATTCAGCCATTCTTCTTTCTTTTGTTTACATAATTTACTTGCTTCGTTTCTTTTTATTTTATAAATCTTCTCCTATTCTTCTTCGCCTGTTTGTAGCCATCTTAATCTTGCGTTTATCTTTCTTCTCGTTGCCTTTTCACAATTTTATTTTTGGCTTCTATAACTTATCTCTACTTCTGCTACTTGAATTATGTTTTCTTCAATATATATATATATATATATATATATATATATATATATATATATCCATGTTTTGTTAACATGTCCTGGTAGTAGTTGGGGCATAGAGTTTTGTTTATTTCCTCTTGATATTGTCTTCCTGTGACTTCGTCGTGTAGCTTCGATATCATCATTTTTTTCTGTCATTCTTGCTTACTATATCAAAATATGTACAGAAATTTAGGTGAAAATGGGTCATTTCTTGCTAAACGACATAATTTAGGTCGCCCGAAAATTATTGCGCCTGATGAAGAAAACGAAACATTAGTTCACATGTAAATGATCAACAAATAATTTCAACGCGACTATCTGCAGCAACAGGAGTAAGTTGCGTAAGTCCGTTTTGTTGTACACCTGTACAAAATTTATTACCAAGAGATCTTCCTTTAAGATATTAGTTTGCACGTGATATTCGAAACAAACAAGATAATGACCACAGTTTCTTCAATAGGATACGATCTACAGATGAAGCGACATTTACTCGCCGTGGAATTTTAAATTTAAAGATAACCATTTTTGGGGAGTTGAAAATTCTCATGTAACAACACAAAGGAATTTCCAACACGAATTCGAAATCAATGTTTGGTGTGGTGTCATATTTTCTAGGTCCATACGAGTTTTCCCAAAGACTAAATCGTAAAAATTATTTATATTTTTTACAAAATTAGTTTATTGACATGCTGGGTGATTCACCACTAAATCTGAGACATAACATGTTGTTTATTCAGAACGGGGCTCCTGCACATTACACCCTTGTAGTACGAAACTATTTAAACACTCTGTTTCCTGAACGTCGTGAATTGGTCGTGGTAGTCCCTTTCGTTAGCCACCACGAAGTCCTTGGATTTCAGTATATGGGGTACAATGACACAAAAACCCTATAAATAGTCGATCCCAACTTTGGTAAGAAATCATAGCAACAAAAGATTTTTTTACACCAATGGCATTATTTAAGATTAGGCGATTTTCCATGAAACGTATTGATAAATGTACCGAGGTGAATGGCGGACATATTGAACAATTACTGTAAAATAATATTTAAATTTTGTTGATGTATTTTTAAATAAATTTTTCTTTTCTTTCATAATTAAAGGTTAATGAATTCAGAATGATTGCTTTATTAATACGTCAGTGATAATAAATAAAATGAAAATTATGTAGGGGGTTCTTAATATTTCCAAAACTAGTATATATATATATATATATATATATATATATATATATATATATATATATATATATCAGTGTGATCCCAAGTAGAGGGACCATTCAATAACTTCTTTATTTTACCATATATAAAAAAAAGTTAAATCATTTTTTGTTTACGGCCACGTGCTACATTTAATAGGGCTATCAAATATTTTTTTTCATTTCCGGTTAAACCGGAAACGAACACAACTATTGTTTTTTAAATGACACCCTGTATATTTTTTAGACTATCTGATACCTCATTATTTTTTCTTTCTGTAAATATAAAATTATATGGATATTATATCAGAAAATTTTGTTGTAAATCGCAAAAAACTGTTTGAAGGCGTACAAGACCACTATTTAAAAAACAAAATAGCTATTGCCATGGAAAACGGAAACACCTGCTTTTATTATTAGTATTTATTAGAATAGTAAGAAATCTGGAAACGGATACATAAACAAAATACAAAATTCAACAAGTAATAAGCACGTCTTTTTAAGTACAAAGATGGTATGCAGCAAAATTATTTTATAAATTGTTCAAAATTACCACCATTTTGTGCAACACATGCCTCTAGCCGCTTTAGAAGTTCATGATGTGTTGTTCTATGTATCACATCGGGTATTAACTGCATACAAGGCAACCAGATTTTGTTTTTTAAATCCTCTACATTTTGTGGCGGATCTGCATAGACTAGTGTCTTAAGATAGCCCCATAAGAAATAGTCCAGAGGTGTAATATCAGCCGATCTTGGCGACATTTCCACTGGTCCATGGGTGGCAATTAAACGCCCATTAAAGGTTTCGTTTAGATATTCACTAACAATGTTACTAGCATGAGCTGGCGCTCCGTCCAACTGAAAGTACATACGCCGTCGCAATGCTAGTGGAAAATCTTCTAACGTGGTCAAAAGCTCAGTATTTAAAAAATAAAGAAATCTTCTTGCAGTGAGAGTTGCGTCATAAAAAAATGGTCCCAATAATCTGTCTCCGATTAAACCGCATCAAACGTTAGTACCCCAAAAGGTTTGATGGTTTGTATTTAATGTCCAATGTGGGTTTTCGTCCGACCAGAGACGATTATTTTATTTCTTGATAACACCATTATTGATGAATTTTGCTACGTCGGTCCACAAAATTCTGTCTAAAATGCCTCGGCCATCTTCCAGTTGTTCTACTAACCACGCAATAAATGTTAATCGGCGTTCGAGATCTGCTGGACGTAGGTGTTGCACTAAATTTGGTTTATAGGGGTACAGCTTGTGTTTTTTTAATGTCCTCTGAACATATCCAAATGATGTTTCTGCATCCTGAGCTACATGCCTAATAGACGAACGTGGATGTAGTCGAACATACGCTAAACTCTGCAATTCTCGTTCTTCGTTTATCGGGTTATTTCTCAGGGGTTCTCTATTTTGGATTTTTACTCCAGGAAATGCTCCATGTTGCCTTAATGAATTTTCAATTTTGTATAAGTAAGTATGTGGAGGGTGATACCTGTCAGGAAATCTTTCTGCATAGAGTGCGACTGATCTTCGTGCGTTGCGATTACACTCGCCGAATATTAACATTAAATCGACCTTTTCACTATTATTCATTATGTAGTTGCCTAATAATTGCATACAATAACGTTGTAATTATGAATGCCGTCACAGCTTAAGTAATTACATATAAAACTAATTTTGAAAGATGTGAAACAATCTGAAACAACTTCACAAAGCAACAATAACTATTTTGTTTTTTAAATAGTGATCTTGTACTCCTTCAAACAGTTTTTTGCGATTTACAACAAAATTTTCTGATATAATACCCATAAAATTTTATATTTACAGAAAGAAAAAATAATGAGGAATCAGCTAGTCTAAAAAAACATTTGTGTCATTTAAAAAACAATAGTTGTGTTCGTTTCCGGTGTAACCGGAAATGAAAAAAAATATTTGATAGCCCTATTAAATGTAGCATATGGCCGTAAACAAAAAATAATTTAACTTTTTTTTTATATATCGTAAAATAAAGAATGGTCCCTCTACTTTAGATCACACTGATATATATATATATATATATATATATATATATATATATATATATATACATATCATATATATATATTATATGAAATTAGTAATGAAAGGAGCGGTTTAAAATTATCATTGAAATTCAATTTTTAACTTGAAGCTCAAATGAAGACTAGGGCTATTTTGAGCCCCTCTATACGTCCTAGCAGTTTTGACCACACCGTTCTGGACATCCTATATATATATATATATATATATATATATATATATATATATATTATAATAATACACACACACATGTATATATATATATATATATATATATATATATATATATATATATATATATATATAATATAATTGTTCTAATAAAACCAATCAATTTGTGATGGAAATTGCTATAGGGTAGAAAATGATTCAGGTATGAATTGCAAGCCATATTTATAGTTTATTGTAAACAGTCGAATTTATTTTATAATATATTTTCTATAAAGTAATGTTAAAAGAAAACAGATTTTATACCAAAAATCATATAAATAAAGGATCTAACAGTCATATAACTGGTCGCCATTTGTGAAAAATGTACGTCTTACGCTGGTTTTATGGTATCAAACGTGTCTAATTTACGAAACCAGATCCCTCCTTGGCAAAGACAGTTCGAGTTGTGGTTTACAAATATGTACCTACAAATCAACTAAACATCACTCGAAAGAGTAAGAAAACAAGCATAAGGGTCCTCGTTGCATTTACTGTATCATTAACATTAGACTGTTGTACTACCAAAGACGGCCCCAGTGCCTCATTTACAGTTCCCTACTTACCGTAAAAGGTCAATTCATATCATATTATCTTTAATTGTTGCTGTAGCTTTGATTTACACACGTTTTAGTTTACATAGTGGTGCGCTAGGTGTGAACCAATTGTCAAAATAAAAGAGAATGTGTGTCTTCTTTTAGTCTTGATAGATTTAACCGAAAGGAAACTAATACATCGTAATTAAGTTTGACGACCTCTACATATCGGAGACGATTGATCTCATCGCTCGTTTACGATACACTATTTTTGTCTGCGATTATTTGAAGTTTTTTTATATATCACTAGTCCAGCAGCACTTTTGCTGATCTATCTGGTTGAATACTATGAAAGGTAAACAAACTTTAGTTTGTTTTTAAACATTGCTGTGGAGTACTAGCGTTTATTCGTGTGCTAATTAAACTAATATTGTTGATTCAAGCAAACTGGCGCCCTTCGATTAATGACCTTTCTTGTCTGAAAGGTCATTAATCGAAGTGTTAAGACATCCTTGTTCGCCCCTCGCGAAGGGCAATCTTAACTTCACTGACAAGAGTCATAGACAGCAGCAGCAGACGCGAGACGGCACCCTGAGAAACAACGGTATTTCATACTACACACACGGAAACCTGAAATTAACTATATGATATATATATATATATATATATATATATATATATATATATATATATATATATATATATATATATATATATATATATATATATATATATATATATATATCAGTGTTTGGTACATCGATGCAAAGATTTAAAGGGTGATAGAATACGTGATTTTGAGCCGATTTAAGCAAACATACCCATATACCAAGTGTTGCCGTTTTTGAGATAATGCCACTTTTAATATTTCTTGATTTTACCGTGTTTTTCTGCAAATATCGAAGTGTACAAGAGTAACAAGCCGTCTTATCGCAAATTTATACTAAGTTTTTTTATTCCTTATGAAGTGATGGTTCATATTCTTTTATCAGAAAAGCCTAATATGCCTTTGGTTCTTGCCTAGAACTTCTTAAACATGAAAGTTTTAATTTGTAAAAAAGCAATCACTAAAATTCAAACGTGGATTTAGTCTAAAATCTTTCGTTAATTTTTTTTCCAATTTCAGTAAAACTTCCTTGGGCAATGGTCTTTAAGATAGCATGAATAGATTTACAAAAAAATTTTTACAAACTGGAAAAATTGAATTTAATTACCAAAGTACCTCCTAGGCGCATTCGCCAAAACGTAAAATAGCCCTTCATTATTTAGTTTAAATAGTTTAAAAAAAGCAGATAAGTTTAAATACGAAAGTTGTCTATTTGTATAAGCTGCACAATTTAAAAATAGTTTGGTTTCTACAGGATTTATTATAAAAGCGGTACAATATAGAACTTTTGATTTTTAACTAGAACACCCTATATATTATTTTATTTTTCGATTCTCCTTATAATTTTACATCTTTTTTATAAGAATTACTTACAAGCTAAATCTTACAGTTTTTGAGATATTTGAAAAGCTAGCTAAAAACTGACATTTTTATGTAGTAATTCAAGTAGGCGTATCTCAGTTATTTTTAAAAACAAAATAATAATCTTTGGTATAGAATTTATTCATACATGAGCTTACTTTAATCCATTGTCAAAATTAGATTTTAATATACACGGTGATCACCAAAAATTAATTTAATCACATAAATTTGAAATTGCTATATCTTCATTTTTTTAAATGGCACACCCTATATTTTTTTAATGCCTTGTCTTCGTCTATTAATCGGCTTTCATTTCTATTAAATATGTTCTATACCTATCTCTAATAGTTTCGGAGATATTTAAGTTTGTTCAATTTTTTTCGTTGATAACACAAGAAGAGTAAAATTAGTCGATCAAAGCAAGCTATGAATACATATTAATCAATGTGACCATCATTTTGTTGCTGGCAAATATGAAGTCTTTGAATAAACGGGTGATCACAAAAATTAATTCAACAACGTAAATTTGAAAATGCTATATCTTCCTTTCTTTAATTAACGCACCCTATATTTTTTAACGCCTTGTCTTCGTCTATTAGTCGGCTTTAATTTTTATTAAATATGTTCTATACCTATCTCTAATAGTTTCGGAGATATTTAAGTTTGTTCAACTTTTTTCGTTGATAACACTGATGAAGAGTAACATTAGTCGGTCAAAGCAAGCTGTGGATACATAAGAAACTAAAAGATATTTACTTAAATACATAAAATGTAATTATAATAAATATTGTATGAAACCACCATTTTTAAGAGATATTTGAGATGTTTTTAAACGATTCATCGTAAAATTAAACAATTTAATCAAAAGAGCGTAATGCAAAAGATGAACGAAAACAAATGAAGAAATCAAACTTGTCAAACATTGCTAATATTTGTGTAGTATTGTATACTTACTTCCTAAATTACAAAATTAATTTTTCGAAAGAAGAACTTGTTAATATGATTTACGTCCTTGGTGAAAGCGGTAAAAATTGTCTTTTAACTCGTCGAATTTATAAGCAAAGATATAAAGTGTGATATATCGTTGAATACAGAACCAAGGAGAGAATTTAAATATGGCAAAAATAATTTTTTCGTGTATTTAAAGAAATAAAGTTGATGATGATTGCTAACGAACAAAACGTTCTATCAAAAATTGAATAATAGCATTAAGTAGATTTAGAAAAGTGGCAATAAAAATGTGCTCTTCTTTTCGTGATAGCTCTTCAAATAAGGTCAGAAAAAAATATAAACGAAAATCAGAAAATTCAATTTTTTTCAAATATCTCAAAAACTAAAGAGATATTCAGGTTCTACAAAGACCATAAATACTTCCTCTCAAATGCGTAACTTTTGTTCCATTTAACCGACCTTCCATCTCGTACCGTTGCCGAGATCCCCATAATAGTGGGCATCCTTATCTTCTTGGACAGGGTGTATATATATATATATATATATATATATATATATATATATATATATATATATATATATATATATATATATATATATATATAAAGTTTGCACACCCTATTTAGAGCAACAATGGCTTTTGTAAAGCACCAGACCCTTGCATTAAAATTATGGGCATTTATAATTAACTAAAGGAGCAATAGACTGCCAGCGTTCTTGATTTATGCTTATACTAACTTAATGATATTAAAATACTAGCTATAATTGTATTACACAAACGTGTTAAGGGCAATAAAATGTTATCAAATGTTGAACGAAAGCCATCGTATTTTCTCATTCAGATCTGAAATTGCTACAATCTATGCAAGAATGTGCTTAATTGTGAACTATAAATTAAGAAATCATGTTATTGTATATTTGCGTATTAAAATGTTAGGTTTTATATTGGGTTACTTATCAGATTTTCCTATTGTCAGATGTTTCTTTTAACATACAAAAAAAAAGAATTGTGAGAATTCGTGAAAGGAAGCAACTTCCATTAACCCAATCGAATATAAGATGTATTGCGTTTGCACACTTAAAATCTGGATACGTCTTATATTACATATTTAATGAGCATTAGTAAAAATTTTATATACCTTGTTCAAATCATGTTTATTGAAAGTAGTACAGAAAAATGCACCAATCACCTTGATATCAGCGCGGTTAGGCTGTAATAGTGCTAAGGAATTCACATATAACTTTAAAAACTTCCCAAAGTCTCCTACATATTTATTACATTATAAAGAAAAATTTATTAGTCTTTCGTGTTGCACCGTACTTAGCAAGATGTAGCTTACATGCAATTGGTGACGTGTAAGATCTACTATCACTCCGGAAAGTTCCATTAAATTGGGATGTAATTTCCAGGACAAGACCGAATAGCCTTGAGCATAAGCGTACCCATAAATTTTACGAACCGTTGTAGGCGTGTTTAGTTTCGATTTAAATGTCATTTAGTGTTGTATATATACTATAAATAAATATTAGTGCGCGAAATATAGTTATTTGTATTATAAATAAAGAAAAGTATGGTTTTTCTGTACGAATCGCGTTCTTTCTAATCGAGGTGCAGCCGAAATTAGAAACGCGATGAGATAAAAAGAACCTAGTTTTCTTTAAGAATAATACATAAAATGTTTTCGGACGCCAAGTGGAAATGGATAACATTTTATAACAAATTATTTGAAAAATACATGACAAGCGCGAGAATCAAATTTCCGTTTCCAGTACTGCAGCAACTAAACCAAATTAGGTAACAAAAATTTTGTCAAGTGTTATCGCGTGAAAATAGATATAAATAATGAAAATTATCCCGATATATCGGCATTAGCCCTTGAAGCTGTTGCTAGTTTATAACCCTTAAACTCACGAGATAAATATGAAAAGACATACAATATTTTCAATTCTTGGAGGACTTCAAAGAATGTCAGGGATATCGGCGAAGAAGTTATGCTTGCTTTTTTCATGAAAAGGTTAGTTTTCCTGAATACATTTATTTATTTACTTTAAGTTTCATCCTTATATTTGATTACAGGGTGAAAGACTGAAATCTTCCACGCAGTGGTCGACATATTCCATGTTGAAAAGTACGTTGAGAGTAGAAGAAAACGTCGATATATCGAATTATGGGAAGTTGCAGTTATATTTAAAGCGCCAAAGTGAGAGATATGAAGCAAAAAATAAAAAATTCTACCACAGGATGATGTGTCAAAATTTTTGACAGAAGCGCCTGAAGATACTTTTCTTATGATTAAAGTGGCGTTAATTTTCGATCTTTATGAGGCATGTCGTTGTGATGAGCCAAGAAAGTTAATTGTGAAGGATGTCGAGGTACCGGATCTATTTTGGTTGTCACCCTCCATAACACTAAGACAAGGAAGAAGAGTATATTCACCGTTATGACGGAAATGAGACGATTTAACGAGATTGAGTTGTACAGGAGATATGTAAGCTTGTGTCCAAAACATATCAATCACTCAAGATTGTTCATGTATTATGTGAACAATAAATGCACAGTGCAACGTGTCGGGATCCACAGTTTCTACAAGATGCCGAAGAAAATTGCCCATTATTTGAAATTACCCAGCCCAGACGGTTACACTGGACACTGTCTACGTCTACGTCGAACGTCAACTACTTTTCCTGCTGAGGGCGGAGCGGATATCATGAGGCTCAAAAATCGTGGAGGATGGCGATCAAACAAGACTGCAGAAGAATATTTAGAAGAATGCATTAACATAAAATGGCGACTTAGAAAATCATTTTTAATCAGCCATCATCGTTAAACAGTGGATTCCAGAATCCATCAGATGTTGTTCTAGAATGTACAGTTGGCTCCTGCATGTAGCGATTCATCATTATCTACGTCTAATGGAGGAGTTAATCAGGAGGTTTTATCCAAATCGTCACTATCATTTAATGATTTACAGTTAAAACATTGTACAAGCATAAGTTTTTCTAACGTTAATAGTTGTACGTTTAGTATTTATTCCAATAAATATTGAATAATTCTTTATAAAGGAAAGGTTACTATAAAGAAATGGTTGCTATCAAGAAAAGAGGAATTTTTCTTTACGATTTGTAGCAAGGAAATATTGTCCATTTCCATTGAGTGTCCGAAAAAATCAATTGTTTCACTTCCTTCTTAGTAATAATTAATTGGTAGTTGAACTTAAATATAATAAATTCGGATTCTGCGTTATTGGTGTCAAAAGTACGTTTTAAAATTGACTTTGGTAACGGGGCATAGGTGTACGCATGTAATCAGATCCGCAGGAAGTAATAAACCACACGCACACCCCGCAAAGTAATCAGTTGAAGATAAAAAATTGATGAACGGTTATCCAAAATAAAGAATTTAAAGAAAAAAAAAGCAGGGCAAATATGAACACATTGAGGAAAATCAGAAAAAGTTGAGAATTGACTGCTGTAGAATAAAGTGATAGAAGTGAGCGGGATAAGATATTTGGATGTACTTTACTCATCTCCTGACCGCGCTCCCATCGAAAGATCAACAATGTTGCAAAAAAGGTATATTGTCTTCCAGAAAAAATGCGTTAAAGCTCCTTGGATAGAAAGTGCTGCAGTAATGAAATATACCGATGAAGAAAGGACGTCTGCCGTTTAACCCTAATCAGGTGAAATTCTGGTGAGAATGAACAATACTATGAAGAAATATATTTAGAATACTCTGTCGACAGGGATCAATACTTTGGTGGGCAATATACAAAAGCCACTATCGGATGATCTGGACTTTGGTACAAGACCTGGTTGCTTGGTAAATTGACGATACAACCCATCTAAAATAAAAAAAACGAGTCCGGAGGACAAGTTTTTTTATCTGGTGGTTTTTGATGTCAATTTACCAAAAAGAAACCAAATTAGAGTTTAAAAAGTGAATTTTATCTTGGAGAAAAATAACCTGGAGTGTAATTGATGAGTAATTTAATGAATAATTAAAAATAATAGCTAGGTAATTATTCAAATCATGTCAACAAACAATAATCAAGTTTGACAAAGTCTGCCATGGAAGTTTACACACATTTCATTCAGATGCAAAGTTAGGGCTAATTCTATCCGATGTCAAAGTGACAAATTCATCGCGGATTATACGATTTTTTACATATGAATTAAATTACCAATAGTAATACCACAAGTGGTTGAATTTTCGCAATAAGTTTGTCGATTTATTTCATAACGAACCTGTTTTGATTGAAAACACCACGAGTCCGCAGGACGAGTGGTGTTTCCTTCAAGCAAATCAGTTGAGTTATGAGTTATGAAATAAATTTAATCACGAGTGGAATTTATTAAACTATTTCACAAAGCGAAAGGCAATCAATCTGAAGTTTGGGAGAATTAGAGGAAATTAGCAAAAAAGGTAACAAGTTGATCAGAGAAGTTATAAACAGGAAACATTAACATCGAACGAAATACATATTTAATTGAACCAATAATAACATAACGTACTTAAATATTTCTCAATTATAATTATAAATGGTACAGTTATTATAAACAATGCTTTGAGCTTGATTATTTGAACACTCGCTTGTACTTGCAATAATTGTTATATCTTGATTGCTATTATTTCTCACATATATTCGATGGAATTTATCCCAAATCTGCCCATTTTTATATGTATGCACAGCGTGATTATTTCTATTTGCCATTTAACTGTCACATACACAAATCTCAAAACACCGAACTTGACAGGCCAAGTCAAGTTTGGGATTGGTTCATTTGACAAATGCGTAAATTAGTCACTAAAATTGAATGTAAATTGGACAAATTAACCTGGCATATTATACGCAGAATGACATGAATCTCTGTCGAAACATTTTCCTGCAGTCACAACACCCACTCACCATTAGGGCCATTCCAGAGTACCGTTGACTTGACATCTACGTCATTGGAACTATTATAAAGGTATTTCGTAAGAAATAGAGGACAGTCTATTGAACCTTTCAAGATAAGTCCACACAGCATTGGTAACATGGAAATCCATTTTACGGTTCTTTCTGTTGATAAAAATTAATTTATACATAAGTCTTCATTATTAGTATCTATGAAATAAGATGGTTAAAACCAAGAGCAATTATTCAGGATATTATATTATGTCTTGCTACAATTAGCTTTTTTTTTAGCTTAAGTCATACCCAAATTTTCTTCCAAACCAAAACATACATTAATACCATTAGACAACTCAGTTTGTCGATTTTCTGAACAAATCAAAAAACCTCAACTGAGTCTTCTTTAAGGAACTATAAGTCAATGCATTGTATGTACAGGGTGTGCATTTAGTACTTCGTTCTACTATGATAGTGTTATACACGAAAATATAGCCCCGATCACAGACCGCCTCAACTCCCTCCAAACCAACTTTGCCTAACGCAAGATTTTCGGCGACACAGTTCCTAGTAAAGAAATCCTATCCATTCCTTATAGAACCAACAATCGAAGAAATAGAAATAGAAAGAAATAGGGACTTCCTGACAATACTTCTTACGTCCTTCGATAACTCCTAAACGTATCCCCCTCCCCAGAGACTCGTGAAGACGACCAGAGTAATAGATGCGGCAACGCTATGGATAAAAACACATCACTTTCACAATACCACAAACACCCACACTAATTTGTTTATTAAATCAAAATGAAACTGAGCCTGAAGAAAATAAAATTTTTCTTTCTCACTAACATTAAAGCAAAGGTCTGTAGAGGAACAAATCCTGAGCAGCTCACAGGATAAATTAAAATAAGCAAAAGGGAAATAATTAATAACAATACTAACACAAAAAAAAGGATGTAGCTTCTCCCGGTGATTTTAGACTTCAAGTTAGACAATAACATTTAGTTACATAATTTTTTCTCTTCAAATATTCATTGTTCAGAGCCTACTTAATCAATAAAAATTTTCATTGTCTTAACACGAGTTTCCACAAGTTTTTCGACAATTTTCAATAATAAGTCGCTTTCAGTCAATTTTATGATACATATCATTTTGATAGCCAATTTAAATTCGAATAGATTTCCGGCAAAGAAACATTGAATTAAAAAAAAATTAAAATGTAAACTTTCACCATTATCTCACATAAGAAAATACTTATCTTTTTGGGTTTTTAATGGTGTATTTTAAATTATACAATCTAATCGTTTCGATAACACCTTCGTCAGTAGTAATATCTATTAAAATTGTTAAAGATGTCGAAAACAATTTTGTCAAAGTTGAAAAAATAAATCATAAACATCAGCCTGCTATTAATATAACAGTTTGAGAAACGTATAAAGCCAACTATAGAATTAAATTTTAGTAAAGAATAACTAGGTCATTAAAAATTAAATATTATTAAACTGTCTTAAAGATGACAAATCGGTACACCCTCTAACGGTCGAAGGCTAACAATGAAAAATGTCAGCAAAAAACAGATTTAACACAATTTAATCAAGTTATGATGTAAGTGTAAAGTTGTGAAAAACTTCAATTTGAAAATGATAGATGCATTCACAAACATAAATATGACATCAAATAAAATAATCCAGTTAAATCTAACAAAGAAATATCTTTGTCAATAATTGCAGGTGTTATTAACTATGAAAAGCATAATGCAGAACGTTGTTGTAATTTTTTAATTTTAATCTTAATTCCAACTACTTATGTTAAATTATAGTGCTATGGTAATTTAACATATAACTGGTAAAGCATTTGCTTCAAGGTCTAGGAAAAACACAGCAAAAAACCTAAACCCACCAAAAGTCAAAATTAAAATCAAAGTTCAAAACATATCATTATGCATTTTTTTTAAATTATAATATGCCAAAACCTATTTAAACGGAGATTTTCTTCTTGTCTATTAAAATTATTAGGGTGTTTATAAATCTCAGTAGCTTCACGGTGTAAACGAACATAATAATGGGTTTGTCTTGAATGTCATGATTTAGATTATTAAGGAATGCTCACTACCGCATATTTCGCTGGTTGACCTAATCTACAAAATCTCATATGTCTTTACGTCTTGTATCAAAGCTACGTTTTGTGGTTCCAATGTATACTTTTCCATATGAACAAGATAACTTATACACTCCGGAAGATGATGTTGGGTTTGAAACATCTTTAGATGATCTTAAATGTTCTTTAATTTTTCTTGTAGGTTTAAAAATAGTCCTAATGCCATATTTAATTAGGATTTTTTCAAATCTATCTGTAACCTATAAGAGGAAGAAAAGCAGTACTAACATTAAGAAATGATTTTTCTTTTAGGTTATGTCTAGAAGGTGTAATAACATTATTAACCCTCCGCGCTCTGAGCGGGGTATTTTCACACCCCACGGTAACATCATTTTGATGTTTTCATAAATCCGAAACATTCTTATTTCTATCTATTAGCTATTCTAAGATAGTCATATGAACCATTAAAAAAAGGACTTAAAGATTTTTAAATTAAGGATAATTAGCATTAATTGCCAGTTAATGAAACTGGGGTATAAAAATACCCCGCCCGAGTATGACGAATTTTTTGTTATCAGGAATATTACATGTAATTGTAGTCATTAGTAGTACTTATAATTATCTTTAGACCCAGTAACGATATTATAATGTATTTCCAAATACTCTAACTACAGTTAATGATCTAATTAGAAAACAATGGTTTCCTTTATTACCTTGACGAGAATAAAATTCCCAGAAAAATTTAGTTTTATCTTTATTATTTATACATTGCTTTGTGTGGTGTTGATGTGAACACTTCTTTGGTATAGAAAGACATAGAGTGAAGAAGATGAGGATATATCATTATGTAGCAAAATCGGGATTAGTATGGAATAAGCATCCCAGTAGATGCAGGAAAGCAAAATCAGCTAAATTTATGCTTTTATTGGGTTGCTTGCTATAATGGGTGCACTGAAAGGAACACAATAACCGCTTAGTTTTTTATGGAACAAAAATTGTTTATATGCCAGACCTATTTTTTCAGCAACAATGTCTAGGGATAAGTTTATGTATTTACCTGCATTTATTAGATTTGATGATACTCATACCAGACAGTTGCGTAGATCTACTGATAAGGTGGCACCTATTAGAGATCTGTACGAAATATTTGTGTCAAAAAGGATGCAATCGTGGTACTCATTTGACAATAGACGAACAACTGACTTCGTTTAGGGGTCAGTGTCCATTCAGAGTGTACGTGAAATCCGAACCAGCGAAGTATGGTATAAAGGTTTGGGCATTAGCTGACGCCGATAGCAGTTAAGCTCCCAATGTGCAAGTTTATATCGATAAAGAAGGTAACAACCCAGAAAAGGATCAAGGCCAAGCGTAGTAATGGATTTAGTCAAGGCGTTAGGACGTGGTTACGGAATTACTACCGACAATTTTTTTACTAGTATCCCTTTGGCACAATAACTGTTATCACATGGTTTGACTTTATGTGGAATAGTTAGGAAAAATAAACCTGACTTGCCTGCAATATTATTACCAAATAAGGATAGAGCAGAGTTATCGTCAATATTTACATTTCAAAAGAATATTACGTTAATAACACATGTACTAAAGAAAAACAAACGTGGGTGATACTTCTCAGTACTGAACACAGCGATGATGCAGTTGGTGGCGAGTCTGTTCAATACAACTGGATATAATTTCACATTATAATAGCACAAAGGGTGCAGTGGATACGCTTGACCGAATAATATCCGAATATACCACAAAACGAAATACTCTTTGCTGGCCAATGGCTATGTTATAATATGGTAGATGTCGCCTTTATAGTGTACATTACGAAGTTCAAAAACTGGCCAGAAACAAAAAAAGGTAGGCGTAGAATATTCTTTTTAGAACTGGGAGACAACTAGCAATTCCCTATGTTCGAGAACGCTTTGCGAATAAGAGTGGACTCCAGAATAACATTATCCAAAACATGAAAATCTTGTTGCAAGAAGATCACAATAGTTCAGGAGATGCTCAACCACCACACTCATCTAAACAAGGGCGTTGGTATATATGTCCAAGGAAATTGGATAATAAGTGCAAAACTGTTTGTACAAGTTGTAAAAGATTATAGGAATCGTGTAATTTGTAAAAACTGTTAAAAATAAATTAATATATTAGCATTTCTGTTACAATTTTTATTTCATTATTATTTTAGAATGCGTTCGAAGTACAAATTTGTAATTTTTAGAAATTATAAACTGACAAAATCAAATTAAAAGGTTGGGGTATTTATGAACCCCGATAGAGTACTACGTTAACACTAAGAGGTCAGAGCGCAGAGGGTTAATATCTGCAAGTGAATATCCATTATCTTGTAAGGATTTTGTTAAATATTTATATTCATCCTTCAAAAATTCAGGAACGCAAATTCGTTTTGCTCGATCTACTAAAGATTTAATTACACCAATTTTTTGACATGGATGGTGGTTGGATAATTTATGAAAGTATTTATCAGTCTGTGTCTGCTTTGTGTAAAACTTAAAAGATAGTGAATTATTATTTTTAGATATTAATATGTCAAGAAATGGTAAACTTCCATTAGTCTCTTTTTCCATGGTAAACTGAATATTAGGATGTACATCATTCATAAAAACCAAAAACTCATGCAGTCCCTCTTCTCCATGTCTCCATGGAAAAATTAGCTATAACTGGTCTAAGGAGACTATCTATTGCCACACCATCAATCTGTTCATAAAGTTTACTATTCCACTGAAAATAAGTTGTAAGACAGTGCTGAAAAAGTGGTTATATACTTTGGAAAAGGATTATTAATATATTCAATAGTTTCTTCTAGACGCACTTTTGTAAAACGTAAAACAACATCAAAACTGGCCATTATATAACCCTCTTCAATTTGGAAACTATGCATTTTTTCAACAAAGTCTGCAGAATCTTTAATGTAATGGGGTGTTTTATCTATATGAGGTCCTAATAAAAATGTAAGATGTTCTGTAGGAAAACCAATTGCGCTAATAATAGGCCTTATGGGAATATTAGGTTTATGAATTTTTGGTAAAACATGCAATTTTTATGAAATACCTTCAGAGTTAATTAGTTTCTTTTTTATTTCTTCAGGAACAGGCGATAATTTAAAGAGTTCTTTGGTTTTTAAAAGAAACTTTTTTGTAGGATCTTTTGGTATTTCGCGATAAGGCTCTGGTACCAACAATTGTTCTATTTTAAGGTTATAATCGTTCATATTTAATATAACAGTGTCATTGCCTTTATCTGATTTTTAAATTATTATATTGTCATTGCGTTTAAGATCAAGTTAAGCACGTGTTGACGAAAGGATAAGTTGCTCGTTGGAGGTTTTTTCTTACGTAATACGTTAACGGTGTTATATCTGACTTCATTACCAGCATCAAAAGGTAATGATTTAATGGAGTTTTCGATATTGGAAATTATATCTTCAAAAGGTATTACTCTTGGTGTTACCGCGAAATTTCCTCCTTTAGAAAGCGCCTCAATAGCGTAATCTGAAACAACATTATCAGAAAGGTTTATAACTGCTTTTCTTTCTATCAGACAATTTGAAATATTAAGGAAACGTAAAACACAATTATTATCGCCACTCACTTTTTTATTACGATGCCGAGACCAAAAAATTATCCCAAAGTTTATCTCTATTAAAACAAATTTTAATAACAAACAAGCTAATAATAAAAGTACAGAAGAACTGAAAATGCTTTTCTGCGTAATCAAATACATACTTTTTCTTTTTTTTTATTAAGACTCAAACTATTTATACAGTCTATCCTTGTTAAGGATAATAGGTATATACGTCTATTGTTTTATATATAATTAGTAAAAAAAAACTACTCTGATTTCGTTTTCATCGTCTAACAGTGTGGTTGCCATATTATTAGGGTACACTAGAAGTGTTTTACACTAAACTTTTTAATTTCTTCACGCACTACTGGAACTTGTAGGTCACTATGAATCACTGAATTTGGCACGTACCATGGTGCATTAATTAAAGCTCGAAGTATTTTATTCTGAAATCTTTGAATGGTTTCTATATTAGAAGTGCTGGCTGTACCCCACAACTCTATCCCGTAGGTCCAGATCGATTTTAAGATGGCTTTGTATAGTAGCAGTTTACTTTCTAGCGACATCCTTGATTTTCTACCCAACATCCAATACATAGTTCTAAATTTAATTCTTAGCTGCTTGCGCTTACTAAATATGTATTTTTTCCATGTCACTCTTCTATCTAGATGAAGACCGAGATATTTTCTTTCATCCATTTGAGGTATTTGCTGTTCATAAAGCGTCACAGAGTAAAAGTGACATAAGTTGATTTTTTGGTGTTTACTTTAATTTTCCATATTTTTAACCAAGTTTCGAGGTCATTTAGATGAGCTTGCAGATTTTGTGTTGCAGTAATTGGGCTTGTATGCGATGCCAGGAAAGCAGTATCACCTGCAAATGTGGCCGTTCTCGTTGTTTCGGAAATTGGTAGATCTGCTGTGTAAATCTGACAAAGTGTTGGTCCCAGCACACTACCCTGTGGTACTCCAGATGATATTGGTTTCTCAGTTAGGAAGGAATTGAGAATTGCATAATATTGATATGGTAGTAGTAATTTCACTTTGTAATATTGCCCTTCGTGCCATACCTTATCAAAAGCTTGCTGTACGTCGAGAAACTCCGCAGAGCAGTATTGTTTGCTTTCTAAGCTTTGTGTTATATGTTTACTGATTCGGTGCACTTGTTCGGTTGTTCTGTGCATCGTACGGAATCGGAACTGATAGTTGGGGATTAGGTTTTTATCATCTATAATTGGTTTCATCAGGAGTTTCTCGAAGACCTTGGATAAGAGCGGCAACAAGCTTATTGACCTATATTAATCCAATTGCATTGGATTTTTCCGGGGTTTAGGTAGCATTATTATTTGAGCCACTTTCTACGGATTTGGGAAATGTCCCAATTTCATAACTGCATTGAAGGTATAGGTCATACTTTTACACATTTATCAGGAACTTCTCTTAAAACTTTTCCTGTAATAAGATTAAAACCTGGTGCCTTTTTTTGATTTATTTCCTTGTGAATTATTGTTTTTACTTCACCTGTTGTGATAGGCTTAATTGGTGGACTCATTTGATATGGCGCATTAAGTATTTGTTGGATGTCATTTTCATCTTGTAAAGTACTTTCAATATTATGTAGTTGTAATACTTGCTGGAGGTGGTCTGCAAACGCATTTGCTTTTTGTATGCTACTTCTTAGCCAGTTGCTGTCAGTTCTTTTTATGAGCGTTATTATAGTTTGAGGTCTTTTGAATTTTTTTGTCGCCTGCCTGCCACTTACATATTCTTGAATGTCTTCATTCTTAAGATTTGTAAGAGCTTGTTTCAGCTCCTTTGTTATTTTATTTAGCCTTCGTTTATCTTCGGGGGAATGTGTTAGATGCCACCTAGCCCTGACTGCTCTTTTTATGGATATTAGTTGTTTAATGTTTACTGGTACTACTTCTTAAACATACATTTCCCTTTGGTCGGGTGTTGCCTGCCATGCTGCTGTTTGAATTGCTGTGATTGACTTTTCAAATACATATTACTAGGAAGTTATTGGATAACACCGATAGAAATCTTTTATATTTACATTTAGAAATTTCATCAATATTGAATAGAGAAGATTGGGATAAAATTTATTCTATCACGTTTAAATCTATAGAAATAAATTTTGACATCTCAATTTAATAAATTATAAAAACAACAAAATAATAATTAAAAATTATTACTAATTTTATTAACTGCATAAATAAAAAGTTTACCTCGAGTAGGATTTGAACCTACGACCTGCACTATGCTAGAGTACTCTAGCAAAATGCAGGTCGTAAATTCCTACTCGAGGTAAACTTTTTATTTATGTATTTAATAAAGTTAATAATTACATATTTACCTTTGCACCTATTCGTTCATAACAAAACTTATAATAAACAAAACAATAAACCATCTACTGAATAGTTTAAACCTTTCTGATAATATTGTTTTAGATTACGCTATTGAAGCGCTTTCTAAAGGAGGAAATTTTGCGGTAACACCAAGAGTAATACCTTTTGAAGATGTATTTTCCAATATTGAAAACTCCATTAAATCATTCCCTTTTGATGCTGCTAATGAAGTTAGATATAACACCGTTAACATATTACGTAAAACAAAACCTCCAAAGAGCAACTTATCCTTTCGTCAACGACATGCTTTACTTGATCTTAAACGCAATGAAAGTATTATAATATTAAAGTCAGATAAAGGTAATGAAACTGTTATATTAAATATGATTGATTATAACGTTAAAATAGAACAATTGTTGGAAACAGACCCTTATCGTGAAATACCAAAGGATCCAACAAGAAAGTTTCTTTTAAAAACTAAAAAACTGATTAAATTATCATCTATTCCTGAAGAAATAAAAAAGAAACTAACTAACTCTGAAGCCATTTCACCAAAACTATATGTTTTACCAAAAATCCATACACCTAACATTCCTTTAAGGCCTATTGTTGTTGATACTTTTAATTTATACATGGGCAAAAATGTACTCGAACATATTGTAAGTTATACGAATTCTGAGGCTAAAAGAATTTTAAAAGATAACTGGAAGCACATAGACAGTATTGAATTACAAGCATTTATTGGTTTATTATTGATAGCTGGTACTAATAAACAAAGCAATGTGGAGATCACAGAGTTCCGGGATCCCGTATTTGGCAACTCAGTATTTCGTGCTACAATGGGAAAAAATAGATTTCGAGCAATCCAACGTTTTATGAGGTTTGATGATATAGAGACGAGAACAATGAGAAGGTCCAAAGATAAAATGGCACTTATAAGAGATCTGTGGGAAATTGTAAATGGCAAATTAAGAAAGTTTTATTTACCGGGCGAAAATCTCACGATAGACGAACAATTGGTTCCTTTGAGGGGCCGTGTATCTCAAACAATATTTACTAAACAAATCTTACAAGTATGGAATGAAAATATGGTGGATCTGTGACAGTGACAAGTTATCCGTTGTGTGGTATACCCTATCTAGGAAAAGACGCAAGTTCGAAAACAGAATGCAAACAAAAATTCCTAAGAAATTATATCATTAGTCACTTTTAGGAAAAGTAATAAAATTTTGTTAAAATTGGAACGATAGAAAAAAAGTTTGAAGCGAATTAACCCTCTGACTGGAATATCGGTATTTTTCACCGCTATAGTACACCAAACGCGCGCTAGGAGCGCTCCTACTTAACCTGAGCGGCTGGGCTTATGCAGTACTTTCAGTGCCTACCTGAAAAGTGTAGTGGAATGTTGTCGCGTCGTAGACCATTGTCAAGATCGCCGTAATACATCGCAGACTTGTAAGTATGTCGGTGAAATTTACCGCTATTCCGTATTTGATAACGTTTTTTATGCCCGTTATTTTTTCCGATTTTCGTTTTGGAGAAAACCAATTCCCGTTGCATTTTCTGTGTTCTACTGAAAATATTTCAAAAAAGATTAGTTATGATACAAATTCTCTTATGTAGCCTCACTATTCATGTTCCAAATCTCACCATTTGTTTTTTATCAGACTTTGTTATGCAATTCTGCTTATGAACTACTTTTCCGTTCTTTTGGATTACCTGGTAGGTACTTGGAAAAACAAAACAGTAGGCTTTATTTTCTATTTCTTGTATTAGGTCTAAAGTACATAATGCAGAAAAGCTAGTGCTGATTTTTTCCATGGTAGTTCTTCCATTTTTTCTTTACTACCATTCCGATACCTATATGTTTTTGTTCTTTGTTTCAGGTATATATAAAATGGAGGGAAAAAGGCCGCAGAACCTTTTCAAACGAATTAAAAGAATTATGAGTTTTGTAGCTAGACCGGAGACTAACGACTCCGACTCGGAAGTGGATTCAGACGATTCTTATATCCCAGAAGGAGACGAAGGTTGGGACACCTCCAAACATGACACAGCTTCCATAATTTCTGAAGGTGAGATTTCTATGTTAGAGGACTCGGATGAGGACGACAAGGAACATCTACCAGATGTACCTGGTACGTCAGGAAGTGAATCACAGAGAACTGTTCTTGACGCCGCAGAAGATACTATAGTAACTGACGACGTCTTAGTTACCGAACAAAACACGATCGAAGAATCACCTAAATACTTTGGAAAAAGGAACTGCTTCACTTGCGAGTAGGTACCCCAGTGTGCCCCAACGAGTGGATTCAGTAGAAATACTATTTACGCAAGAATCTCAAAGATCAAGGGACCTGCTCTGGATCTGGGATATGCACCAACCCCAAATGAAATTTTTCATTTATTTTTCACAAACAACATGATTAAAGTTATCATTCTGCATACCAACCAAAAACCGATGAGAGAAAACCTTGAAAACAAACAAGATTTATCATACAAAGATACTAATGTCACAGAAATGCACGCACTTCTTGGTATTCTGGTTTCTTGTTGCATTTTCAAGTCGAACAGAGAATCCTCGGCTTCACTCTTCAGCACGGAAGTATGGGGAAGGCCAATATTTAGGGCAATCATGTCTCTGAAATGATGTGAAGTCCTGCTGTGAGCACTTAGATTTGATGAGTCTGCAACCCGCAGTTAAAGGGTGAAGGAGAATAAAGCTTCCCCAATTTTGGATTTGTTTGAGTCATTCATCAATAATTGCAAGCAAAATTACTCAATTGGTGCGTATGCTTGCGTGGAAGAAACGCTTGTGCCATTCAGATGTAGATGCAGTTTCCTAATGTACATGCCGAAAAAACCAGCTAAATATGGAATCAAACTGCTTTGTACGACTAATGCTTTCAATGGATACCTTTTGGATTCCTACATATATTGTGGGAAATGAAGTGATGGCTACAAATTATCAGAAGCTGAACTCGTGCATTCGAAGCCCACACAAGCTGTACTTAGACTTACAAAAGACATATCAGGTACCAACAGGAATGTGACCACGGATAATTGGTTCACATCAATTGAACTGGCGGAAGTACTCTGGGAAAGAAACCTGACACTCCTTGGAACTGTCAAAGCAAACAAGTCACAAATTCCTCCCGAGTTTTTGAAAAATGTAAGAAAACCAATTGGATCAAAATTATATGGCTAAACTCAAAAATTTACATTGCTGTCCTATGTACCCAAGAATAATCGGACTTTCATCAATACACCATAAGGCACATGACGACCCTTTCAACGAAAAACCTGAGATGATAACGTTGTATAACAAAACCAAAGGAGGAGTTGATCAACTTGACATGAAATGCAGTAACTACTGTACTAATCGAAATATCAGAAGATGGCCGCTTGCAATCTTCTATCATATCGTTGCCGCTGGCTGTTCCAATGCTTTTGTTTTATATCAACGCTATAAGACGAACAAGATAAAACGTTTTGATTTCATGTTTCAGCTTGGGATGTCATTGATCAATGCGCGATTACCACAGAGATTGGAGATCCCAAATTTACGTATTGAGCTAAAAGAATTAATCCAAAAAGTACTATCTGAAACCCCAGAGCAAGAAGCAAATCGAACTACATCTACCTCGACCAGTGCAGGGAAACCTACAGGAAAGAAAAAGGAAATACACAAACTTCAACCCAAAATTCAGACAAGTTGCAAAAACAAACCACGTGTCGCTACTGCCCATACAAATTGAAGAGGAAAACTTCAACCAAATGCATCAAATGTGCAGCTGCCAGCTGTCGTCAGTGCTACAAGGCTGTTTGTAGCAATTGTGTTGAGGAACAGAAATAATTTCATCACAAATTTATATTTTGAAAGTTGTACACGGGAATTCAGCAAGAAGATGGCAATTAGCACTTTCTCATAATACTTTCAAGTAAACTCTTTTTTATTTATTTGTTGTGAACCTACCTTAGCGTATGTAAACACACAAATGACCATTTGATCTTTCATTTTTAGAGTTTACTGACTTTAAAGAGTGTGTTATATACTTTGTCAATCTTACATGGTGTTGGTTCCTATAATTACCCAAAAAAAAGTATTGTGTTTTGTACCAAATTATCATTTGTTCTTTTAGAAATGCCTTGAATAAAACGTTTTGTCATCTTGCTTTGTGTTATGATGAGCTACTGACTGTCTAAAGCATCATACTGAGTTAGCAAGTTAGAAGAAATCGGTGGGTGTAAAAAATACCGTTATTCCAATACATTTGGGGTAAAAATTACCGATATTCCGATAGAGTGGGTAAAAATCACATTCCGGTCAGAGGGTTAAAATTGAGATCGGTCATTTCGACCGCATCCGTATTTCTAGTGTGAAATTAGCGAACACTCTGTATGGTATTGAGTTTTTTTAATTTAAAATTTAAATACGTTATTATTTACTAAAGGCTTAACTAAAAGCACACATTCCAAAAATGTATGATTTTGTACAAATCAAATTATTTAGGTGAACACTACTTGTTTGAAAGTACCAATTTTATTGTCTTTAACCTCAAAAGGCTTATTGATAGGTCTATAAACCTAGTATCAATATAAAGTTCATTTCTAGAGGAATCCAAAACTCTAATAATATACAGGATGTGCCATTCAAGAAAATTTGTCGCCACTATTTTTAGACCACCCTGCATATTTTTAAATAATTTCATAACGTACCCCAGTTTGCTTCATTAACGATTCGCTTTGTCATTTTTGTGACAGATTTGACATAACACCACCTAAGAAGAACGGAGTACTAACGGACAACCTGTAAAAAGTGTACACGTAGGATAGGTTGAAAAATGAGGTTTTTAGCATCATAGAAACAAGACAATAAAATATTGTATTAAAATGCTTTATCTTCTAAGGAACATTTTCATCGTTATCTCATAGTTTTGCAGTCATACATTGACCTACAAAACTACGTAAAATAATGCTTAAAGAGGGGATTAAGTCTACCTTCTATTATAAAACAAGGAATTGTAAAGGTTGCTTTCTGTACATTGAAGTTCTCAATTTCACCACAAGCTTTGTACATTTAGGGTCTTCAAAGTGAGTCTAAACACATATCACGTTTACCGAGTTATATTAAAACTGTAGGAAGAAAGTTTATAAATTACGAATACATACTCTGGGGACCCACGGTTGATATATCCCACTTTTCCAATCTCTAAAGGTTCACTTTAATTACAGACATTTCGTGTTGGATTGTAAGACCAAAGAGCATAATATACTATTTGGTAAGACTGTAGCATCATAATGAAGTGTGCAATATTTAATTCGAAACTGTTCATATTGTGTATTGTGTAATAAAACGATGAAATTCCTGAAAACTAATAATGACTAATCTAACAGCTTGCAGTATAACGGAATATCAAACAAATTTAGTATACGATTGTTTTTTTAATTTTATTACTCAAATGTACCACGATATAAAACTTATAAAAGCGAAAATTTTAGATCTGTTTTCATACTATAAAAAGAAAAAAAAACTATGTAAATATTACATTATAAGCTAGAAATTGTGATTTGAAATGTGTCCTATTCTTTGTTTAACTTGATTATTGATTATCGGTTCTTCGTATACCTTCCCATAATGTGTACAGTTATATCAAAAATAGCCCAATCACAATCGGGCAACTGATATGTGAAAAATTATAGAAAACTTATTGCATTTGTCGTTCGTAGGTTGATTACATTTACCTACCTTCTTCCAGCTATGTAAGACTAAAATTAAACGACAATAGCAAAACGCTTTACATTGTTAGCTTTACCGTTTTCTAACTTTATTATGACCAACTATTAACTTTAACTATAAAAATACAAGGGATATTAAACATTTTGTTACTCTATTACAATTACTAAATTACTGTTAACTAAACTGATCGTTACAAAGTATTTAGTAGTTTAGAATATGTATTTTAAATGTATCCATCAGAAACTCGATGAAGTTATTAAACCTCTGATAACTGCAATTGATAGGTTAAAGGTACATATTTTTTTGTTACAATCGATGTGAAGTAATTTAGAGAATATTATATTACAGCCAAAATTACTCATGAGGATGAAGTACACATTACGTGATGCATCCCAATGCCGTTACATACTAGTACAACAGTACCTACACTTTATCTACGAATACCAATTATTAATTAATGACCATTTAATATGGTTACACCTATTAATATAAGTTTTTATTAATTATGAGGTTATTCTATTTTAGCAACATCTAAAATTTTGCTCAAGCATCTGATGGTACATCTCACTGATTAGACGTATTCTTTTGTGAAATTCTATCGTTGACTGTAACCACTGTATAATACAATATGATTATTAACTGCGTTTACTTTATAAACGAAGGGCCTTGTTAAACTAAACTTAAATTTGTTTATACTCATTTACCCATCATGGAACGTTATTTGTTTAGAGCCAGCTAGAGGCGCCTGGTGTTACGCCTAGTATCACTATTGCTCATATTTGCTATAGTATTAAGCGTGTTCCAAAATTATATGTCATTTCGTTAATATTAAGCTTGATTACAGGTAGACGGCACTACAGTCTAAATCGGATAAATCTCACTTTTACCTTCCAACCTACATATAAACATGTAGGTATAGAAGGTTATGCAATTAACTTTTATTTCACTAACGCTAAATAGACTTATTATCTCATTTTACAACATTTGACAAAGTGTCATCAATATAGGCCATGATGGCTGCGTGTGTGGACCTATACTACTATCCATCATTTTGGGATCTTGGCTGTCGTAATAATAAAAATTGTGACATCCACAAAGCCATTTCTGTGGAATGTAGATTCGTCAATAAATAATACGTATTTGAAAAAATCACCATTTTCTCTAATTTTATTTTCTGCCCATACACAGAAAATCACTCTCCTCACATATGAAAGTGTAAACTTTCATCATTATTACACATATTTAAAATGCTTAGCATTTTGAGTTTCTTTAATCGTGTATATATTTATGTTATACAAATCTAAACTTTACTACTGACGAAGATAACTCTCAGCGTTATTGAGATGCTTAGGTTTGTCTAATTGCCTTCACATAATCATCTTCAATCAATTCTCGATGCAGTTGGCCGTTGTACCGGTGGAACTTTTAGTATTTAAAAACACTTATTGACATAAGTTTTTAAAGATTTAAAACTTATTAATATTTAAACTTTTACTAATTCCTGTAACACTAACGTTTTGATTTTCTATCACCGAGAGGGAATCGCGAGTCGATTTTTCTCGTTTAGAATTCTCTTTTGTTTCTGGTCTTTTTTTGTGCAGTACGCTTCCTGTTGGTTTAAACCTTTCTTTCAGATGTTTAGGGAAACTCTTATCCGGCAGTTTTTTATTTGGAAACTTTTGAGCGTATAATCGGGTTGCAGGAAGGCAATTTGTATCACTTTCACCAATACGATATATCAGAGGTAAATTCTTGTAAAGAATAATTCATGATTGAAACAAATTATGTTACAACGATGATAATTAAGGAATTTTAATTAAATACAATACAGTATTACAAATGTAGTATAACATATGTAACAAACGTCAACGATGTTCACAGCCATCTGCTTTGGTTAAAGCGATTACATAAATTTCGATATAATTTATAGTATAATAAATAGAATGTATGTTAAAATTACAATAGGACAGTATGCACGATTAGCAGAAACTGATAATAAAATATCTGGTGTGGAACACCACACGACCTTCCAACCTACAAAATGGAAAAGAAAAGACATGAAATAGTTTTAATAACATTTTTACGGATAATTACGCAATCTCTTTTGTGAGAAGTTCATTACGAAAATAGGCAAATTGTAAACGCAAAAACAAACAGACGTTTAAACGTTCATGGCAGACAGAGGTTAATAGACATCTAGATTCTAACTTAAATTAAAAGAAATGAAACAATTTTAATTTCAATTTTTTTTTGGATAACTACTTAACCTCTTTTTTATACGTTAGTAATGAAAACAGGCAACATTGCAAAAACAAAAACCATAATCTATACCATAATGACGTTTAACTCTTCATGTCAGATAGAGATTCATAGACATAAATATATATTAACGTAAAAAAAAATCCAAAGCCGCCAGCTGCTATAAAAATATCGGATCCAGCATTTTCAATGATACCTGTTTAAATTTTACATTTATTTCGCTTTACATTAAAAAACGTTATAAACAAAATTTATGTAAAATTAAATTCTATTTAAAAAATACGTCTGCATTTTTTCTTATAAGATTAATTCAGATAATGAAAAAAATTGAACCAATACTTAAATTCTCCCTTAGCAAAATTTTTCTGCTAAATTTCAACCATGCAGCTGTTTTATAAATGTTGGATAAAAACCAAAAACTGCCCCTTATAAACTCCCCCTCTACGACGCTGGATTTCTCCTAAAATATAATCAGCTCTAAGCCAAATAAAAGCAAGCTGAAATACAAAATTTTAAGTACGTAGGTAATTTCATTCTAGAGTTATCGTGGATACTAACCATACACACACACACGCACGCACGCACGCATGCACACGCACGAACGCACACACACGCACACACACGCGCACACGCGCACACACGCGCACACGCGCGCACAGATACGCACGCTAACACACGAGCGCACACGCGCACACACGCGCACACGCGCGCACGCGCGCACACGCGCGCACACGCGCAGCGCACACGCGCACACGCGCACGACGCACGCGCCACAGCGCACCACAACGCGACACGCACAGCGTACACGCGCACACACGCGCACACACGAGAACACGCGCACACACGTGAGCACACGCGCACACACGCGCACGCACGCGAACACACGTGTACATACGCGCACATACGCGCACACACGCGCACACACGCCCGCCCACACACGCGCACGCACGCGAACACACGTGCACACACGCGCACATACGCGAACACACGCGCACACACACGCACACACGCGAACACACGCGAACACACGCGCACGCACGCGAACTCACGCGCACACACGCGCACGCACGCACACATATCTAGATTCTAACTTAAATTAAAAGAAATGAAACAATTTTAATTTCAGTTTTTTTTGGATAACTACGTAACCTCTCTTTTATACGTTAGTAATGAACACAGACAACATTGCAAAAACAAACACCATAATCGATACCAGAATGACGTTTAACTCTTCATGTAAGATAGAGATTCATAGACATAAATACATATTAAAAAATTCCAAAGCCGCCAGCTTCTATAAAAATATCGGATTCAGCATTTTCAATGATACCTGTTTAAATTTTACATTAAAAAACGTTATAAACAAAATTTATGTAAAATTAAATTTTATTTAAAAAATACGCCTGCATTTTTTCTTATAAGATTAATTCAGATAATGAAAAAAATTGAACCAATACTTAAATTCTACCTTAGCAAAATTTTTCTGCTAAATTTCAACCATGCAGCTGTTTTATGAATGTTGGATAAAAACCAAAAACTGCCCCTTATAAACTCCCCCTCTACGACGCTGGATTTCTCCTAAAATATAATCAGCTCTAAGCCAAATGAAAGCAAGCTGAAATACAAAATTTTAAGTAAGTAGGTAATTTCATTCTAGAGTTATCGTGGATACTAACCATACACACACACGCACGCACGCACGCACGCATGCACGCGCACGCACGCACATACACGCGCACACACGCGCACACGCGCGTTCTCAAACGCACGCATGCGCACACAAGCGCACACACGCGCACACATGCGCACACACGCGCGCACACGCGCGCACATGCGCGCACATGCGCGCACACACGCGCACGCATACGCGCACTCACATGTACACGCACGCGCACACGCACACGCACGCACGCGCACACAGACACACACAGACATCCAGACATGATGGCCGATACCTACGCAATGTGTCTCAATAGTGCGGTAAACTTCTTTTACAGCGTTATTATAATAGGTACGAAAAAATTATAAAAGCACAATTGTTAAACATCTCAAGGTGCATAATCCAAAATTATTTATAAATATACAGGGTACGCCATAACTTGAAACCCATCCAAACATACCTTTTTTTAAGTGCCTTTTTCTTATTTTATATTTGGACTCGGCTCGTTTTTATAAATCTGTTGATATGATGTTTGATTGGTTTATACCGAAGGTTTTAAAACTTGTGGTCACTTTAAGGTTAAAATAGTCATGAATTCAGGACCTTGTATCTCTTCTAATGTAATCAATTTTCTGTACTTTATGGCAAAGATACTTTTTTGTAAATAAGTGAAGTTTACGAGATCAATTATGTTTCGCAATTATTATACTTTGGATATAGGACGAGACAAAAGGCAAATCTGTACTTTTCTCACTTAACTTAAACCAAACAGCCTATATTTTTTGTGCTCCCTGGGAAGGCACTAAATAACCATATCATTTTTTTTAACATATCCCTATACCTAACTTCGACGGTTTCTGAAATATTTTCCTTTTATTAACAAAATCCAGTTTTGTTTATTTCATTTTTGATTTGATCAAGTTAGCTATGAATTACACGAACTTTTTTATGATTTTATTTGGTAAAAATCAATAAATTGTTCTTTTTATCTTACTCTTTTTTACTTTAAAATACTTAATTTAAAATTGTAAGAATATAAATAGTATAAATACTTTTATTAAAAAAACTTAAAGTGGATTGCGATTTTATCATAATTTGAATCATTATTTAATAAGTGCTCTTTTTTGTTATGTGTGGCTTTAGTAATAATAAACACATTAAAAAATTTAATTTAATTTAAATAGAACTAGTACTAACAGGAACTCATTAGCAAATAATATCAAAAAATAAAAAATCAATTGAAAACTTTTAGCACAAATGTTCTAAATGACCTACATCGACATCACTACAATGTTACAGTCTTTCTTCAAAAGATTGTTGCACATTTTTAAGCATATTAAGATTAATAGTTTGAAACACGTCTCGTATTCTTTGCTTCATGTTTTGCTGCGTTGTCGGTGGAATTTTATACACTTCATTTTTAATGTAACCTCACATAAAAAAAATCTATTTTAGAAAGTCCTGGTGATCTAGGAGGCCAGCTAAACGATCCGCCCCTTCCTAATCATCTGTTCGGAAACACGTCGTTCAGGTAGTTGTGAGTTGCAGCGGTATGATGAACTGGTACCCCATCGTGAACCACATTTGATTACGGGGAACTGGTTGCAAAAGTTGGGGTAAGTAACTTTGTTAAAAATCTAAATAAACCCTACCATTTACTCGACCATCAAAGAAATGTGGTCCTACCACCCAGTCGCCTACAATACATTTGTTGACCATTGTGTATGGCTGTGTGTAACAGTATGATAAGGATTAGTTGTTAAGTAATAATTAAATTTATGTCTGTTAACACACATACATTTGACCAAGTTTGGCATAAGTGTTTACTTGCCAAACTCACCTTGTTTGGGTTAAATGATACGCTCATCAACTGGGTTTTTAGTTTCCTTCATGAAAGACGAATACGTGTCGTAGTTGATGGCTTTTTTTCAAAAGAAGTTAGCATTAACGCGGGCGTACCACAGGGATCCGTTATAGCGCCTACATTTTTTTCTGCTGTACATAAATGACCTTATTTCTTCAACAACTAACCCCATCCATTGCTTTGCTGACGATAGCACTCTTCACTGTAGTTCATCTCCGTCTAGTCATAGTGATAATCCACCTTCTATGTCAAATCAAGAAATTAAATTAAATTAAAGGTGAAATGGCAAATTCAATCAACAGAGACATTCAACGTATTCTCGAATGGGGAAGCAATAATCTAGTTAAATTTAATGCTAACAAAACTCAGTGTTGCCTTATGTCCGTCAAAAAAGATCGATCAGTTCCTGTTGTAAATATGAATGGCTCAGTTCTTAAGATTTCGGACTCTATTACTCTGTTGGGTATGACTGTATCTTCAAATCTCTCATGGGTTGACCATCTTTTGTCAGCTACCAAAACAGCCGCTCGTAAAATAGGCTTTTTGTAGAGATCTAAGCAGTACTTTACCTCTCGACAACTCCTTCTGCTGTATAAGGACCAAATTCGACCTCATCTGGAATATAATTCTCACCTCTGGGTTAGTGCTCCCCAATACGCTCTCGATATTGTTGATCGTATTCAAAAGAGAGCGATTAGGCTTATAAATGACCCGTCCTTAACTTCTGACATACAGTCCCTTGAACATAGAAGGATGGTTTCAGTTCTTTCTTTGTATTATCGTTATTACAACGGCTATTGTGCTGCTGAATTATATTCTTTGATACCATCTCTATCTATCTTTGCGAGAAACACTCGGTTCTGCTCATTCACATCATCAGTATGCGGTACAAATCTCCACTTGTCATACCAAACTGGTGCAATCCACATTTTTCTACACGGCTTCTAAACTCTGGAATGATCTTCCTAGTTCCTGTTTTCCTCTCACTTATGATATGAGAAAATTTAAGGTAGCTGTTCATAGGCTTCTATTGGCAATTCATTATCCCTCTATCCATCCTCCTAAGTGTTCCTGAGTGCTTTAGCACGATAGGCCTAATTTAGCGTGTTCAGGTCCACAATCATAAAAAAAAATACTTCTATGGAAAATGGCTTTGTCACCAAATAATAAAAAATCAAAAAAGGCAATTTTTCAATGAATATTGTCTTGGGCCCATTCACAAAAGCTTGTTCTTCGTTGATAATCCTCATCTCGTAATTCCTGATGGAGTTGAATATGATAAGGATGCATATTGTGTCTTCTAAAAATTCAATGAACAGAAATTTCACTTACGTCAAACTCCATTGCTATTTGACGGACACTGATATGAGGATCTTCTGTTATTGTCAAAAGCAAATTACCTTCATTTGTTTGATTTAAGGCATTTTTTTCTAAACAATATTACCTGTGGGTTTAAATCGTTCAATTAGATTTTCGAACTTTTTTTTTCGGTTGTCTGTAGTCAGGAAATCGTTGTTTATACATTCTCGTTGCAAGTGGGATATTTTCGTCACTTGCACCAAATACCAGGACCATATTAATCATTTCATTTATTGGAAAATTTATTGTGAAACTAAACAGTTCAGAACAATACAACACAACTTCAGATTGATAATAATTCTATTCGTTACCTAACTGTCAATTTTTTTTGACAGTCAAAGTGACTTAGATGTTGTAATAAACATTATTGAAAAAGTTTAAATTCTTGAAATTTTACATTAATAATATTAAAATAAAATAGGCAAAGATAGAAAGAACATTTTTTTGATTTTCACCAAAACACATCGTAAAAATTTCGTGTAATTCATAGCCAACTTGATAAAATCAAAAATTAAATAAAAAAACTGGATTTTCTTAATAAAAGGAAACCGTCGAAGTTAGGTAATGTTAATAAAAATTAAATGGTTAATTAGTGGTTTCCTATAGAGACTACAAAAAATATAGGGTATTCTATTTAAGTTAAGTGTGAAAAGTACAGATTTGCGTTTTGACTTGAGATGTATACAAAGCATAATAATTGCGAAATATAATTGATCTGGTAAACTTCATTTACTCATAAAAAATAATCTTTGTCATAAAATACAGAAAATTGATTACATTAGAATTCAGAATTCATGACGATTTTAACCTTAAGGTGACCATAACTTTTAAAACCCTCTGTATACTCCAATCAAACATCATATCAGGAGGTTTGTAAAAACGAGCCGAATTCAAATATAAAATAAAAAATATGTGATGCCAATTTACCATAGTAAATAATTTTGGGTTATGAACCTTGAGATGATTAACAATTGTGCTTTTATAATTTGTTCGTAACTATTATAATAACGCTATAAAAGAACTTTAGCGCACTATTGGGACACCCTGTATGTATGTGTAGGTTGGAAGGTAAAAACACTGTTTTAAATTTTCATATTGAAGGCTACTCAAATATTTTGATAGTGAATCTAAATCCCAATCGAGATCCGACAAAGAAACTGGGCCATTCCATTTAAAAATTTTAGTCAGGCGTAAATTGTGGAACACATTTTTTAAGTTCAAAGTTAAATACGGTTTTTGTAGTAAAGGCTCTACTAAAAGCGTATATTCCAAAAATTTGTCATTTTTTAAAAACTGTTTAGGTGAGCGTCATTTTTTGGAAAATACGTTTGTTTTTGTCTCTAACCTCAAAACCCTTATAAATCAGCCAAAAAACCAAATATTACCATAAAGTACATTTATAAAGGAATCCAAGAAGGTAATAATGTATAGTGTGTACAGTTTGTTGTCACGTTTTTTAGACCATCCTGTATATTTTTAAATAACTTCTTTAAATACTCCAGTTTGTTTCATTAACGATTTGCCAGTCAGTTTTGTGACAAAACTGACTAACTGAATAAATACTCAGTACACCCAATGCATTAATCTATAGTTCCCTAAAGAACTCAGTTGAGTTTTTACGTTATTTATCCAGAAAACCAACAAACGGAATTGTCTGAAGGCATTAGTGTATGTTTTGACTTGGTAGAAAGTTTGAATATGGCTTAAGTTTAAAAAAAGCTGTTTGTAGCAAGTCATAATGTAATGTACTGAATAATTTCTTGTGGTTTAAACTATATTATTTTATAGTTACTAATAATGAAGCTTTATTTATAAATTTATTTTTATCAACAGAAAGAACCGTAAACTGGATTTCCATGTTACCAATGCTGCGTAGGCTTGTCTTGGAAGGTTCGATAGACTGTCCTCTAAATACTTATATTTATTTATATTTCTCACGAAATACCTTCATTATTATCCCAATCACGTCAAGTTAACGGTGCTCTAAAGTGGGCATAATGATACGTGGGTGTTGTGACTACATAAAAATGTTTCGACCTATATTCATCTCAATCTGCGTATAATATGCCAGGTTAATTTGTCCAATTTGCAATCAATTTTAAGGATAACTATTTTATAACTCTACAAATCATCATCTGCCTTTTAAAACCAAATCCGCTGTAACAAGACTTACTCTCGGTAACGACGTAATAGTGAAATTGACTTTTATCTTTTACACAGTAACACATGCGTTGCTGGTAGATTTCTTTACGCATCCGAGTCTGAACTGGAATTGTGTAGGAATTTCTCGAGTCATCTCGACATCTTTAGCAATGAAATGCACCAAAAACTTCAATCAGATCTCCCTTCTCTACGCGTGTCATGTCTTCATAAATGGATGTCTTCAGAAAGTCTGAGCAAAATGTCTCCAGATGGCGAGCGCTAACCACATTATCTGGTTGTAGAACGTCGTATGGTTATAGCGGCGTCACTTCGTGATATATGGCACTACCATTTTTCCTTTTGTGTATTCTGAAAATCATGTTATCCTAATTTGACTTTTGCAAGAACCAAATATTCACGTTCGTTCTTGTCAACTGAATTTGGTTCTGGATCTTCATATGAAAGACGTCTAATTTCAGATTCCATATCATCGGTAGTGCCTTTTGTACATTGCCCACTAGAGTACTTATCCCTGACGATAGAGTATTCTAAATCATGTATGTAACTGAATACTTAATGTATTTAAGGAATTTTTGTAACAGAATGTGGCAATTCAAGCTAGGCTAGCTTTATGCTATTTTAAATTTTCGGGGAAAGTCTATGACGTTTGTTAAAGCAATCTCCCTTTCCAATTGGAGTTGAGTAGTGTTCGAGGCATAACGTTGAACGTGAGAGATTCCCGTGACGAAAACTCGTATAAACCAAATTAAAATTATATTTTTTTTAAAACTGCATGCCTTTGGCAGTTCTGGATTTAAGCACATTCAGACAATTAAAGTCAATGTGAAATAGGTTGCCATTCCAAATAAAAATTCTAAATAAAAATTAAAGTGAACGTATAAGGGAATGTAAATGTACCTCACGTAATCAAGCTTTTAGTGTGAAATTAAAAATCTTAATTTAGTCAAAGTGGAGTATTAATAGACGTTTAGTTTGTGGCAAAAGTGTGACGTTTTTAAGATACTTTAATGTTGAAAGGTTCGATTATGGTATTTCATTGCCACCAATTAAGCCAGCCAAAGTGGTTTCTGAATAAAGTGAGTTTCCAATGTTTAATTAGAGCAGGGAGAGATAAACTATGGCGTTTCTTTATGAAATGTGTGATCAATAATAATTCGAAATAGACATTTAAACCTTCACAATGATTTCTATTAAATGATGTTACCTTATCTGCTTATGGTTGTTTTTGTTTAGAAAACCTATTTGGTAACAAGTAATGCGTTTGAAGTTTAAGTTGTACTGAATTAACGTAAATTTTTTATAAGATTGAACACTTGGAGTACATTCATTACCAAAGAATTATCAGAAATGTTTATTTAGGGTGCTACAATTTAATTCCTTCTTCAGTAGCTATTATTTGATCAATTTCTTAGAGTTTGAGTAAATATAGATTTTAAAATTTGAATAGAAAACTTCCAGTTGCAATTAAAAGAATTCAGCACAGAGCCATTATCATCATGTGGCTTTGAGTAAGTTGACCGGACAACCGTATGACAAAATCTGTCGAATTTAAGACAATAAGTAGTCAGAAATGAGCTAACGAGTCCTAGTTGTTAATTAACATTTTAATTACATTGGGTTCATTCGAAGGAAAGTTATCATTATGCTCGTAATCTGGTTTAAAGAAATATTGATTGCAAACGCGCCTTATAACTTTTATATACCGAATTTGAGGCTATTAGAGGTGAAGTGCGAGTTAAGAACATTGTTTGGTGGAACATTATTTAATTATAAGTTGAAATAAATAAATTTACAATTGGAATAAATCCGTGACAGTTATAAGTGAAGTTTTAAATGAATAATATGGAAATTGTTTTTAAATTATCGAATCCACCCCTACATATAGTAAAGCTTTTGTCTATGACAACTTTGGAAAAGTGCACAACGATCGTAAAAAAAATCGGTTATGAAAGTAGTGTTACATTCAGAAGGAAAAAAGGTTTTGTTGAAGTCCTTTCCTTCTTCGCTCATTTGCTGTATAAAACTTTTTTAAACTTTTTGTGAATATACAGACCTAACTATACTGCACTAGATCTGGAAAGTAGACAACTATTTATGCATTAAGCTACTACATGCATAAATATCAAGAATAGAAAACAGGAGTGAGTGTTAAAAGCAAAGGGTTTGTGCGATTACCGGAATGCTAAACCGTATACAGTCCACGCGAGGTTGCGGTTAGTGCAAATAGAACTCATTTCTCTCTTAGCATCACGCTTATGGGTCTAAATGGAAAAGAAACCATCGCACAACAATTAGTGGCGATTTCAGGATAAGGATTAGAAAACCAAGTAAGACTGAATTATACCATTATTTTTGTGAGAGAGTTGTTACTGGGTAATGGCAAATTTTTATATGTTTAGAACTATACTATAGATTTAACTAGATAATAAACAGAGTTCTATTCACGTTGCTAGGAATGTAATTGTACAGTTCATAAAATTTTACTAGGTGTATTGACTTAACATTTTATTTCATTTTGAATAGTAATGACCGTTAATGATTTACTCCTTCCGAAAATAACGCATTACAAATAAGGAGCCAAGTGACTACACAACTCGAATGTAAGAACAAAGTTAATGAGCGAACTTATGTAAGTCAAATGATAGTGATGAAAAACCAGGTAGGCCCACTTACGTTGTGTAAAAGAGTTGTTACGGGATACATGCGTTGCGGTATCTAAGGAGGATATAATAAAGGTAACACAATAAAACACAGTATATAAATGTAGTTCTGCTACCTTTATTGCAAATTGAGGAAAAGAACTACAAGCCAAACCTTAATCGCCTTTTACAGCTAGAATAACAATATAAATAAAGTATCAGTATTAATTATAAATACCTAGATCAATACGCATTTAGCCTCTAAAAGATTAAATTGCTATCACCTAACAGTAACTTTAATAAATCAATGTAGTAATAATTTAATACAGGCCTGTATTTCAGAAATGGTGATTACCAGGTTATACAGTTAGCTAACTGTGGTATAAGTAAAAACATCACAACATGTTAAGGGTCTCTATTTACCATTTACAACTAACGAACCAAAAGCTAAGATATTCCATAACAGGTACGCGCACAGTATTCCAACAAGAACATGCTTTAGTATTTCACCGGTTATCTCCCATAGGTCAGCATCATGCCAGTTTTACGTTTCTAATACATTTACAAGGGAAAATCCATCTTAAAATATGCTACATTATAGGTGTGAAACGTCAAAATAAAATATATTAAAATTGAAATCAAGAGATATCTACATTAAATAACAAGCATGTGATGTAATATTAACTTTCAAATTATCATTGATATTAATTTATATTAGATGAAATAATCACACTTACAATGGTATTGTAATACGAATCGTATACTAATTTCAATTATTATCTAGTTCAATTTATAAATATTTTGTTGATATCACAATAAAAAAGAAAATACAATTAGTGAAAATACATCATTACCTTTTTATTCTATTTTATAATACCAAAAAACATGCATTCTTTTCAAAATATCAAAATCGACAACCCTATCAATTATTTTCCTAACAACCTAATCCCAAGCGCACCTTATTTCTACTATCAAAATATACAACAGCCACCCATATTTAATAGATTGTTTCAATTCAATCCGTCTTCTAATTTATAAAATAAAATAGGCACCAGTTGTGGTACACACAATAGTTACGTAACTACTTCATCAGCTTTTAAAGCTTTACAAAAAAGTAAAGTTATAGGGGGGATTGCAATACAGTTTCTGGATAACGTGTTTTATGCACTTTTCCTAATAAAGATTTGTAGTCACATTCATAATTAAAATAGATATCATTCATAAGAGTAATTATTAAATCAAATTTTGTATGCAGGCTTATTTTACTGACAAGGGTTAATTTATTAAAATTGGGGAAGGATATTCGGTACTTTACGTACAGGGTGGGTGCGATGTAGCTCCCTAGTTTTAAGTGTCCATAAGTTCTCTATTTGTTAATATACAATAATGTAAGTTATTTTGTTTTGTTACGGTATCCCAGAGAATATCCAGACCTTCAGTAACATATTATTCCAGTCAACGACGAGATGGGTGGAAGATTGACTCTAAAAGAATGCGTTAAGAGTGGAAGTGAGGCGATCTGTAACTCTAGTCCAGGGATAGTGGTGGATAGCTTCTTTGGAGAGATGAGGCGGTTTTTCACGTTGAGGGATTCGTAAATCGATATAACTCCCATTATTGGGCAGAAACAAATCCAAGGATAACAATTGATAAATTCCAAAGTCGATCAAAATTGGCAGCGTGGTGTGATATGACCGCGGATCGTATCAGTGCTCCATTCATATTACGAGGCACAATAAACAACGACGAGTATCTCCAGATGCTGAGTGCGTGGCCTATGTCTCAATGGGACAATTTTGCTAATATCATTTTCCATCAAGACGGAGCACCACCTCATTTTGCCTTAATTATTTGTAAGTGGCTGGACCAATACTTACTAGGACGGCGAGAACCATATGTATGGCTTCCTAGAAGTCCCGACCTCACCACTTGTGATTTCTCTTGGATTGGACCAAAGAAGAAGTGTACTGAAAAGAGCCACGATTAGAAGAGAGAATTAGAGTTCTTCTCGGAAATGTACCACAGAATTTCATGCAGAAGTCAATTGACAACATTCTTATACGTTTACGTCGTTTGGTTGGTGGAGCATATGTGTAATTTTTGATGATACACATATTCGCATGGTTCCGAACGAAAATATCAGTTAACAAAAACATTATGGACATTTACAAATAGAGAATTACATCGCATCCACTCTGCATTATACTGAAACTCAGAGTTCAGTGATATAATCTATCTGTGAAGTTATTTGCTATTTATGCAAGTATTTGTTTTCATAATTGATATATCGATTGTATGTTCATTATTTTCGATGAAAATAAATGTACTTTTAAATTTAACTTGGATAAGTTTGTGTTTGAAATTGACTTAGTCATTTACAGAGTGAGCAAGTATATTGCTTTCTGAAATCATTTGTATATCTCGTCCAAGACTTTTCCGATTGTAGTGGGTCCCTGCGACATATAAAATCGATTTCGAGATTTATTTCAGGGCAAGCGTGAAATTTAAAGCAATGTTTAAGGTATTTTGCATCTTACTAAAACTCGACCTTCTTCTGAAAGTTTAGTCGGCAACTCGCTTATTTTAATTATCCTTATTCACTGAAAAATTTTCCAATGAGTGCATATTACTGCTCCATTTCGCATCGTCAAAATTAACACAATTAACTGTACCTCTACTTTATAAAATGTGTTCTTCATACAGACTTGTGATGTAGTTTAAAAGTTACTACTGTCAATCGATGCCAAAACAGCTGCTAACGATGGCAGCCAAACAATACGAGTGTAAACAAACCATCATTAGCGTGCGTTAACTAAGTGAAATGAACGATATCATTTAATCAGCCATATGAAATTGGGTCATAAATCTTTGTGTTAGTGCCATGAACTTACAAACTCGCAAAAGGGATTAATAGCTATTCTAACGTAACGGATGATTAATTAATTACTAGAAATGATTCACTCAGCGATTCTGTAATGCGCAAGATTAATAACATTAACTTAATCAATAATTTTCGTTTTACTACAATAGACTCGCACGCCGTGGCACTATTGAAATTTACTGTTATTAATGGTCTAAATTAGAGAATGGTGTAAATTACATAATGACTCAATTACTCATTTTCAAGTAATTAATTAATCACCCCTTATGTTATAGTAGCGACTATTCCATTGTGACGGTCTGCAACTAAGGCAGTATTATGAAAAGTGTAAATTACATAATGGCTCTATGGCACTAGAACGAAGGTATTACAGTAACCTAATGTTGTTACTGGTGCAAATTAGAGTATTGCTCAATGACTCATTCTCATTTAACTTATTAATCACTTATTGTTGTAATAGCGATTACTCCTTTGTGGCGGACTGCGAGCACTACCACGAAAATGTTGCATTAAGTCAATATAATAAATTGTGTAAACTATATAATGACTCAATGACCCATTCTCGTATTATCGCGTAGTTAACCTAATCATCCCTAACGTTGCAATAGTGATTGCTCTCTTGTTACGTCCTGCGAGAATATAGCACTAAAATTATGCACTAAGATGGTCTTATTAATGGTGTAATATGCCGAAGGCTCTATGACCAAATTTCATGCAATTAATTAAATTACGTTTTGTAGCATTGCAAATAATAGTTACTGAATTTCTACACATTTATGGTTTGAAATACCGCATATGCATTTTAGTTGTAATTCTTGTACATTCCACTCAGTTAATGCACGCCCATGATCGTTCGTTTACACTCGATTTGTCTGGCTACCAACATTAGTTCGTATGCTCTCGATTAATATAAATAATATAAATAATATAAATAATATAAATAATATAAATAATGTAAATAATATAAATAATATAAATAATATAAATAATATAAATAATATAAATAATATAAATAATATAAATAATATAAATAATATAAATAATATAAATAATATAAATAATATAAATCTATTATTGTGGCTAAATTATTCGGTTTAATTTCTCATCCATTATAGTCCTATAGCTACAAGTAAAGTTCAGTTACTTTAAATGAAACACGAATATAAGTGAAGGTTAAACAACAGTTGATTTGCTTTCCCATAAACGTACGTATAAAGAGAAAGCTATGTAATCGGTTTTAATTTTCAAAGACTTTTTTTTCATTTCTCCTGGTTTTGTGGCCTAAACAATACGAAAAACACATTTTCCGACGACTACGTGTGAAAATGACATATTGCACACAGATTACCTACTGCGAAAGTCACAAATATCACTCTAGAATTGAAAAGTAAAATATCACTCTAGTGTGATATGTATGCCAACTAAATATGTTGACCTTGATCTCAGAGTATTCCACATTTTACCTGGCAGTATATAACCATTGTGCTGCATAATGTCATAAAACACATAGAAAATCACACTTTAAACTTAGAAAAATGGTTTATAAGTGTTTCATCAAAATTAAAATGAAATATTGGAATTCCATTAACTTTAATGTTTATAAATGAATAAAAGAACTGAACATATTTCACAAATATATGACTGCGTCAATCAAATATAAAAGGAAAATGATATTCTTCACCAATAATGATTAGCAACTTTGTTTTATTCGTGAACAACCAAGCTTGCTTATGCAATGAAAAAATGGAACGGGACGACAACTTGTGGGAGAAATGTTATGACGACAAATTAGTGCAATTTTATAAATGTATTTTACTACAAACCATGAATGGTAAATTAAAAGGGGATAAGAATCTGTGGACCCGGTTTAATCCTAGCTTCAACACTTTAATGGTAATTAATCTAATTCTAAGTCAGTTTAAACCGTTTTCCGGAATAAAGATGTGGTATAGATCCATAAATAAGAAACATTCCCCAATGTTTATGCTAAAAAATGATTGATGAACGTTTACCACCGACTGGAATGTAATAAAATGTGCCGAATTATTTAAACGACATACCATAGGACACAGGAAGTAAAAAACATAAATTTTGTTCTAATTTCTTAATGTGGTCCAGTTGTTATGATAACCATCTAGCATGAACAACGTTTGTTTTCAAATTTTTTTCATACGATATGTAATCTAATTTTTTTAATATCTGGAATATACCTTGACAATCCAAGGAAATAATTATAGTAATTTATCAATGGTAATCAATACAGATAACTTCTCGCCATCTCTCTATAAATACAAATTAAGAGAAATCTCAAACTTCACATCACCATATTCCCCAGCCTTTACGTAGAAAGATTTGTAACCTCATCTTATACATATTTTCTTCTTCCACCATTATTGGGTACTAAACGATAAACTTTCTTGCGAATTGTATCGCTACAGGACAATGTTCGTTTAACCCATGCAATGCTTTATACGAAACATCAGATTTTGTTCATTTTTGCGTTGCACCTCATCGACAGAATCAAATGTCATGCCAACTTAAAACAAGTATTTCATTACTTTGACTTCTTTAAGATCTAATTATTTTTAAGTGGAAAAAGTTTGCAAATCCGTATACTGTACTAACATCGATGGCAAACGTTTTTTGAGTTTATATTTTTAACATTTTTTTTGTTACATTTCTCGACGTTTTATGGCCTAAATACGAAAAACACATTAAAAAAAAAAAAGTGTGTGTGCGCGCACGATATCCTTTGAACCATTAAAGCTATCGATATGAAATTTGGAACAAACATTCTTTTCCAAAAAATCTAGGTCAAGTTCGTTAATGAGCAAAATTCAATCTGTGGCGGAGGATTTTTATGAGTAGAGAGAGGATTAAAAAAAATGCATTGCTTCAAATTTTAAAAAGTTACAAAACTAAAAAACCAGCTAATTCTTTTTCATAGAATTTCAAAACACAAAAAAAATAACCAGTACCGCACCGTTTTCGGGGTGCAAAATTATGCATTTTTTAATTCCTAAACCGATTTTTTTGAATGTATGGGGGAAAAAAACCGATGCACGTTATAAATTTATTTAGCTAGTTCCAACTAATTATTCATATTACTATTTCGTATGTCAATATAACAAAAAGAAAGATAGAAAAAATCACATTTTGAGTAGTGGGGACATACGAAATAGTAGCATGAATAATTTGCTGGAACTAGCTAAATGAATTTTGTTACGTGCATCGGTTTTTTAGTGAAATTGCCTTATATACCCGTGTCCGAGATAAGGATGCCCACTATGGAGATCTTGGAAACGGTAAGAGATGGAAGGCCCGATAAATAGAATAAAAGAGAGGATGTATTTATGGTCTTTGTAGAACTCCAATATCTCTTTTAGTTTATGAGATATTTGAAAAAAATTGAATTTTCTGATTTTCGTTTTTATTTTGTTTTGACCTTCTTTGAAGAGCTATCAAGAAAAGAAGAACACAGTTTCATTGGCACTTTTCTAGCTCTACTTAATGGTGTCATTCAATTTTTGATACAAGGTTTCGTTTGTTAGCAACCATCATCAACTTTATTTTTTTAAATACACGAAAAAATTATTTTTGCCATATTTAAATTCTCACCTTGATTCTGAATTCAACGATATATCACACTTTATATTTTTGATACGTTTCGGATGAGAAAATTCATATTCAATGTAAAACATCGAAAACGTACAGTTAAAAGTAATACTAGAAACACTAGAAAACCGTAAAATTACTATAAAATTATGTTCTGTAATTTTAAATGATAGAAAAATAAAAAACAAATTTATTTTAAAGCTTAATAAACTCACAAAAGATGTTCAAAAGGATTCCCGTTATTCTCCAAACATAAATAGCATCTTCTAACTGTAGCATATAAAACATTCTTCAGTATTTGAGGAGTAATACTATCAAACGCTTCGAGAACTAATCTTTGTAAAATTTCTTCGTTTTCAATATCGTTTCCATAAATGTAATTTTTAATGTATTCCCAAAAAAATCCAAAGGTGTTATATCTGGAGAACGGGCTGGCGCAGTACATTTGCATGAATGACAATACATCTTTCTGGAAATCTAACTGACAGGTATTCTCTGACAACTCTGGAATTATGTGCTGGTGCACCGTCCTGCATAAACCAACAACCTTCAACTTCTTGGAAAGGCAAATCATTTAAAGCTATCTCTAATTCATTTTGGAGTAAAATTTGGTAACGTTCAGAATTTAAGGACTCGTGGTAAATGAAAGGGCCTATAATTCGAGTACCGAATATAGCAGCCCACATATTAAATTCGAAACGGTGTTGGTGTTTGACCGTTTTGTACAGACGTGGATTTGCTCTTGCCCAATAATGAGCATTTCTATGATTCAAGATTCCATTATTATTAACCATACTTCCATCGGACCATATTATTTTATTCGGAAAATATTCATTGTCTTGAGATTGACGTGTATACCATTCGCAAAATATTCTACGTCTTTCTGGGTCACCTGGTCGAAGTCCTTGGCAAATTCTAAATTTATATAGATGTGATTTCTCCTTCTTTAGAACATTATGAGCTGTGGAATGGGCTATACCAGTTGCCTCTTCAATATTCCTAGTAGAAACCTCAGGATTTTCCGATACAGCTAATAAAACAGTGTTGGCTTTTTCTTCATTGCAAGGTTTTTTGCGAGATTTTACAGGTTTTTTAAACGCACCATATTCTTTTATATTAACTGCTAATGTGCGAAAAGTTCTTTTGTGAGGTTGACGCCTTTCTGGATATTTGTTTAAATACATGATTTAGGCTTCAGAACAATTACGTTGACACAAAATGTAACACGTCAGTATATCGAATTTTTCATTATTTGAAAAATGTACACGCCTACCATATTGTTTTTAGGTAAACACAAAATGTAATTAACTCAAAGACCACCAAACAACCGTAACACGGACAACAATAGATTATGACAGGTAGGTAAACAAAATTCAAAGCCAACTTATTTTTATCAAATGCATCAGTACGACAGAAGATGTATTTTAACTGTTTAATTAATAGTATTTTTACGAAATACATACTTATGAATTATTTTATACGCAACATGCATTAGAAAATGAGAAAACATTATTTTATAATAATTTTACAGTTTTCTAATGTTTCTAGTATTAGTTTTAACTGTACGTTTCGACACATTGAATATGAATTTTCTCATCCGAAACGTAACAAAAATATAAAGTGTGATATATCGTTGAATTCAGAATCTAGGAGAGAATTTAAATATGGCAAAAATAATTTTTTCGTGTATTTAAAAAAATAAAGTTGATGATGGTTGCTAACAAACGAAACGTTGTATCAAAAATTGAATAGCAGCATTAAGTAGAGCTAGAAAAGTGGCAATGAAAATGTGCTCTTCTTTTCTTGATAGCTCTTCAAATAAGGTCAGAAAAAAATAAAAACGAAAATCAGACAATTCAATTTTTTTCAAATATCTCAAAAACTAAAAGAGATATTCGAGTTCTACAAAGACCATAAATACATCCTCTCAAATTCGTAACTTTTGTTTTATTTAACCGGACCTTCCATCTCTTACCGTTTCCGAGATCCCCATAGTGGGCGTCCTTATCTTGGACACGATGACTATTGGAAATTTCATGTAAGTTCAGTGTACGTCATTAATTTATGTAAGTAGTAGCGGTATTTCCAAATGTTAAGAATGGTGATCTTCAGAAGAGATGCGCCAAAGTAGTTGTTATATACTAGTAAATGAAAGCTAAAAATATTGCTTCATTTTAGTGCAAGTATATGCAAATACGTAAACAAATAGCAACTAAACTAAACATTTTTTACCATCGATATTTTATATCTCAGCAACAAAAAAGTTATTAGTTAAGTTAGCAGCAATTATTGTTTTGAATAAGACTTATTTACATTCGTTCAAATATGTTTCCTTAACATTGACTTTATATAGAAATTTAAATTTCATCGCATGTTAACAAAATTGATAAAGGATATAGGTCTCCTGTAATTATGTCGGTTCTGAAGATGCCTATTTAAACAAACTACTTGCAAGTGTAACTACAAATAGAAAAAACTTAACTGCAAGTATAATCAGGAATGACAAAAAGGAAAACTCATTCGGATCTTAAAATATTTACCCTTACTCATTTTGTATTCCTACGAAGTAATTGCATTGCTAATGTAAGCTAAAATTAACTGAAATGATCAAAAACTATTAATAATATAACTTTACTCATTTTATCTGAAACACAAGTTAAAACATAAGCATATTAATTATCTTAACTTTAAATAAAATTTAGTAATAATTTTGAATGTTTAACAACATAAATACCAATAAGACATCCTTTTGTGAAGGTAATTTGGAAGCTATTACGATCTTGAAGTTTCTTTATTTTTTAATAATGAACAATCCCTAGATAACCTCAAATCTGTTTAGGAACACGTGCAGAAGGCTCATTACAATAACTACTCTAAAAGTGACTACGTTTTCAAAATAAGGTGAGAATTCATGTACTTATTCATTTTTGTCTTTTGCGCATATGAAGGTCACTGTGCTTAACATTTGGAAATATCTCTACCAACGTTCTAGATTGTTTCTATCTCCTTTTAAGTCATGGGGACATACAAAATAGTGACATCAATATATAATTTGTTGGAACTAGCTAATTAACTATATATCACGTGTATCGGTTTTTCGTGGAATTGTCTATATGTTATGTTAACTCTGTAGCTGTGATCGTTTCAAGTGATCGCAATAGAAGTTTATATTATACTGGAAGTTTGACAAGGTTCTTTAATTTAAAACCTTAATTGTCAATATTTAAAATAAATCCTCATACAATCCTTTATGGCCGTTTCTAAGTTAAATAAACAGGGTAAGAAAATAAATGCCATAATATATGTGAACATGTGAATGTGTAAATATAAAGTACAGAAAAGCTAAAAATAGCATTCTCGGTGGGATGGAGCTTTTAGAAAGTTGAGCATTAGTAAAACGTAAGTAAACAAAGAGTGGAAGTTAAAAACATTGAATAGAAGTATAATGTTACGTGTTGAGGCCTGTGGGGTTAAACTGAAACAGAATGATAAATTGTAACAAAATTCCTAAGGCTGAAAAGCATAAGAACAAATAATGAAGTGTTACAATAGCAGAAATAAAAGAAGGCTAGTGCATACTCTAAATTAAAGTTTTTAGCTATGCCTTGTTTAAAACTCTTCATCTCTGTATTCACATTACCATTAAATATAAATAATATAAATAAAATAATACGAAAAAAAAATAATTATTCTTAATTTTCATATAAAAGGGTAAATACGTACAAGGTCATCAGAATCACCTAATTCTGTCTCACAGATTTTGGCATCCCTCACCTGCAAAAAAAAAGTATCAATATTTCTGTATACAACTTACAATAAATCATATTTTACACGCTTATGTTTACTTATAGATGTTTAAAATTTTTAAATTCTCTAGACGCTTTTTTATGATCGCTAGTTTAAAAAATACGCCATGTGGGAACGCTTTTTTTTACAAACAAATGCGGATGCATTATATTTAAATTATAATTTCGACAAATTATGTAAACTGAAATCGATTCATTAACAATGGACTCTTATATTACGGCAATTTGTGCGGAGGGAATGGGTGCCTGCAACAATGTCACAACCGTTTATCTGTTAAGGACAAAGAAGTACTCACCGGGGGGCAAGCGCCCCGAGTTAATCTGGTACATCACTCGTTGTCCGCAGAAATAATTGTGTCATCAGGACAGATGCCTCTGTCTCGTTGGAGCTCGGTCTAAATACCTGTTAATTAATTAGTACGCCAATATATAGTTTAGGATACAAGCCTGCCCCAGTCCCCGCTACAGGACTGCAAAGCCAATGGACCAGTACTTAGCCCATGCCTTAACATTTAGGACGAGATCACCCCTTAACAGGGTCGCCAGTAATAAGGCCTTAATTTCGTAATAGGTCGACACCTGGGGCTATCCAGGAGATTTCAACGGTTCGCAGTCACCATCCGCCACCGTGTCCTGAACCCATGCTAATTAACTATTAAGCATTAACTAACACAATAAGGGATCAGGAACATATCCGGATATCTGTCAGGGGTTTTACAAAATTACAAAAACTGGTAACAACTACGATAATAAGTAGGTAGTCAGAAACTAATACGAAACATTCTCTTCAGTAAACACTTTAAACTTTTTAAAACAAACATATTGCAAGAACTCGAGACCATCCTTGTGTAACGTCGAGACCGCCGCAATCACCCTCGCTTTACCAATGAATTATGACCGGTCGTCTATATTTTAAGCTTTTGTTAAGTAAAGGTGTCGATCATAATGACCTTTTTATACTTGGCACTCGCACTCTAAAATATTGCTCATATATTTACGTACGTCGAATATTTAAAAGCTGTTTTAAGAATACTATTACATTAATTAATGAGTCTACAAAGAGCAGTCACTTTTTTAAATATATGCTTGGTGCATTGAAGTCCTAAGTTTGGTTAACTAACTAAACAAGCAAATTTTACAATTTTTTATTTATGTGTATAAATACATAAAAAGATTCTTTCTAATGGGATTCGAACCCACGACCTCATGTTATCGAGACATGAACTGTAACCAACTGAGCTACCGAGAGAGTAGAATTTCATTCTAATTAAACTTTATGTGTATTTATACGTTAATTAATTGTTGAGTTAAATTATTATAGATACAGGTACTATTTATGCATATGTTCAGTAATCCCGCAATGTCGCTAAGGTTTCACACCTAACAAGCACGTAACTGAAGTGACATATGAAAAGTTTTGGTTATGAATTTTGTATTCATGGTATAGAGATATAAATTTTTTATTTATGTGTATAAATACATAAAAAGATTCTGACTAATGGGATTTGAACCCACGACCTCATGTTATCTAGACATAAACTCTAACCAACTGGGCTACCCAGAGGTTAGAATTCCGTTAAAATTAAACTCTATACGTATTTATACGTTAACTAGTTGTTGAGTTAAATTGTCATAGATACAATTACTTGTAACGCTCCGTTTTATGTAGCATAACGTACCTAAATTTTCCACATGCTTTTTGGCCAATATTCGAAATTTAATTTATATTACCTGGTGGGTAGACCACTTTTCATACTTCAGTCACTTCAAACTTCGTATTATGATATTTCTTTTTCACGGTTTAACGAATTATATGTGCATTGGCGTGCTCATTTTCACTTTATTTCATTCTTCAGTAAATCCGTTGTATTTACACATTTTTCAAGCTTATTTTTAGTTTACATTGCTATAGATCTTAATACTCCTTTGATGGTTTACTGGTTATCAATAATAACGTTTATTCCACTTTTAAATTTGTCAATGTTTAGTACTTTCTCGACGCGTCACTGCCCAACTACAGTGTCCTCTCATATTAATTTCTCCGTAAAATCAATCGTATTGTACCAATTTTTCTTTCCTGAAAACCGCATGCTCTAGTTTGATGAGTTAAAAAAGATCAATTTAACGCTGTAATTAATACCATTTGTGGATTTACTTTAATTGATACTTAATGAAAAGGTGTCGATGGCTTCGATGGCTTATTTTTAGAAACGCTTTAAATCTTTTCTTTCCAAGTGGGCTTTTCTTTAATCATTATAACGACACGCTCATTCTTCTGAAATAGTTAATTATTGATAAAATTTTTAGGCGGTTTCTTTGTTTATTTTATGAATTAATGAGGGACTAAAACTATTAATTTCCACTACTATTGGTTTTTTAAGAAGTCTGTTATTCTCTTATCATATCCCACGTTGCCATATTCAGAACGCAATACAGTTATCTGACCATATGTCATTTTACAGCACATGATCTGCTGCTTATGGTGATAAGCGAATCAATTCCATCTTCAATGGAGATTTCACAAGCAATGGCACTCCAAAATTAGTGAACGGATAAGCAAGTATAACTCGAACCTGTTATTGTAATTAGTAAAGACACTATACAGTGATTTAGTTGTTCTGCATATATACAGGAATAAATTCTGCAACTCAAAGGGGTGAAGTCCGGGAAAAAACTATGATCGGCATTCTTGATAATTGTTTCCAGCCCTCAATCTGGAGGTTGCAGTTCCTCCATATATCTACCCCGGGGGTTAAGCCACCCATAACTTTTTTTTCAAATATAAGAGTAGGTCAATTGATATACTGTGTGAAAGTTTGTATTAACAGGAATACAACGCAGTACTTATTTTCTCGTACATTTGAAAAATAAAGTGAAAAAACCTAAATGAACAACTTTCCCTGGCTCAATAGTATTTAATTTCGAAAATGATTGAAATTTCGGTAGGTAAAAATGGACCGTAATGATAACATGTATTTATTACCGCAACAAGCCTAATATTATCATTGAAGGAAAAAATCTTTATCTTCCGTATTTCTTACAATTTTATTATCTCAGCAAGCCAGGTCTTATCGTTAATGAAAAATGCTCTTAATCTTCTGTGTTTCAGTCTCAATTTTAGTTACCTGCCTGATTTGTTAGCGTCCATATTAGAAAATTACACTATTGTCTGCTTCTTGCATTTTTACTCGTTTATTTAAGTGAATAATTCCTCTAGTGTAGTTTTCACATCTTCACATCGTCATAAATTATTTGGCATGGTTTATTTAATGGAAGCCCTTCGCATTGAGATATTAATGATGATCGGACATGGTGACCGAAATTGCACTCAAGCTGAGGTAGCTGAATTATTTCAAGCAAATCATCCTGATTTATCGCGGCTTTCTCAAGACACAATTAGCAAAATAGAAAGGCGCTATAGAGAATTGGGTAATATCAGGAATATGCCAAGACAAAAAAGAGAGGCAGTTGAAGAAAATACAAAGCTGAACGTTTTGTTGGCTATTCAAGAAAACCCCATCATTTCGGGACGGCAATTAGTGCGCGATAATGAGGTCAGTCATAGAACTGTTTTAAAGGTTTTAAAAACTGCAAAGATGTATCCTTACAAGATACAAATGCTACAAGAATTGACTGATGAAGATCCAGACCGACTAATTGAGTTTTGTGAACGAATTCATTGACCATGGTCACATACAGTTGGAATGGATTCTCTATTCGTATGAATGTACTTTCTCTTTGCATAGTGAACTGAATCATCACGATTGTTTGACCACAACCCCCATTGGATGTAGGAAACTCACACGCAACTTCAACAAAAATTAAACGTATGGGCTGGGATTATTGGAGATCGAGTGGTAGGCCCATTTTTTCTGAATGGTAATCTTGGTGGGCAGTTATATTTTTCTATGCGCACGGATAGCCTGCTCCCAAGTTTAAGGGGTCTATTTCCAAATGACTTAGATGAGAGCATTTGGTTTCAGCACTATTCAGAACTATTTAAATCAAATTTTTCCAAATAGATGGATTGGTCGAAGAGGCGGACTTGAATGGCCACCACGATCCCCGAATTTTAATCCCCTTGACTTTTTTTATGAGAATATTTGAAGAGTAAGGTTTATGCTACATTACTGACCGACCTTCAGGATCTGAGGGACAGAATTACTGCAGAAATAAGAAATATTCCACAAGACATGTTTTAAAACGTCAGAAATGGGTTTTCTCACCGATTGGGTCTTTGTCAAGAAACAAATGGACACCGTTTTGTACATCTTTAAAGTTATGAGTGTACCCTATAAGAACAGATTTTTTTGCAGAGAAATCGTTAAATCGTAGTTTACTTTAAGAAAGTTCTCAAATTTGATAAGAGAGTGCGTTTATTTGTTTATTATTATTGATTTTGATTTTTTTGTTCAGCAAAATAATGTTTAAAATTTTGAGAAAATAAATGCTGCGTTGTATTCCTCTTAATACAAGCTTTCACACGGTGTATCACTTCACCCCCGGGTGTGGGTATATGGAGAAACTGTAATCCCCAGATTGGGGGCTAGAAACAATTATAAACAATGCCTATCATTTTTCTCCCGGACTTCAGTCAGCTCTTTCAGTTACAGAATTTATTCCACTTAGAGTATCCACCTTGTATATCACACCGCATTTGGATGTTTAATATTTTGGTACCTAATGATAATTTCTAACATAAAATTTTAAAGCATTATATCTTCTCTTATGAAGTGACAATTGTAACATTCTTTTGTATTGAAATAATGTGTTTTACACCTGGATTTAGTTAATGTAACTAACTCTTATGAATTTACTGTTTTTGAATGTGCAGGTAATATACGTTCTAGAACCTATATAATCTCAATTCGGAGTGCATTAATATTAATTACAGATTTAGTTTTTGTGCTGTTTGAGATTTAGCAAGCTTTTGCTATTCATACCTAACTATACTGCTTAATGCTTGGGTAAACACCCATATGTGCTATATATGTGTATTTAAAACTAGTTAACATTGCATTTATATTAATGTTCTTTCACGAACGTTAGCTTGTTTGATTACCTTTATGTGGGCCAATTGCAGATAAAATAGGAATATTATATTTAGGATTGACAGTTGTCGGTAGCACCATTTTATGCTTATTGATTTTGTTCGACCGAGTGCCACTTAGTGTATATATTGTTATATAGTGTAATGGTTACCCCTAGGATAGGGAGGAGTATTTGCTGAAAAGCATTCTCGATGTTGCATGAAATTATATGTTGTATATAGTTTTTTTTTGTGTGGTGAAAGAGATTTCTTATCGTAGCTGCGACCAGTAGAACTTCGTTGCTAAATAAAGTTAATTAGAATCTTCTGTGATTTGTTATTGTCCAGGTTGATGGAAAATTCGATATTCGTCCTATTGGCTTGACCTTTTTTCGAATATCGTGGCGCTCTAACCCATCGACTGTTAGAGAGATTTAACGCCCAATTCTTGAGATACCCTCATCCCGCTACTAACTAGCCGCTGCCGTATTTATGAGCGGGACTATTCTGCGCCAGACTCTCCTTTATATATGTTATGCTTGTTACGTATGAAACGTTAGCGACATTACGGGCTCACTTAACATATGCATAAATATGTATCTGCGACAATTTAAACAGCTAGTTAACGTATAAATACATATAAAGTTTAATTTGAATGGAATTCCAACCTCTCAGTAGTTCGGTTGGTTATAGTTCATGTGTAGATAATATGAAGACGTGGGTTCTAATCTCTGTTCATTTTGACGAAGAAATTTTCCAATAATCCTGAAAATTTTTTATTTTCATAAACATTGTCTCCCTTATACGACACATGCGTCAATGCTATAAACTGTGCACTGTGCATATAGTTGCTTTTCTTATCATAATTACCTTTAAGTAAGGTTGCGGTCAATTATTTCCTAATTCGTATGCTTTAGACAAATTTCTAAACATTCGTATTAACCGCTAATTAACATTCCAAGAAGTGAAATAGTTCCCAATAATGATATTTTCAATAACTACCCACTTCTTAGGAGTGTTGAAAAATTAGTAAGTATAAATACCCGTACACATTGAATCAATAACTATAGTTAGGTACTTTACGTTTAAGATATCGAAGCATCTTACTCAAGCGGAGCTGCAATATGAAACTGATAATTTAAATTTGTACGATTTCGACAGTGATAATCGTAGCAAAAATAGAGTAGCGTCATCATAGGAGGGTACATCCTACGTTTTGGAAGATGCATTGTCGATAGTGATAGTGACGAAGATGAGCATTTATCCAGCTTTCTTGGAATATCAAACATTACTGTAGAATATGATGCAGCTGATGGTACTAAATGGAGAATTCTGAGTGATTTGAATAACGGTTGTGGACGTATATCTCGTCATAACATACTTAGAGAAGAAGCTGGGCCAACCGGATATGCTAAACGAAACGTTGACTATACTAGTGCAAGTTCTTGGAGGCTCATTAATGACAATTCCTTAATGCGTAATATTAAAGGATAAGTTGCTTTTTGGAGGTTTTGTTTTACGTAATATGTTAACGGCGTTATATTTAACTTCATCAACAACATCAAAAGATAATGATTTAGTAGAGTTTTCGATATTGGAAATAATACCTTCAAAAGGTATTAATTACTCTTGGTGTTATCGCAAAATTTCCTCCTTTAGAAAGCGCTACAATAACGTAATCTGAAACAACATTATCAGAAAGGTTTATAACTGTTTTTTTTTTATAACCAATAGATGGTCTATTATTTTCTTGTTTGTATAATTTATTAAATTTTTCTTTTTGACGTTGACAAGAGATGTCCAAATTTAATTCCATAGATTTAAACGTTATAGAATCAATTTCACCCCGATGTTCTCTATTCAATATAGATGAAATTTCTAAATATAAATATAAAAAATTTCTATCGGTGTTAGCCAATAACTTCCTAGTAATATGTATTTGATTACGCAGAAGAGCATTTTCAGTTCTTCCGTAAATATTATCCGCTTGTTGGTTATTAAAATTTCTTTTAATAAAATGGTCTTTGCATCGTAATAAAAAAGTGAGTAACGATAATAATTGTGCTTTACGTTTCCTTAATTTTTCAAATTGTCTGTTAGAACGGTAAGTTTCCTCCCCATAAAGTACTGAAATATGAAAATGTATACTTTTACCATTAACACGCATAACAAAATACTTATCTTTTTTGGGATTTAATGGTGTATTTTAAATTATACAATCTAAACGTTTCGATAACACTTACAGATATCTTCGTTAGTAGTAATATCTATTAAAATTGTTAAAGATGTTGAAAACGATTATGACAAAGTTGAAAAACTAAAACATAAACATCAGCCTGCTATTAATGTAACAGTTTGAGAACCGTATAAAGCCTAATATAGAATTAAATTTTAGTAAAGAATAACTAGGTTATTAAAAACTAAATATTGTTAAACTGTCTTAAAGATGACAAATCAGAACACCCTCTAACGGCGAAGGCTAACAATGAAAACCAGTTTTTAAGGTTGGAACTGCTTTTCTTCCCTTTATGGCCAATGTTACAGAATTGAAAAACTCCTAATTAAATATGGCATTAGGACTATTTTTAAACCTACAAGAAAAATTAAAAGACATTTAAGATCACCTAAAGATGTTTCAAACCCTTTATCATCTTCAGGAGTGTATAAGTTATCTTGTTTATGTGGAAAAGTACCTATAAATTAGAACCACAAAACGTAGTTTTGATACAAGACGTAAAGAAGATATTGACATTTTGTAGATTAGGTCAACCAGAGAAGTCTGCGGTGGCTGACCATGCCTTGAATAATCTAAATCATGACAAGACAAACTCATTATTATGTTCGATTACAACGTGAAGCTATTGAGATATACAAACATCCTAATAATTTTAATAAGACAAGAAGAAAATCTCCGTTTAAGTAGGTTTTGGAATCGTCTAATTAAAAAAAAAGGCATAATGATACGTCTTGATTTTTATTTTAATTTTGACTTTTGGTATGTCTAGGTTTTTTGCTGTTTTTCCTAGACCTTGAAGCAAATGCTTTAACAATTATATGTTAAATCACCACCGCACTATGATGTAACATAAGTAGTTGAAATTAAGATAAAAATTAAAGAATTACAAAAAACGTTCTGCATTATGCTTCTCACTGTTAATAACACTTGCATTTATTGACAAAGATATCTATTTGTTAGATTTAACCGGATTATTTTATTTGAAGTCATGTTTATATTTGTGAATGCTTCTATCATTTTCAAATTGAAGTTTTTCACAACTTTACACTTAACATCAATAACTTGATGATTAAATTTTGTTAAATGTGTGTTTTGGCTGACATTTTTCATTGTTAGTCTTCGTCGTTAGAAAGTGTTCTGATTTTTCATCTTTAAGACAGTTTAACAATATTTAATTTTTAATGGCTTAGTTATTCTTTACTAAAGTTTAATTCTATAGTTGGCTTTATACTGATAAATTTGCTGCAGTACCTGAAGTATGGAATAAATTTGTGAGTAACTGTATTATGTGCTGTAAACCAGGAGCAAACATTATAATTGATAAAAAAACTATTTCCTACAAAATATAAGTAATGAACCCGATAAATTTGGTGTACGGTTTTGGGTTGCAGTTGACGTTGAAATAAAATACATATGGAATGGATTTCCTTACTTGGGCAAGGACGATTCAAGACCAACTAATATGTTATTATCTGAAAATATTGTGATGAAATTAATGGTACCCTTTCTAGAAAAAAGGGGAGGATCGTAACCGTAGATAACTTCTTTACATCTCTCAACTTAGCCAAAAGTTTGCAAAAGGAGTCGACATTACTAGTTGGAACTGTGAACCAAAGTAGAAGATTTTTACCAGCTGCTTTAAAAATCCAGAAATGATTTCTATTCTACGAAGGTTTTTTGGCGATATCTCTCTAACAAGGATATCAAGCGAAAAGGTGGAAAAATTTGTGCATTTTCAGTAGTATTAATACATTGTCAACGATTGATGAGAGACAGAAGAAATTAACAAAAACCGTAATATTCTGCAACAATACTAAATATGGGGTAGATGTTTTGGACCAAATAATGTAATTCTACGCTCTGGTCAATTTGACCAGTAACGTGTATATAGGTAAAGTGTTAATGTGTACTCTAAAAAAACCCTAATCCGATTTCGTCAAAGGTGATTCAAATGGATGGTAATGTCGCATCCCACGTTAAAGGTAAAACAGATTGCGACTTTACAGGACCTGAAAAATTAATCAATGTAAATGTAATGTGAATGTAGATTGTAGAATCATTAGAGTGTTAACTTATATACGTATACACTTTTAGTAGTTGCGAACTAACTGCTTCTGTCAGAAGTCTTAAAAATTTAATCTTAGTTGGTTATGCATAAAACTGTACACAAATCGTAATTAGTAGCCTATTTTATTATACAGTGCCCGTCTATAGCTCGCCCCTCCCCCCCAACCTATTATGTGAACCACAAAACGTAAGTTAATAAAATTTTGGGAAACCGAACTACGGCACATATACAACGTTTTTCATGGTATACAGTGACGTAATTATTAAGAATGGCGGATAGTCGCCATTTTGTAAAATAATTTTGAATGGGAACATATGGTAAGTAATAGCTCAAGTCTTTTTCAACGACATTAACACCATTAAAATATTACTACTACTTAATTTATGAGTTTCAACCCCAAAGCATTAACTGGCGTTTTTGAGTTCAAACTCATGGATTAGTAGTAATATTTTAATGTTGTTGATGTCGTTGAAAAGGACTTCATACGAACTTTTAAATGAAGTATTACTTGCCATATGATCCCATAAGAACTATTTTACAAAATGGCGGCTGTCCGCCATTTTTAATGATTACGTCACTGAATACCATCAAAAACGTCGTAGGTATGTGTCTTAGTTCGGTTTCCCAAAATTGTATTTATTTCAGTTTTATGGTTCACATAATAGGTTAGGGAGGGGGGAACGTTAGAGGGCCACTGTATGTATAATAATTATATTTAGATACAACAATCTAATACCACGTGCAAGATTGGTATCAACAGTAGTAAGTTATATACTTACTATGTAAATGGATGCTTTTTACTCCTACTTCTTTTAACACGTGTAGTCTACGTCAATATCTCATTATGCCATTTTTCAGTTTAAATCATGCTCATTTCCCTGAAGCGTATATAAGAACATCTAAGATTAAACTAAAATTTCATGCAGAATAAACTGGAATTATAATCACTACAGTAATAAAAGGGTTAACGTAACAAAGTTTCAAATCTGAGGTAAAAATCTTCACAAACCGTTCTCTGAAAATACGTGATGCTAGGGAAAGCGTATATCAGTTACATTATGTAGAAGTAAAATTAAGAAATGTTACTGAATATTATATTGCTTTTTCCATTTTTGTTGTTAAATTTCTCTAATATTTTACAACTGGATTCAACATCATTTTGGCATTAATAATCTTAAAGCCTTCGAGCTAAAGCTCTCGGGATGTAATCAGATTATTAATGCCAAGATTACGTCTCATCAAATTGATACTAAAATATTCTCGAAATTTAGATACAATAAAAATAGCCGACTATTTATCTAGCTGTTGTTATGTTACCTATGAAAATCTCCCGTCGTTATTGTCGTCAATAGGATATTTTCTTGCTGAATCCCCCACATCCTTGAATTTATTACCCGAGATTTCTTCTCGTTCACGAATGTTTTGAGAATATTATTCCTCGCCTTTGGCTCGTGACAATTTTGTGACTAGAGAAAATTTGTATGGGGATTACAAGTCAAAGTATCACGCCTGTATTTTATTTCCAATCAAATACTGTTATTAGGAAATGTTAATATAGTAACAAAAAATTTTTTTCTTGCTGGGTACCTAGGCTAAATTACACAGGAAATTTTTTTGACAGTTAGGAAATGCATAAATGTTAAAATTCATAAATGTCGTATTAGAGTGTATGAAAAAAGAATAATAATCGAAAACTCAAATTAAATACCATATTTATTTAGGTTTGCAGAATATAATACGGACAGGGGCAGAAAACACGTTAACATTGAAAGAATGGCATAACTTTGGAAATGCTGCATCAATTTAAAAAAAGGCACACTTTCGTATATGATATTTGTTACCGAGTAATCAACACTTGACATTATTTTAATCAGACTGATTAACACTAAATTGTTCGAGCTTTTCAGGTATGGCCAACATCATGGATTTTATGGCGGTATTCGAAACTGTTTTAGTAGCCGTGATTCACATTTTCCTAAATTTTCAATTGCTTTTGCTTCTTTGTTTGTTAACTTCAAGTTTCCTTTGACCAAAGTCCAGTAGCGTTCGATAGGCTGGAGTTCTTCTAAGCAATTTGGTGGGTTAGCCTCTCTAAGCACCAAAACGATGTTGTTGTCTTCGTACCACTTCATGGTTGCCTTGCAATAATGAGATGAGGCTTAATCCGGCCAAAAAAAAGTAGAGAGGTTGTGTCAGAAAACGCAACAATCCCTTTTGAAGACATTCCTTAATATAAATTTCAGAATGTACAGATCCAGACGTCACAAAAAGGTTTGCTTCTACTTCTCACAGCTGCAGATCGCGTGCCAAACAAGAAATATTTTGGTGAACTTCGTCTTCTTTCTGGTCCAAAATTCTTTGAGTACATTTACTCGTCCACAAGAAACATAAAACTCTTGGCCAAGTAGTTGGGAAAAATTGCAGAGAACGTATGTATCATCGTCCATTACGTAACAATTTGAATGAAATCAGTTCTCAACCTTTAAGCCCGTTTTTTTGCGGCTGTGTTCTTCTCTGCATTTTCGTCTGGAATTGTTTGCACTTTATACGATTTGAAGTCAGTCTTAACTTTAATACTGCGTACTGACTTTTCTGACAAACTCACTTTTTGAGCCAATTTCCGATTTGGTTCGGATGCTTCTCCATCTCAGACATAGCTTTCTGTACCTTTTTTCTGGAGTGAAATCCTTCTGGTCTACCACTACCAACTTTTGATGGAATTTTTCTGCAAACTTTAGCTTCTTTTGCAATTTGATCTATTGCAAAGCCTACTGTATTACATTTTTTTAATAAAAACAGTGGTATAAATGTTATGTCAGTTTTTCAATATTTTTTCTGCCTCAGTCCTTACTTGACAAATTTTAAACCATGTTCGAACTCTTCTAGTAGATATTCTCTCTTTAATGGTGAATAATCGGGTAAATCCGTATTGCTTACAAGATGTCTATGTTTTACGACGTACAGGTAATACATAGCAATTTTAGTGGATTTAAGTTTAGGAGTATTTAAATATTTAGCAGGCATCGGAGGCAGAGCTTCTTGAATTTTCTTAAGCAAGCCAGTATACCTTGCACACATCTTTCAATTAAATTGGATAAGTATGTTAGCTTTGGATGACACTTTTTGAGTACGCTTAAGTCATTGAAAAATTTGCATAAATTGTATTTTTCCAAATTGTGTATGTTTAGTACACATTAGTACACATACACAAATGTTCTAAGACATATTAAACAATTCAAACGGTTGTCATGGTAGTCGTAAACAAGAATACGTCAAATAGGCCACTCTAAATTAAGGTGTACACCTATTGTACTTTGTAGTCATATTAAAAATTGCAATAAGAACACACTGTTTAGTTAAAACTTTGAAATACTATAAACTACTCTGTGGCTAACTTAGACTTTACTAATTTATGTAACTAAATGAGGTATCTCGTTTTTTATTTAATTTAGTACGAGTATTTCAAAATTATTAACATCGATTCAAGCTAATTTCTGAAAAATACATTCCTACCAACTGTAGTAAAATAAGAGAGCTTAAAAGTCATAAACTGGAATATTGTTAAACTATAATAAGATAGATCCATAGCTCAAAAACTGCGAAGTAGATATGGAGTAGAAGAAAAACTCAAAACCAAAATTCCCAACTATTTTTTATTATCTGTGTATGGCGTAGTTCAAAAATAATCCTACATATATACATATATATATATATATATATATATATATATATATATATATATATATATATATGTTTCGTTCTATTAAATAATTAGACCATCATCGGGGGATGAACCCTACAAGTACAAGTTGTCAGTAATTATAAAAGGTAAGTAAAGTTAAAACTTACGAATTTAACACACAATCAACTTGATGTTAAAATATACAATAAAATATAAAAATAAAAACAAACAAAAAACAATGAACCGAACAAAAAGCTAGAAACAAACAGTACTTGACAACCTTAAAAAATAATTAATTGAGTTCTTATAGAAATGAAGTAGTGATAGGAAGGCTGTTAACCGCAATTATCACTATTTTTATATACAGTGATATAATACTTTTCCTTAAGTTTAAGTAAATTAAAATTAGCCTCAACACATACAACTTCGGCGTCGTGGACATTAAATCTAAAATGATGACAAGATGATATAATATGTTCCGCAAAGTGAGAAAACAGTACCACTATTATTATTTCTTATTTGCTTAAAATGTTCTCCTACTCCAGTTAGGACACTTCTGGAAGTCATTACCACATAAGACGATGAGCATTGCTCACAGTTTAATTTATAAATACCAGAAGAATGTAATTGGCTACGTTTGTCCTTGCAATAGCAAATACTAATGCGGATAGAGTAGGGCATGTTGAACGCAACGTTAGCATCATGTTTTTTGAGTATGTTGGCAACCTTTTGTGAAACAAAACCATAATAAGGTAAAACAAGGTATGGAGTAGTTTTATCAACATGTTGGTAAGTATAGTATAGTTTTTATTAAGTGGCAGAATACCTAATTCTGTTATAGAGTTTGTTCACAATCGCTTTGGGGAACCCATTCTGAAGAGCGACATGACAAATTATCTGCTTTTCTTTGTAATAGTTGTTGTCGTTGAGGTCAAAGTGGTGTAATCATATATATATATATATATATATATATATATATATATATATATATATATATGAATTAATACGAAAATTAAGAGGGGAACTGCTGTGATAAGGCATAATATTATCAGTATGTGTGTTTTTTCGATAAACATGAAATTCTAAGTGTGTGAAATCGATGTTGTTGTGCCAAGAATTGATATAAGAAAGGAATTCTTTTCGCGCATCATTGTTTCCATTAAAAATACACAAAATATTATCAACATAACGATACCAGCAAATAACATAAGCACTACCTGTGTTCTTTAAAGCTTTTAGGAAAAGTCTCGCTAAGCAGCGGTGATTAACCACCTCCCATGGCAATCCCTTCATTCTGTTTGTAATATTTGTCTCTAACAGTAAAGAAATTATAGTTAACACTTAAATCAAATAAAGAAAACAAGTCATCTTTAAAATTCGAATTGATGTCACTATCAAAAACCAACTTATGAAATGTACCCTTGGCTTCAACTACAGGTACGCTGGGAAATAAATTAACAATATGAAAACTAACAAGCGATAATTGTTAGTGATGTTAATGTCCTTGATATAGTTGATCAGGTCTACAGAATTTGTGATACTAAATTTGGGTTTAACTGTAGTTGAAGCCAAGGATATATTACATAAGTTGATTTTTGACAGTGACATCAATTCGGACTTTAAAGATGAATTATTTTCTTTATTTCATTTAAGTGTTACCTGTAATTTCTTTATTTTTAACTCGCTGCTTAGCGAGATTTTTCTTAAAAGCTTTGAAAAACATTATCTTTCAGGTAGTGCTTTATTCAAAGATGATGTTATTTACTGGTATCGTTATGTTGATGATATTTTTAATGGAAACGATGATGCGCTAAAAGAATTCCTTTCTTATATCAATTCTTGGTATAACATCAATTTCACACCCGAGGCAGCAACTAATGGTTCACTTCCGTTCTTAGATGTTTTAATCACTAAGGCTGATGATCATTTAGAATTTGATGTTTACCGAAAAAACACACATACTGATAATATTATCCCTTATCACAGCAGTTCTCCACTTAGTTTTGGTTTAGCAGATATTAATTCATATCTATGTAGATTACATCACTTTGACTTCAACGACAACTATAACAAAGAAGAACAGATAATTTATCAGGTTGTTCTTCAAGATGGGTTCCCCAAAGCGATTGTGGAAAAACTAGCAGAATTAGGTATTCGACTACCTTAGAAAACTATATAACACTTACCAACACTATTGATAAAACTACTCCATACCTTGTTTTACCTTAGTATGGTTTTGTTTCGCAGAAGGTTGCCAAAATACTCAAAAAAACATGATGTTAACGTTGCGTTCAACATGCCCTACTCTATTCGCACTAGACTTTACTATTACAAGGACAAGCGTAGCCTTTTACATTATACTGGTATTTATAAATTAAACTGTGAACAATGCTCAGCGTCATATGTGGGTATAACTTCCAGAATTAGCCCAACTAGGGTAGGAGAAGATAAGAAATAATAATAGTGGCACTCAGTTCTCTCACTTTGCGGAACATATTATTCCATCTAGTCATCATTTTGGCTTTAATGTCCATGACGCCGAAGTTTTATGTGTTGAGGCTAATTTTAATTTACTTAAACTTAAAGAAAAGTATTATATCAATGTATGCAAAATAGCGATAATTACGTTTTAGTCAATGAAATTATTAACAGCGCTCCTATCACTTCTCCAAGAACTCAATTAATTATTTTTTAAGGTTGTCAAATACTTTTTGTTTCTAGCTTCTGGTTCGGTTTATTGTTTTTTTTATTTGTTTTAGTTTTATATATATTTTAGTTTTTGTACTGTGATATTTTAGTTGCATAGATATGTATTTTTTAATATTTGATTTAACGTAATACTCGACCTTGTAATACTACTTGATATTTTATTGTATATTTTACCATCAAGTGGATTGTTTGTGTGTTACATTCTTAAGTTTTAATTTTATTTACCTTTTATAATTACTGACAATTTGTACTTGTAGGGTTCATCCCCTGATGATGGTCTAATTATTTAATAGACCGAAACGTGTACATGTAGGATTATTTTTAAACCACACATAATAAAAAATAATTGAGAATTTTTCTTCCACTATATATTACTAAACTGTATATTAATAATTTATGTAATAAAGGCTGGTAATTATTATTTTATTTAAAGTAATAATTATGTAGAATTTTTTATTTTTTAAACATTACTTCAAATTATTTCGTGAAAAATGTATTTCTACCAACTTTAGTGAAACCAAATGATGCGAAAATGGTAAATTGGTGATGATCATGTACCAAATTTTAAACGCAGTACACTATTCAATCTCTTGAAAGATATGGGTTTTGACTTTCAATGATGAAAGAGTAACCATGTTGAACGTGATGACATTATAAGATGGAGGCATAACTACCTAAGATACATCAGAAAGTTCCGAGAAGAAGTCACTTGGCGTTTTTATTTGATCTCTAATTACATGTTTATAAAATAATGTCGGGTTTTGCACAATTGACAATGTTGAGTTGGTGACACCACTATTGAAAGTGGTCAGCAGTCATTCGTTCAAGGGCTCAGTACAGGTTTAAAATCACCAAGTGGTCTTATACCCCGATTTGCCTTAGTTCATGCTGGTGGCGATAATGGTTTTATTCCTGGTGCGGAACTTACTTTCCTCCATGAAAAGAACACAGCCGATGTGCATAGTGAAGTAGATGCAGACACCTACGAGAAGTGGTTTATCAATCAACTTATTCCAAATATGCCACCAAATTCAATTATCGTTATTGACAATGGTTCTTATCACCACAGGAAGGTAGAGAAGATTCCAACAATGTCGTGGCCAAAAGAACAAATAGTAGATTGGCTTGGTAAGAAGGAAATGGCCATTGAAGATAACATGTTGAAGCCTGTTGGTTAATGTAGCACAAGTGAGGCATCTATATGACAAGAATAAACTTGATGTTATGGCTTAAGAAGGAGGTCATGCGGTTCCTCGTTTGCTTCCATACCACTGCGAAGTAAACCCAATAGAAATCGTGTGGGCACAAGTCAAACATATTAAAATGAATAACAAGACTTTAAAACTTAAAAACATGGAGGAATTAATAAAATTTGGTTAGGAAAAAGTGACGATTGAAAATGATAACCTTCAAGATGATATTGTAGAGTTTATTATCAACGTTACAGAATCATCATCCGAAGACCAAGAAATCGAATCGAGCGATTAAACTGTACTGACAAACAAAAAAATTTACTAAAATACGAGATGTGGCTATTAAATCAAAATAGAACGTTTTACAGCGTCAGCCTCGTTATTTAATAACCACACTTCCTATATTATATTACAATGGAAATATATAATAAAATTGTTATTTTGTTTATATACTGCAAACTCCTTCCATAGGCAGAGCATAAAGTTACCATTTGCTGTTGCTTATAGAGCTTCTTTCACAATCCCATGTACAGTGTAATCTAACCCATATTACCATGTAATGTACCCCTAGATTACATACGCCTACTTCGCTTTCTACAAAATACACTTCAAAGATTCGATTTGTATAGATTAAGGGTAGTATTTTGCGGTATACTCATAAGTATTGAACATTTATCTAAATTTGTATCGCACGGCAAATATTTTTATTAATTTTGAGGTTAGAAATTGTGTTTCTCGTACCGTAGACATAGTATTATTATAACCATAATACGGTATTATTGGAATAATAAGTTTGGCAATTCTGCACTGTTTTTCCATAATCCCCATACTGAATTTGAAGGTTTGGACGCGCTGTAGTGGTTAAATCTTCAGTATTTTCCGTTTTGGTACTAAATTCTGTTGTGGTACAGCCGATTTGAGGACTATCAGAATTTCTTGCCAAACATTTGCTATCTGCGAGTGCTTTGGAACCACCCTGTATGGTTTTAGAGAAGATTGGGTTATGTTCTAAACGACCTGTTAAATTTCCTAAGCTATCTGTTTCTTCTCTGGAAAAGTCATTGCTAGCTAATGTGGCACAATATGAAAAACTTACGCTGTAAGCCTTCGTCACAAATTTTAATAATTTTCTTATATACATGGCCCCTTATTGCCGCGGGGCTTAGTTTTCTTTTTGAAGGGTCAATTTGCAATTATCTTCGCTTAGCATCCCGAGCTGCTCTTGCAGTAGTAAATTCAATATCAGAAAATGGATTAAACGTAATTTTATGTTTTTCGTAGTACATTACTTGCAGCTGTTTCGTTGTCGAGTTCCACGTCTCTTTGTAATTTCCACCATGTTTCTTTTTCGTGTTAAATGCGTAGTCTTCCAAAACTTTCGCTAATTGTACCACTGTTACAGACTGGTATTAAATGTTGGACTTCGTTTCTGATAGTTTGCTGACTTTCTTTACCGAAGCGAGACATTTTAAAACACTGCTAATTCTTTCAGCTGTACGTGTTAGCAGTACCGAAATAATGCTACGATTAGTGTCAAATGTTTGAAAAAATAGAATGTATGTTAACGAGCACAGCCTCCTTTATAATTTCATATTCTGCCAGGTATTTTATGCCAATCTGCTGGTTCAATTTTATTAAAATTCTGTTTGTAATTTCGGCGTCAAATTTTCTTACCGAACACCACTTGTGCTTAAATTATTATAGAAAATTTTTTTTTGGTCAGGAATATTTTAAGAAAAAATGTCGGGAAATAATCTAAGCACTAGTGATATTATAAGTGAAAATTTTGCACCACCATTTTTAAGCCAATCAGAGACTCGCTTTTTGTTTGGTTACCATGGAAACTTCCTACACGATACCATGGATGACGTTAATAAGTGGAAATATTTACGCCAAATACTGACACATGGGATGGACTTGATACTTTGTTTACTGTCTGTGAAAAATATAATAAAACAAGTAAAACACCTCTTATTCGGTTTTTTCTAAATGTCTTCATTAATAATTACCTCTCTTAAGTGTTTTTGAAAATGTATTAAAGAATCACTTCATCGACCTCAAAGAATGATAAACACTTTAACGTGGTGTAATTTTTGACATCCCAATAAACATTCATGACAAACTAACCTTTCGTTTCTCATGTCTCTACATAATATTGTTGCCAAAATATCTGGTGTGAAACAACACATGACCTTCCCACTTACAAAATGGAAATTAAAAAAAATGAAATAATTTTAATTATAATTTTTTTGGGATAACTATGCAACTTCTCTTTTATACGTTCATAACGAAAACAGGCAACATTGTGAAAACAAAAACAATAATCTCTGTTAAATAGACGTTTAAAACTTCATGTCATATAGAGATTACTAGACATAAATACATGTTAACTTAAAAAAAATTGCAAAGGCGCTTCTATAAGATACCAATAATACAGTGTAACGATTATCATTCATATTTAACCTTCATAAACCCGAGCGGACTGTATCAATTTCTATGAATAAATTCAAATGTAATTTTTCATAATTAATTTCCTCTGAGCTATTTGTTAAATACAAATTCATAATAGAGCATTACCAGTATTTAAAGATTTGTTTATTTTAAATAGTTATGGTTAGTTTTATTCCGTAGGGCACAATTGCACCCCGGTCGGTAGTTAACGTCATTTGTTAATTCAAGAATCATTTGGTGTGCAAACATTCTCAACGTGTCATGACGGATACGTTTCTTGTCTCAGTGCCAAAGCGTTTACTATGCCGAATTCCAGATGGGTATATTCTTGCTTCCGTCTGTTAGGGTATTTTTGTGTGCGTGGAATTCAATGTGGGTACGAGTTTATGAAAATGAATAAACCAGCGAAGTTTCGAAATGAAAAAACTTATTGACGACGAACTATTGAGAATAATAGAAACAAATGGCTACGACCATTATTTTGACGATTTTGCATTAGAGGATGGTAATATAGAAGAAAAAGACATTGTAACTGATGTGAATGAAATGGCTGAAGTTCTGTGTGCTAGTGATGCCTACGATGAGACTACACTTTCCACAAGTGCGTTAAGCCAATCTGTGATCCACAATAGATTGCTAAATATGGAAGTGAGTGGGCGAAAGTATCATTTATGACAATAGCGAAGAGATCAAAACACAATATAATAAAAGTTGTAGCAGCTTTGACCAAATATTTTTCAAATATATTGGAGGTATTTAGTTATTTTTTTCAAAGTGCTATGGATACCATTTTATTAGAAACGAATAGAAAAGCTGATTTTTTTTATTCAAAGAATCTAAAAGCATTTTTTCCTTTTGTGAAATAAGAATTGGAAGCATTTATTGCGTTGCTTATTACTTGTGAAGCACTACACGCTTATAAATATCTAATTTATGTCCTATGGAGCCAAGATGCAGCATTATGTCGACCCGTAGTAGCAGCTATAATGTCTCGCATGTCATTTCTAACGTTTTATAATCCATCTGAGTATTTGTGCGTTGATGAGCAGTTGGTCCCGTTCTGAGGCAGGGCTCTTTTTCGAGTTTATATGAAACGTAAGCCAGACAAATATGGCTTAAAAATTTGGGCTTTAGCTGATTGTGAGTCTTCATATACAGCGAATACCCAAGTATATTTAGGTAGTTATTAGGAATAAAAGACAAATATTTATTTATCAATGATAAATAAAGGGTAGCTATGGACTTGGTAAACCATTTATCTGAAGGCTACAGAATAACTACGGATAATTTTTTTACTTCTATCGAATTAGCCGATAAACTTTTAGAAAAAAATATCACCTTGTTGGGTACCTTGCGAAAAAATAAACCCTATATTCCGCAAGAACTACTCCCAGCAAGATATAAAAAAGATTTTTCAAGCATATTTGGGTTCATGAGAAACAATCGTTTCATACGTGCCCAAGAAAAATTCTGCAGTTATTCTTTTGTCGACAAAACATAGAGATGGCAGAGTGAGTGGTGAAGAACATTACTATAAATCCAATAACATTTTGCAGTATAAGAAAACAAACGGTGCACTGGATCCAACGGATAAATTAGCAAAGGGATATACTTCACAAAAGAAAAGTAACCATTGCCGATGGAAATTTTGTTTTCATTTACTAGATATTGCAAGCATCAATGCGTATAAACTTTGGATGATAAAAAATCCAGATTGGAAAAGCAACCGTTTGGATAATAGACGGATACTTTTGTTGGGGCTGGGGCAAGAGTTAATTTGCAAAAATATAATTCGTAGATATAATCATGGCATATCATTGCATTCAAGAATAAAACAATATATAACTGTCCTGCCAGAACTGAATAGAAAAGACGAACAACCTCCTCCCATAAGCCCCAGTCTCAGAAGATGCTTACTGATGACAAGGAAATAAAGGTAATGGCCACGGGTTTATAAAGGTTAATTAATTTTTAGACTTACGTTGCGTTATATTAAGAAACTTTATAATGATAAGTTATGTAAAATTAATTGTTATTCAGGAAAAGATTTGAACTAACACTTAAATTCTACCTTAGGAATTTGTTCGCCGCTAAATTACGCGTCCTATCAAAAAATTTCTTAGAACATAATTAATTGATATGTCTAATGTCTATATCTAGGATTTTTATGTCTTTAAAATATGCAGCTGTTTTAGAAATATTTGATAAAAACCAAAAAAGGCCCCTAATAGACCCTCACTCTCCGCCATAGAATTTCTCCCAAAATCTAATCAGCTCCAAGCGAAATGAAAACAAACTTAAATAAATTTAGGTACGGAGGTATTTTCGTTCTGGGGCTATCGTGGATACTATCATTCATCCACACAGACATCCAGACATTATGGCGGATCTTGACGAAACTTGGCCAAAAGTTGTAAAATTAGCTAATAAGTCGATTTAGCGATAGTGAAAAGAAGTCGATTGCATAGCCTTCTATACCTCCACATCTATACAGCGTGATCCAGTTTGATTGTAGAGTTTGTAACTGCGCTATCGTCATTTTGTTATCAAAAATGTATTCTAACACTGAAAAGTGTAAGTAGTTTATCAAAATTTTCATCCGATGGGGTCATGAGCTTGCGTAAATACGTATGTATAAACTGTCATAATTTGCTTCCTTATGTTCTTGTCGTTTTATTGTTCCTGTAATTCACGTAAAATCTTTCCTTTTCAAGACAAAAACTGCACATACCTGATTGATTTATCTGGTAAGTAAATCAATACATCAATACAATTTAGAATAAAAAAAAATGCGAATAATTTTTAGGTTATAATTATTAATGTCATGTGTTCGAATGAACACAATAAGTTTATCTTGGAGACTTATTTTCGGTGTAGGCAACGAGGAAGGTGGTGTCTGGAAATATTCGCAAGTTTCTTGCTTCTAGGAATTCCAAAAACGGTTCGTCAACATTGACGTTAGCTACAAAACATTCACACAGCATGTTCTTCGAATGGTTCAACGTTTTCGTGACACCGCCTCCCTATCCAAAGGTAAATATTGACGTTAGCTACAAAACATTCACACAGCATGTTCTTCGAATGGTTCAACGTTTTCGTGACACCGGCTCCCTATCCAAAGGTAAATCTCCTGACAGAAGACCTGTACTTGACGAAGAAGGCTTAAAAGACATTTGGGGGCGATTGGAAGCTAGTACTGTTATCTAATCCTCATCACATGTAATAAAAATGCATCTAACTCGGATATCATTAAAGCTTACTGGAAACTATAAAGTATAAGTTTACTGAGGGCTATGACGGTAATCGTTATCGAAACGTAGATTTATATAAAATATAAATAAAAAATACACTATTAAAAAACCGAAATTCCAAATATTGGAATTATGTATAATAACGGTGAAAGTTTACATTTTCATATAGGAAGTTTAATTAATCTTAATTAAAGTAATGTTGTGTTACAAAATAACAGGATTATTTTACATAATGCTACGTTCTGTGTATTTTCATTCAGGTATGACCTGCTGTAAGTTGCGTAAGTATCTATATGAATTCAAATCAATGAAACATAACATGCTTCGATCTAAACGAACCTTTATTTATTTGTAAAACTAACAGATAATACAAAATTATAATATCGAAGTAGGTAAATATATAAACATCGCCAAATATTGACTTCGTTTGCTTTTTGCGATAGAAATCGTAACAGATAACACAAAGTGGAAAAGAAAACATCATTTATATAAATCACGTTAAGCCTTAAATGTCAGTTATATTTTTAGAGAGCTAAGATAGTGAATTTTTTATTTTCAATTTTTTAAGTGTAATTGAAACTAATGATTTCATTCATTTAGAAGGTGCCATTTTTAATGACGAAATTTTATTACGTACTCAGCTGTATTTAATTATGTAATTTTTTCTACGCGTGAGATATCAATGCAATTTATTAAAAAGTTGAACAGATTTGGTTATTTTTAAATTTTACAATGGATTACGAAGCCTTTTGATTAAAGAAGTCTCTATCTCTTAATTGACTGATTAATTAATAACAGCAATAATAGTATTTCAGTCGCAACCTATACATCTTGTATTTATAAAATTTTATAAATCTACAAAATATGTATAAAGCAACAAACGGTTACAACAGTAAACGTTTGTTGCTTTATGCATAGATTTGTTCTGAGAATGGCCATCGTTTTGGGCAATTTCTTGGCCGAAACGTGTAAAAATTTATAAATAAATAGATATATGGGTTAAGATTGAATTCTTATTATTTTGGTTAATAGGAATCCTAATTATGAATTGTAACCTTAAAAGTTTGCAATTTCGTATGTGAATAGAACTGTTGATTTTTTGGTGAAATCGTGTGATATGGCTGGGGCTTTCAAACACTCCAGATTGTTGTAAAATGAAACGATTTAAGGGCTTTTGAATCTAATTTGTCATTAATGATCTACATACAACCAACGTAATTTTTTCATATATACACATACAGGGTGCCCCTAAATTGCATAGCCCAACGTATAAGGAAGATTACTTACGTAAAAATAAGCCGATATAACTAAACTTGCCTTAGTTCAAAAGTTAATAATAACGAAGCTACAGAGTGTCAAAGTTGAAAAAATAAATCATATGTTCTTTCATATCTTTCGACTGCTTTGAGCTAACTTTATAAAATTTCTTATATGGGGGTTCCTTGGGATGAGAAATTCAAATCTATCATTGATTTCGGTGTATCTCCTAGAGGGCGCTATAAGCAACCATTAGGACATGTTTTAACCGCCTTTTCTGGTTAAAAAAGGTATACCCATACCTTCTTGATATCGCTAAGAGCACCGGTTTTCGAGAAAAACGCATCTGAAGCTCATGACGCATGCAAATGGTCCAAAAGTATCAAAATAACTTATTTCACTATCCTATTTTTTTTCCGCAATAACAATTAGTTTTAATTAATTTCAATTAATTTTGAATCTTTCTTCTCTTGTGAAGAATTTAGATAAGACGAACGGTTTAGCCAGGATCAAATATTTTCTAGTGCACTGCTCATTTGCGCAAGCGCTTTTACTTGGGTAAAAAACTTTAGTTACCTTTGCTTTTTAGTTACCATACCGACAGTTGAATTTATTTATCAAACGTTAGTTTTTTTCTGTCGCTTTTCCGTTGATAAAAATCCATAGTTATGGCTCACAGTTTCACTAATTCTGAAATGGTGGATATGCTTTTAGTCTATGGACTTTCCCATTGCAACGGTCGAAGAAGTGTACGAATTTATAGGGAAAAATATCCTTTCCGTAGAACTCCAAATCGAAAGACGTCTCCGCGAAAATGGCAAGTTTCAACCAAGTCGTGTAAATTCTGGACGCAGACGAACCATAAGGACGGTGGAAACAGAAGAAGAGATTTTGGACGCTGTTGAAATAAATCCAAAGATCAACACACGACGTGTAGGATTGCAATTGGGAATTTCGAAATTATCAGTTCATTGAGTTTTTCATATTCGAAAAGTTCAAGACATATTGCCCATGGATCCTGATCAACGTTTAGCTTTCTGTCGATTTAATATCCATAGAAGAATGTAAAATAAAAATTTTAGTAAAAAAAATTTGATCACGGACGAAGCTACTTTTACTAGATGTGGTATTTTCAATGTTCATAATGAACATGTTTATGCTGTCCCTCATCAAACGAGAGTATCTCATTGTCAGCATCAATTTCAAGTAGATATCTGAGCTGGAATTGTGGACACTTTTATTATTGGTCTCTTTGTACTGCCAAATCGACTGAATGGAGATAGGTACTTGAACTTTTTAATACAAAATTTACCTATTTTATTGGAAGATTTGTCCTTACTGCTTCGTCGTGACCTTTGGTTTATGCATGATGGCGCACCTTGTCATTCTACTCATTTAAGACTCATTTAAATGAGGTATATCTACAGTGCTGGATTGGAAGAGGAGGTGACGCACCTGTGAACTGGCCGGCTCGATCACCGGACTTGACACCCTGCGATTTTTTTTTGTGGCGTGCCTTGAAATCAAGAGTTTATGCATTCCCAGTTAATACGCAAGAATAATTGCTGGCAAGAATAATTTATGAAGCCAATTTATTGAAGAATAGTCCTGAAGTATCGTCCAGAGTACAATGAAATTTTTTAAAAGAATTAACTTGTGTATGCAGGAAAATGGTGGAATTTTTGAACATTTGTTGAATTAGCAAATTAAATACTTTCCAGAAAAGTCCATCAATTGCACTTGTCAAAACAAAATTTATATAACCTAATTTTATTTCTTTAATTTTTATTTAGCTTTTGGTCGATAATAAAGCAATTTAAATTATTATAAGTTTTGTTATGAACGAATAAGCTCAAAGGTAAAGATGTAATTAAAAATTATTATTAATTTTATTAAATACATAAATAAAAAGCTTACCTCGAGTAGGATTTGAACCTACGACCAGTACTTTGCTACTAGCAAAGTACAGGTTGTAAGTTCAAATCCTACCAGAGATAATATCTACAGCTATAAATCAGAGATGGATGAGTAAGATGCCATTCCTTTATGTTATATAATTAAAATACAAAAAAGCAAAAAAAAATTTACTTTAATATTACATGGAAATTTGCTAAATAACACAACAACTGTATTTCGAAATAAAATTTGTTAATTAACTTAAGCCTAAATACTATACATGCAACATAACCTATAATTCAAATTCTGGATTTTAATGGTGTATATTTTATATTTAAGTTTACATAAATTTATACGTTTCGATAACAATTACAGTTATCGTCCTCAGTAGTTGTGATAACTTTCATAATTCTTTAAGACGTTGAAACCATTTTATGAAGTATGAAAAGGATGAAATCGCAAACATAAGCCTGGCATTAATATAACAGTTTGGTAAACGTATAAAGTCAACTATAGGAGCTAATTTTAGCCAAAAAGAACTACATTCTTGATAAATTAAATATGAAATTACCTTGAAGATGACAAATCAGGGCACCCTCTAACGGTGCAAGGATAACAGTGAAAAATGTCATAATCAAGAAGCAAACTTAACAGAATTTAATCAAATTATGATGTAAGTGTAAAGTTGTGAAAGACTTTAATATAAAATTGATAAAATCATTCACAAACAGAAACATGACATACTCATCAAAGATCTAGTCAAATCTAACACATGGATACTTGTTTGTTAAAAACTATACTTGTTATTTTACAGTGAAAACACAAAAAGTAAAGGATGCCCAAAATGTATGGAATAATGGTTCTGTAGCCGGAGTAGTATATTTTATCACAAAACTTTCAAGACAAAAATTATTTCACGAAATAATGCGCATATTGAAAATGTAAACTTTCACCATTAACACTCATAATAAAATACTTATCTTTTGGGATTTTTAATGGTGTACTTTAAATTATACAATCTAAACGTTTCGATAACACTTACAGTTATCTTCGTCAGTAATGTTTGATAAAATTGTTAAAGATGTAGTAAACAATTTTGTCAAATTTGAAAATTCAAACATATGTTTGAATTTTCAAATTTACAAATTTACTAATCTTTACAATTTTATCAAACATTACTATAGAATAACTTTTATCAAACGTTTGATTGTTAATTAAAGTACACCATTAAAAAATCCCAAAAAAGATAAGTATTTTATAATGCGCATATTGTTCACATAAAAAAATATTTTGATTTTCAATCTTGAAATGACGTCATCGGCAGTTTTTTTTTAATCTGAACCCCATAATTTTGTTTCACGCTTTTATTCGTCTTTCAATTCTCAAAATGACAGTATAAAGAATTAGATACCTTACATAAGAAAATGTTTGAGAAAAAAATGATTGAATGTGGAAAAACATAAATTATATTACCATTAAAAACACACAAAAAACACAACTTAATCGATTATTCTTTATTGTAGTGTTTCCAGATTTCCGGATCTATTTCTGTACACCTTAGATGTTAAATGACTCCACAAGAAAAATCGCATGCTGTTAGATCCGGAGGGCGTGGAGGCCATTCAGCAGTTCCTCGTTTGCTTACCCAACGATTCGGAAAAACTTCATCTATATATCTCCACACATTTAGAGAATAGTGGAGTGGTGCTCCATCTTGTTGAAACAACATTTGGAAATTGTTCTTGACAAATAATTGGCTCTTACAATAATTGTAAATACCGGTTACCGGTTATCATTTATAAAAAAAGGACCAATAACGAGGTCAGGGTAAATCCCTGTCCATACATTAATTTTATGTGGTCTTTGGTTACGCTGTTGGATCATCGAATGGGGATTTTCATCCGACCAGTAACGACAATTACGTCTATTTACCCTTCCATTTAAATAAAATCTGACCTCATCCGAAAAGAGTATGTTGTCGAGGAAGCTTGGATGAGCATTGATGCGCTCTATCATAAGCTCACAAAATTCCACACGTTGGTCATAGTCATCTTCTGACAATTCCTGCAGTAAAATAGCTTTATATGGGTGCAGTCTTTCCCCTTTCGGTGTACTATGTATGGAATCTTTACTTAAGTCGTGGTTAGAGCTAGATGACGCGTTGAAGTGTGTGGATTTTCGGTGATCTCTAATAATACACCTAATTTTGTATCTTCCTTAATATGACCTGTTTCCCTAAACTTCTTTTTTATTACGCTGACTACCGATTGATTAAAATGTTCACAGACTTCTTAGGGTCTCCAGAACCGACCATTATTAAAATCTGGATTCTCTGCGTTTCTGATAAATCCACCATAGTATTGCACTAGCACTACTTTCACAAATACACAGAAATTTCGTGGTATTTGTTTGTGAAAAAGGATGGTTTTTGTAGAAAAAAGCATAGTTGGTAGGTTTTGTACAAAAATTAGAATATTAAAGATATTGACATTTCTCTTAATATTACCTACTTGATATGAGTTGTGTTTTTGTTTTGGTAATAAAATTCAAGTTTTTCAACTTTCAATAATTTTTTTCTCAAAACATTTTCTTATGTCAGGTATTAAATTGTCATTTTGACAATTGCAAGAGGACTAAAGCGTAAAACAAAATTATGGCGTTACGATTTAAAAAAAACTGCAGATGACGTCATATCTCAAGATTAACAAACAAAATATTTACACTGACATATGCACAATGTGCGCATTATTTTGTCAAACAACTTTTGTCTTTAAAGTTTTGTGATAATGTAATGCACGGTTACTATCGCCGCACCATTATTCCATACATTTTGGGTACCCAGTACAAGTCCGTTTAATTTTAATTTTAATTTTTACTACATATGTTAAATCTCTTCAAAAACAGCAAAAGGACTGGACAAACCAAAACCTGAAATTAAAGTTAAGACCATTGTACCTTGTTTAACTGTAAGGTGGCAAAGCAAATTTGTGATCTTGAATTTTTGAAAGATGAATGTAAATATTTAGCAAAATCACTGCAAGCTAACAGATATCCACTTAAACATATTAATAATGGTATTACACAACTAGCGCTTAACGTTGGTACTGCTTTTCTTCCTCTTATAACTAACGTTACAGATAGAATTGAAATAATCCTAATTAATCAGTTATTAGGACTGTTTTTTAAACCGACAAGAAAAATTAAGGTCACCTAAATATCTTTTAAATCCGTTATCATCTTGTGGTGTGTATAAGTTATCTTATTCTTGTGGAAGAGTATACATTGCGGCCCCAAAAGGTAGCTTTGATACAAGACGTAAGGAACATATGAGATTTTCCAGATTTGTTTAACTAGAAAGATCTGCGATAGCTGAGCATGTTTTAAATAATTTGTCATGACATTCAATTTGATAATATGGAAATGTAT